>CM062807.1:1241245451-1241586932 GCA_031772625.1 Pinus tabuliformis
ACGTCGAAATTCACCAGCTAAGCCTCGTTTACCTGAAATTTTATGAAAACTGCATTCTGTTCGCGCAATCGCGAACTGGTAACCCACACTGTACCAATTTGCTGTAAAAGTGAGAGTAAGGCCAGACATTTGCCTTATTCGTGTTCTAAGCAGTATTTCAATTGCTGCAACTCACCTTTTGTCCTCTGTTCCCGAGTGATTTCACCTTCCTCTTCAAAGAAAACTCTTTGTTGTTGTTCTGCACAGTAACACTAGTCCATAAACAACAGAATCCTAAAGGAAATCATGGATCCACCAGTAATTCCTGTAGCATTGAACATTGCTCCCTTGAATGCCCCTCAGAGAGAATTGGAATGGCAACCTCTAGCAGACCTGGATTATCAGATATCCGAAGAAATGTTGATGCACAGCAAGTACCACATTCATTTGCTGAATGAGTTGAGGATTAAACATGAAGCTGGAACAAATGTATTAGGTATTTGGGACTCTTTTCTCCCTATCTTCAAGCTCCAACAGGTCAACCAGTTTCCTGAGCTAATTCACCTATGTGTTGAATGCTATGACCCTACTCAGAGGGCAGTGCTTGACCCTTCAGGCTCAACTGTTTTCTATGTCACTCCTGAAGCCATCAGAGAGATGCTGCAATTCAAAACTCAGAAAAAATTGGTTCCTTTGTCACTGAGTGATCTGATTAAGCAAGGAGCCAAGTTGACAGGTTCTCAGGTCACCAAATTAAATCAGCTGTACATTGATTCTCACTCTGTGAAGTATCCTCCTATCAGCCATGTATACCTCAATCAACTGGGTAGAGACCTAGTAGATATGATCAGTGCCATTCTGGGCTACAATTCAATTGAGTTTGTAGATGAAACTGTGCTGGTAATGATGCTTATGTTTGCCCCTGGCAAGTCTCCGATCTGCTATGACTATGCCACCTATATATCAGACAAAATACATGAGAAATTGATGAACTTGGCAAGAGAAAGGGTGTTCAGATACACCTCCTACATCTACCATTTGATTTTGTACTATCAACACGAGAAATTTCATTTTGCTATGAAAAGAGTGGATGCACAAGGAAACCCAAGGTCAATAGTCTATTGGTCCTCTGCCTTCCACTGCAGATCTTAATCTCCATACACTTACTGTGAGTTCATAGATCTCTTCATCCACCCAGCCATGTCTATACTAATGAGCTCACCTCCTCCAAGACTTACTGATGAGATGCAAAGGATCCTTCAGTTGTCCAAATCATACAGCATTGGGGACTGGTACTTCTACCAGAACCACACGGTCATCAGGATATATGGGTGTGAATTGCCTCCCTACAGATTGCCCAAATATGTGCCCATGAGATTGTTTGCCCTGGAATACTTCAGGCAATTTGGGAATGCTGATGTGCTGCACTTTTCAGGCAGAGGTAAGAAAGCACAACTCAAGTTCAGGAACCAATTAGGCCACTTTATCTACAACAAAAGGGAGGAAGGTTGGAAAGAGGCGGATAGCATGTTAGAATCCCTTGGCTTGCAAACTAGTTTCCTTTGGAAACCTTATGACCCCAATCACTTCATAACTTTGAGAAGGGTCAAGTATAGGTTGTCCGGTTATGATCATGTAAGGATTCCTCACATAGAAAAATATGCAAATAGTGTAAAATGGAGGAGAGGAACCCTAGAGGAGCCTGTTACACAAGAAGAGTTGAATCAAAGAGTAGTGAGAAATCTGAAAAAGATGGCTGACCTTGAACTTTGTTCACAGGTACTCACTCTTCCAAGCACACAAGTGGGAGTAGTTGCCTCGTCCTCAACTGCAAATAAGCAAGCAGCCAAAGCTAGTGAGCAAACCTCTAGCAAAGGCAAGGAAAAAGTGATGGAAACAGAACAACCGCCTCATGAGCAGGTGCAGTAGCAACAGCAGCAGGAAGAACAGCTGCCTCATGAGCAGGTGCAACAGCAACAGCAGCAAGAACAATAGCAAGAAGAGGGGCAACATGACAAAGAGCAGCCATTACAGCAAGAAAGGGCAGCTGAGGCCCCAATTTTCACTGAGCAACAGTCTCAGAACACTGTGCCTCCTAGGCAAGAGACTACTACTGAAGCCTCAGTCCTCCAAACTCCACAAAAGGAGGATATAAGTAGGAAAAGGGACAGAGAGACTCCCCTCACATCATCCATAAATCAGGGAGAGAAAAGGCATAGAATGAATCCCCTCTCTGAGGAGGAAATGCCAATAGGGCAGTCTTTGGGCAGGGGCCCACCTAGTAGAGAAGCATCTGCTAGCTCCTTCCAGCAGGGACAAGACAAAACAATGGGAGGAGAAGTTAGTTCCTCAAGCCACCAAAGAGAAGCTGAAGGAGGAATCAAACAACAGTTTATTGATATTAAAAGGAAAAATGAGCCACTTAAAATTCAGCTCTATAATCATCTGCTGAAAATGGCTCCTAACAACCAGCAAAGACTGATGTCTGCCTACGATGTTCAGGAGGGAAAAATGATCATGAGTCACTTCATGCCAACTGCATTGCAGCCACAATCCCCTTCAGACTACTTGAGGACCAATCTTGAGGTCCTTGCCAAGGACATCCACCCAATGGACAAAATCGAATTGCACAAACAAACGGGTGAGATGGTGTATGCCTCCTTGGCAGACAAAACACTGGATAACTACAGGCTAGAAAATAGGCTAAATAATACAGCTGCCCAACTTGAGTTGGAGAGAGCATCCTCTCAAGCAAAGGATAACAGGATCAGGGCCTTAGAAGATATAATCATAGAGATTGGACATGATCCTAAGGACATCAAGGGCATACAAGAAATATTGAAATAGAGGGATGCAGACATGGCAAATTTGAGGAGAAAGATCAAAATCCCAGCAACAATTCACCCTCAAATAGATGAAGTTGCCCAGCTGAGACATGATCAAGATGCCACAACTTTGCTGGTGTCTTTATATAAACAGCTGATCCAGACTCAAGAAAAGTTGGGAGAATCAGAGGCTGCACAGGCAGCATTGCAAGCATCATTACAGCAAAAGGAAGGAGGTCAAACATCTCAGCCTCCTCCTGAAATAATTAACCTTGAGGAAACTCCCCCAACTACTGCTCCTCCTACTCAACAAACAGATCAGACAGCACCTTCTACCTCAGCACCAGCACCAACAACAGAGCAGGCTCCAAGCCTAGATATGCAGAAGCTCAAGAATGAAATCCAAGCCCTGGAAGCCCAAATGTCAGAGTTAAAAGAGGCCAGGGAAAATTTGGTCAAGTTGAATGAAAGATATGACAAATCCAAGCAGACTGTAGCAGAAAAGGGCAGGGAAATAAAGGCCCTTAAAGACAGGATAAAGGAGCTGGAGAAGGAGCTCACATTGGATAAAGTGACAGCTGAGCTCAAGACAGTGCTATGGGCCAACATTGACCAATCCATCACTGACCAATGGCATTATATTGAGACAATCCATGAGCAGTTGGAGCTCATTGCAAAAGCACAGAGGGAAATCCAGAGATCAAGGGCATCTCTAGGCAATATGCCTGAGGTTGCCAATAGAATGATCAATGTGCTTAACAACAGAACAAGTGCTCAGTTAGCTACTATGGGAATCTCCAACAGGACTGAGACTATTTTGTTAGTAAAAAGGGTCCTAACACTAAGAAACCTGGTGCAAAAATTAGAAAGAAGGACCCAGGACATGCAGACAGAGGTCAATAGATTCATGGAAAAGTATGTGGCATTGCAAAACAGAGGTCTCCCTGGCTTACTGAACAGCGCAGGAAGACTACTTACACATGAGCAGTATGCCAAGAGGGTCAACACGTTCGCCACAAATCAGATCACTGAAAGGCCCAGCACCTCAGAGGAAACAGGGCCAGCTACAGGACAAACTCTCTACAACACGGTAGAGAATTTATTCTTTATAATGAATGAAATCAAACATCTGTTTGAAGTGCCTCCCAATTTCTATAAATACACAGAGGCAGATGAGACTTTGGATGCAATTCTCAGACATCAATTGCCCACACAGGAATGGTGGACTAAGGCAATACAGATGATATTATAAACCAGAGCCTGTAGATCAAATTTTCATTTAAATTCATAAGTTGGCATGCACAGGAAAACTTGGAAAGATCAGCATGCATGAAAAGGGAAGAGCTGAGCCAACTTAGCAAACTATTCGGCCAACAAAGCACAATTGACAGCTAACAGGTAGCAGGGCCGAAAGTTACAGCACGACAACCATAAAGACGCATTTTCCAGCATTAAAGCAGAACGTTCAGACCGACTCAGTGGCCTCCAAAAGGTCAAAATATCTCCTGACAGACATAAAGAGCATTTATGTTGTATTAAAAGCAGTAATAACTTCTTATCTACTGTTCTGTACAAGTTGGTGAAACATTTATTTCTCAGATGACTCAACGCCTTAGATATTTTGTATGACCGTTTGTATATATTTCCCCCTGGCATAATCTTGCAGGGGGTTGTTGATTTTCTCTTCAAGAGTTCTTTTGCTGTAAATTTTCAGAGTTTAATACAAAGGCCGATGGAATTTCCAAAGTCTGTGTTGTCTGAGGGATTGTAATGCGATTGCTGAGTGCTACAGGATTCCTGCGTGTTATCATGGCTCAATAAGTTTCCTTTAAACTTTCGTTATGTTCTTTCTGTTATTTTCTCATAACTCATCCATGTTCTAGATTTCACAATTAATGGCGGAGAAAAAGACTAATTCCAGGATTTGTTCATAGAATATCCTGAATTCAATCTATGCTGTTACAAATGTTTTCTTCAGTTATGGTTATAAAGGTGTGATTCTTAATTGCTGCACCTCTACACTGTATCTTTCACGGGAATTATTGTTTAGGAATTCAAGTCTGCTCCTTTACAATACATCTCTTTCTCCCAGCCGAGCTTAGTGGAAAATTCTTAATTGCTTTTCACTGGTTACACACATTTCATCATTATAATATCAAGTTTGTTTCATGAGATATTCAAAAGGCCCTGCAGTTTCAGCAATCCTAATCTACCTCTCAAACAACCAGTAACCAAAAACTCCATTTCCCAATGGACTAGAATTATTTGAAGGTTTCCACCTTAGGTACAGAAGAAATCCCTCAACCAAAGCATAAAACCAAACCCTGAACATCACCGCTAGCCTAAAATACTATCAAAACAGAGAGAAATCATAAAGAGAGAGCCCTCTCTGATTACAGTTTGGCTAGAAACTGTAATCCAAAGATTGGTTAGTGGTTACCCCGGCCGTATTCCCTTGGGAGTCAAAGGGAACAACCTGGGTGCTAACACATGTATTTGTTTTCACTTTCTTAATATTGATGCCTAAAAAGAAAGCTGTTGTACAAATTTGAATTCGATTTCAAGTGAAAAACACAAACAAGCCTCTTTCGAAATCAAAAAGACGATTACGACACTTATGATTTTGAAGTAAACACTTGTTTCGACACTAGAAATTCATAAATTCAAACCAAAAGACAAAAGTAAAAGCGTAATCAACTATGAACAACAAACAAACTCACCCCTAAGATCAAAACGACACTTACGACAGGTCTAGATCTAAGGGCGACAGTATGACTAGTTTACTTTTGTAATGGGAAACTGCAAATGATGTAACAAATACACAAAAAAAAAATACAGTTTCTTTGATACAACTGAGGCGGAATTGAAGCAAAGAAAAGTGGTTTCAGATAGGTACACACACTGATAACAGGCTGCAAAGACAGAGATAAAACTGAGCAAAAAGAAGCAGAGAACCTGTTGTGGTCACCAACAACCGCCCCCTCTTTGCTTGATATTAGCAATAACGTCGAGCAAAGGGGGGACCCTGAACAAAAAATCCCAAAAAATATTCTGTTAAATTTTTGTGTTTTTCTCCCCAAGGCTTAAATCGCATCGCAAAGAAAGGTCGAAGCATTACTTAGAGCACGAAAAGTAAAAATGCGAAAATGCGACGCGATGCATCTCACACGCGCTCCAAAAGGAAGACCTCCAAGAAGCGCCGATCGCCGATATGCGACATCGCACATCGCAAACGTCACGCTATGGCACCATGAACCATTGAATAAAATCTGCGATCTGCGATATCACTAAACTAGGATCTGCGATCTGCGATCCGAAAAGACTCATCACACCATAAACCCAAGGCCAAGCGCGCGCCTTAAAGGAAATTAATGACCGCATGCTTGAGTATCAAGAAATGATTGCATCGCATTTATCGAAGAGTCAAGTCATGATTCATGTCAGGATTATGCATTCATTAGAATTTAATGCTTTTTACGTCAATCTTTTCATTTCCCTTCTTCTTTGCGTAGACTGCAAGACACGCAACTGATATAAATCTATATGCAGGAAACATCTGAGAGAAAGGGGAAAGCGCCAATTAAATAGCAGAGAGAAGATGCCTCCGCAAACGAATGCCGCATACAGCAGGACCGCGGATTCCAGACTATCAGACAACCGACACTGATGAAATTAGACTATCCAGGACTCAGAGTCAAAGGCGCACAAAAGCAGCGTGTTCACAAAAGATCTTGAAGCTCAGACTGGGTAAAGCAAAAAGAGAAACGTAAGAGAAGGAGGACGCTCCAGAAAAGCCTGGAACAAAGAGCGGAAACAATTCTCGAAACAGAGGGTTGTCCATACAGCACGACTCCTAACCCACTCAGTCATTCGCACGACCGGAAACCAAAAACAGCAACAACAAAATCAGTTCGAGAAGAACCTGGGTTGTGCTAAATGTACACGCGGCGAATACACCCAGCTAGAGAAAGGTTTTCGAAAATATCTTCTGGTCTGTCAGAAGGAGGTGCCAGCTCTTGTCATTTCCACTTTTATCTCCCGAGTAAAAGAAGAAGGCAGTCAGCCGACTCTTCCCAGGAAAGCGTTGCGCAGTTGACAACACTAAAGAGAATATACAGAAACGGTCAGAGATTAGATTTAAAGTCTTAGAAATAAATTTGCTTTTAGTAAAGGGCGGTCATTTGAAGCCGATTCCCTAGATTCGTGTAATTAATATCAATTAGCTAGTAGTATTTAACCCTTCTCATGGCATTTGGAGAAGGGTCCAGAAATCTGTCAAAAAACTTATCCTCAGAACATGCACTTCTGCACCCTCAGAGGAGGTTTTTGATGAATGGATGGATCGAGATTTATTTATGTTTGCATTTTAATGTCTGTTACTGATGTTGCACTTCTGTACTCTTAACAGATATTAGAACAAGTAGAAGTAAATCATTATTGCTTGAAGTTTATTAGTGAAATCAGTCATAAATGGTACTTTTATCTCTTGACTAAATTCTGCTAGTATCCCCAAAGTGATATACAACTGAGTTCTTTATATGTTACAGTATGAATGTCTGTATTACCATTTGGCACTTCTGTAGGTGGAGTCATTTATTTATGCTTGACATATAGAAAACTGATTATGCGATATGCTGTTCACAACTACTCTGCCTAACTTCTTATGCGGAATGGTTTATCTTTATCGATTTATATTCTGATAACAGTTGAATGATCTTTATTACCAGCTGTTGTTAGAAATCTTTCTAGATCGCATAACAAAAGAAAACACCCCGGGTTAGTGTAGATTAGATGTATTGTTTTCTCTTCATTAGATCATATTAGTATAGAAGTAGTTTTAGCTGTTAGAATTAAGACTAGTTCAGAGAAACCTTTTAGATTAATATCATCAAACTCTACACACACACGAACACCCTTCACATTGGGAAACTGGTCCCATTATCCCCAGTCGGACCCGCTACTCCAAACGGGCAAGGAGCCGCCAACCAGGTTCCGGACCGGGTGGGTATCCCCCTTGTTGTTGACCCGACTTCGGGGCCCTCAACATTTCTGGCGCTAGAAGGAGGGCACGAGCTATGAATGGCACATAATTCAAAATCCAAACACCATTCTGAGAGCAAATCACCCTCACCAACTTCCCCGACTTCTCCAGTACGACTAAACTCGGAACTAGAAGTCGCTCGGACATCCACCGCTGCTATACACCCCGACACATCAGACCGTCCTATTATCGATCCCCCTGAAGTTCAAACTTTGATCCGTAAACTCCAGGGATTCTCTATCTTCACCCACAAGTCTGATAAATCTAAAGGCATCTTGACTTCGCAATACAACCCTGCTCATTCCCTGACCCGATTGAAGAGTGAAAAGTTTGGCATCTAGCCAACTGAAACCCCTCTCCCTACTAGGAAAAGAGCAAGGAAAGCACTTCCAGAGTCTGACAGAGAGACTCTTTCATCCACTTCGTCCATCTCAACTCCCTCTCCGCGAAGTCTACCACCCATGTCGTCACCTCAAAACACTCATCCATCTCCTACAACCCTTCCTCCGCAATCGTCGAAGGTCGCAACATCTCCATCTTCTCAACATCAAAGATCATCTTCTGCACTTTTGTTAACTAGTCACTCAGCGATGGCCCAATCTCCATGGAACAATCCTGGGGCGGTTTTAATGCTTCCACCCCTAAGTCCAATACCTGCCCATCCTGAGAAATGGCTGCCGAAATTCAATCCGGAAACATGAATGCTAGCTGAAGAACATATCAATAATTTCATGCTTTCTGTTAATCTCAACGGGGTTACCAACGAAGATGCCGTGGTCCGACTTTTCCCCTATACAATGCAAGGGACAACCGGGTCATGGTACTTTTCGCCGCCCTCCGGATCTATCACCAGCTGGGACATTTTTCAAAATCAATTTCTCACCAAATTCGGCGATGATAGATCGACAACGACACTAATCAACGATTTATCCAATCTCAAAGCTGAGGCTAGAGAACCCATTAAAGACTTTAACTTACGGTTCAACAAGATCCTCAACAAAATCCCCGCTGCTTCTCAACCCAGCGAGGAAGTAAGATGCGAATGGTACATCACGGCCTTACCTTCAAACTTGGCCATCTTCGTAGATAGGGCGAGCAAGACAACCTTAGTCGAAAATTTGGCTGATGCGTTGGCAGTTGAAAGACGCGTAGTAGCCCTAGAAAAGAGATCTACAATCGAAGAGCGTAAATCTAAGAAAATCTCTTTCAAAGAAGACACCAAGAAGAAACAAACGAAAGATCCTTTCGACATGGAAGGATTACAAAAGGTATTAAAAGCCATGTCCAATGAGATGATTGATATAAGGAAACAAGTAGCAGAATCGTCCCCAAGAAAGCCTTTTAGGAGTTTTAAGAGAAATCCTCCTATGGAGACGAAGCCACCCAACGTGGTCTCAAACGTGGAATCTGAAGAAGAAGAAGAAGAGGGCACCATCGAAACGCAGACCGAAGATGAAGAAGTGGTGGAACTGCAAGGAATGTGGGATTTCATCCTCCCACAAGAGGAGGATCAAGAAGCACTTCCGGTCAGCACACGAAGCAGAAATCAGCTTGATCCTCCCCAGAATATCCCAAAACAGAAGGGCGCAAGCCCTGCAGCAAAAGAAAGGGTCGCACCAAAGAAAACAACTGCTAAAGCGACCTCTTTTAGCCCAGTCCAATCAGAGAAAACTTCCATCAAAGACACTAATAGTGTCGGATGAAATGGAGTATAACATCATCGATGACATGAAAAAGACTAGGGCTAATATCACCCTGTACGAGTTGAGAAAATTGAAACACCAACAGAAAATCATGATGAAAGAGTTACACGCCGTACCTACTCTGCCTTTACCTACAACCGTAGCTTCCCATAATATAGGAAGACCCCCAATCAACACGATCAATAAAATCGATCCAAATGACATCGCTTTGATTGGAGGGAGATCTAGATCTCATACTCCTCCTTTCCTCCTCACTTATGAAATCTTTAACAGAAACGTGCACAACTGCTTGGTTGATTCTGGTGCTTCAACCAATATTCTACCCAAGTCAATATGTGCCAAACTCAACGTTCAACCGCAAAAATCCGCAGTGCGCATAGTTCAACTTGATCGATCACAAGTCGAAGTGATAGGCGAACTGAATCAAGTGACCATAAGACTGTCGTCTAACCCCAAGGTATGCCAAGTTATCGACATCCTAGTGGCTGACATCCCTGAATTTTATGGCCTGATTCTTAGCAGGGACTGGTCCGAGAAACTCCACGGATACTTTTCAACCGACTGGTCGCACATTTGGTTACCCTTCAACGGGAAACCAAATCAAATAAAGGTTGAACGAGAACTGCACCAGAAATACATAGTGACGGATTTGGAAGGAGAGAATGAAGCCATAGCATACAACAACAGCATCATAGGCAACTACTCGGTAGACTCTTTCCTCGGAAATTTCAATGCTCACATATCACCATATTTAGAAAATTCAGTTTTGTCCCAAGTAGAAAACTTTTCCCAGACTGATGATTCAAAATGTGTTAGTTTCTTAGATAACCCTGTAAATACTTCTTTATTTTGGAAATTATATTTTGATGGCTCTAAATCCAACGAGGGAGCGGGAGCAGGATGCGTTTTGATTAGCCCTGACGGAAATAAGACCATGCTCACATGCAGACTGGAGTTCGATTGCACGAACAACACAGCGGAATACGAAGCCTTGGTGCAAGGCCTATACAAAGCAATCGGCTGCAACGTCAAATATCTTCAAGTCTTTGGAGATTCGAGATCGTCGTCAAAAAGGTACGTAACACCATACACTGCCTGTCTATTCATTTAAAGCACTATCAATCTTTAGTACAAGATCTCACTGCACATTTTACAGCATTCAATATTTCGTCAATCCCGAGACTTCACAACGCAAGCGCAGACCTGTTAGCTAATGTAGCCTCCAGACTCATTCCCTCAGAAGACTTTAGTCCAGATAGGTTTTCGATAGAATTGATTTTTAAACCGTCCATCCCTGACAACATCACTAACTGGAGAGTATTCAACGACGACCCAGACATCGTCAGTTTCCTCACCTCCGAAGGATCCTACTCAAACCAGATAATCGACGAAGACTGTCATGACCACCAGATACAACAAAATAGCACTGATAATGCTATACCCAAATCGGTGGTCAAACTAGAAGACTTATACGACTTGAAAAGTCGGTTCAAAAGGTCAGCTAATGCCAAACTTTACAGTTCGACTCTGAACTATGAATCAGTGAACCTAGGAACCGATGAGAAGCCGCAAAACGTTAATCTGGGCCAAGGCCTGGCTCCTGAAGAAAAATCAGCATATATCCGTCTTCTACGACAGTACAAAAACGTCTTCGCCTGGAATTACGATGAGCTGAAGACCTACAACACTTCTATCATTCAACACACTATCCCCATGATTGACAACGAGAAACCTGTCCAGCAGAAGCTCAGGAAAATCCACCCCAACTTGGAAAGTCAGATAAAGACTGAGCTGAATAAATTGTTGAGAGCCAGAATAATCTTCCCGGTCAGACATTCCAAATGGGTATCTAATATGGTACCCGTTAGGAAGAAAAACAGAGATATTAGAATCTGCATCGACTTCCGGAACCTCAAAAAAGCCTGTCAGAAAGACAATTTTCCCCTCCCACCGATGGAGCAAATATTACAGGCAGTCGCAGGCTCAGAGTTAATGTCTTTCCTGGATGGATTTTCAGGATATAACCAAGTGTTGGTACACCCAGATGATCAGTTAAAAACCACCTTCCGAACTAAATAGGGTACCTACGCGTATCGGAAAATGCCGTTCGGTCTAATCAACGCCGGCGCTACTTTTCAAAGAGCTATGGACATCGCGTTTAAAGGTTTAGTCGAAAAATCGGTAGTTATTTACCTGGATGATATAACCATGTACTCCAAGAACCGAAATGACCACCTCAAAGATTTGAAGCAAATCTTTCAGAGATGTTTAAGATATGGGACCTCGCTTAACCCGAAGAAATCTTTTTTCGCGTTGAGTGAAGGAAAATTGCTAGGATTCATAGTGTCCAAATCTGGCATTCACATTGAACCGGACATAATCAAAGAAATTTCCGAGATATCCATGCCCCATAACAAAAAGACCATGAAATCTTTCCTAGGACAGATCAATTTTGTCAAAAGATTTGTCCCAGATTTTTCACGTATTATTTCTCCTTTACAAAAAATGATAAAAAAGAATTCAAACTTTAAATGGGGTCTAGACGAACACGAAGCATTTAATTTAATCAAACAATCCATCATCAACGCTCCATCTTTAGCAACCCCAAACTTTTCATAGCCTTTTGTCTTATACACGTTTGCCATAGAGAATTCTTATGCTGCAATCTTGACTCAAGCAAATCAAGAAAAGGTAGAGGCTCCGATCACATTCTTTAGCTCAAACTTACAAGGTGCTGAGCTGAAATATTCGGACGTAGAGAAACAGGCATATGCCGTTTTTAAAGCGATTAAATATTTCAGACCATTCTTGCTAAAATCCCATACCAAGGTCATAGTACCGTTCCTAGCGGTAAGAAATCTCCTGATACAGAAGGATGTGGGCGAAAAGAGAGCGAATTAGATCACCGCCTTGCAAGAATACGACCTGGAGATCAAGCCGGCACACATCGTTCGGGGCCAAGGCTTCTGCAAGATGTTAGCTGGAGCATCGCAAATCCCCGAAGAATCGTCTGAAGAGGTACACGCGTATGAGGTAAGCCTAAACGACGCAGAATCATTATATGCTGACATCATTTATTTCCTAAAGAACGGGCATGCTCCATTTCACCTGGATCACATCAAGAAGAGAGCCCTGAGATTAAAAGCCAAACAATACCAACTCGTGAATGATGTCCTATTTAAAAGAAATTATGATTCTGTGCTTCTTAGATGTCTTGAGAAAACTGAAGCCGAAAAGGTTTTGCAGGAACTCCACGATGGACTAGCAGGTGGACACTATGCTGGAGAAGCCATCGCGCACAAAATCTTACGTGCAGGATACTACTGGCCCACGATGTTCAAAGACTCGTACAATCACGTAAGAAAATGCCAAGTCTGCCAGACTGCTACAGGAAAACAAAAGAACTCATCCATGCCACTGCAGCGGGTTAACATCGAACAACCGTTCAGCCAATGGGGCCTGGACATAATAGGTGAGATCGTTCATCACTCCTCTAAACAACATAGGTATATCCTCACGAAAACTGACTATTTTACTAAATGCGTAGAGGCAGTTCCTCTCAAGACAGCTAATTCTGAAAATATTATTGAATTCATAGATCAATTTATCATTACTAGGTTTGGATTGCCAACAGCCTTAATATTCGATAATGCTTCATATTTTTCTGGAAACACCATGACTGAGTTCGCGCTCAAAAGAGGGTTCAAACTGAAGTATTCTGCCAACTATTACCCACAAGGTAATGGGTTGGCTGAATCAACGAACAAGAACCTAATCAGGATTATCAAAAATACAGTTGACCAAAGCCAAAAGAATTGGCATAAAGCGCTAGTAAACGCCCTATGGGCAGACAAAATTACAAAGAAAGCCTCTATCGGCACTTCCCCCTTTAATTTAGTTTACGGGAGAGAAGCAGTTCTTCCTACTCACTTAGTCATTCCCTCCTTGTCCTTAGTACAATACATTGATGAAGTATCCACTTCTCCCTTACAACTAAGGCAAACAGAAATAATCAAGCTAGAAGAACAACGAGAACAGGCCAATAAAACCCATGCTCACCACCAAGCGCTGATAAAATCCTCTTTTGATTCGAACATAATGACCAGAAAAAACTTTCAGATGGGAGATTTAGTTTTGAAGTGGGATAAGGCACATGAAGAAAAGGGCAAGCATACGAAATTCCAGAAGCTATGGCTTGGTCCTTTTCAGATTGTAGAGGTCATAGGCCCGTCGACTTTTGTGTTGCAGGACTTGACAGGCAGAAGAGCTTCTTTGCCTGTAAATGGACAAATCCTCAAAATGTATTTTCCATAGAAGGTTATCCTTCTAATTTTTGTAGGATAATTTTAGTTTTATTTTTCATAAATAAGGTTGGTTGTGAGTGATCATAAATTGTATTTATGAAGAATATGCCATTTCTCTATCAGATTTTGATTTCACTTGTATAAATAGCAAAACTTTTTGAAAAAAATCTGACTTTTATTATTGACAGATAGAGTTAACTTTAGCCTGAATATGATGTTAGTTTCAACTTCACGAAGAAATCTGGGGTGAAAGTAACTTTTGGCAAAAAATTGTTTTATGCCAACGCTATGAAAAGTATCATCAATAGCAAAATAAATATTCTCTGCAAAACTGCTGTTCTTAAACTCTATTATTGTCGCCCAGAGCTTTCTTAAGGAAAAACAATGACTTCCTCCCTGTTAAGGAAAATCGCAACATCCAGAGAAACAATCCAAGAAAACACTATATCTCAAAGAATAAGAGGTCTCATCACGAGCCGGCTTATCATGATCATAGATATTATAACTTGCTGACTTTGCCACTACTGTCTATCAAAACAGGGCAACGACTCAAGATTGTTGCAATCAAAAGACAAGGGGTCTCATCGCGAGCCAGCTTGTTCAGCAAAAGTGTAAATCAAGTGAATGACTGTGTCATAATTTGGCCACCAAACCAAGACATTGTTCTTTAGAGAATATAAAAAAATAAAATCAAAAAAGAAAGAAAAGTGTCAAAAGGATTTTTCTCTAGAATGTTGTAGATAACCTCAAGCAGGAAAAAGGATCATTGCTGGATAATATGGTAACCCTGTCGAGGCTATGGACGCTTGCGGGCAGCAGAGGCTCTACCTACGACAAATGAGCATACTTTACAAAGCCAGTACGCAGAGAAGACCTTATTTTGTCTTTGAAAAAACTGAGTAATGTCTAGGTGTGAATACAAGAAATAACCCAGAGGAAGCAAACAATCGGAATGAAACAAAAAGTTGTGAATGAAACATCATTGACAGGATAAGGGGTAATACTCTATCCGTCCATAACAAAATTTAGACATAAGAAATTTTTTTCTGTTTTGGAAGTGAAAATGCAATAGAACAAGCAGAGATAACTGGTTCTTCACAGTGAATCGCCATTGTTGTGGTCACCAACAACCCCCCCCTCTTTGCTTGATATTAGCAATAACGTTGAGCAAAGGGGGGACCCTGAACAAAAAATCCCAAAAAATATTTTGTTAAATTTTTGTATTTTTCTCCCCAAGGCTTAAATTGCATCGCAAAGAAAGGTCGAAGCATTACTTAGAGCACGAAAAGTAAAAATGCGAAAATGCGACGCGAAGTTCATCGCGTCGCATGCATCTCACACGCGCTCCAAAAGGAAGACCTCCAAGAAGCGCCGATCGCCGATATGCGACATCGCACATCGCAAACGTCACGCTATGGCACCATGAACCATTGAATAAAATTTGCGATCTGCGATATCTGCGATATCACTAAACTACGATCTGCGATTTGAAAAGACTCATCACACGATAAACCCAAGGCCAAGCGCGCGCCTTAAAGGAAATTAATGACCGCATGCTTGAGTATCAAGGAATGATTGCATCGCATTTATCGAAGAGTCAAGTCATGATTCATGTCAGGATTACACATTCATTAGAATTTAATGCTTTTTACGTCAATCTTTTCATTTCCCTTCTTCTTTGCGTAGACTGCAAGACACGCAACTGATATAAATCTATATGCAGGAAACATCTGAGAGAAAGGGGAAAGCGCCAATTAAATAGCAGAGAGAAGATGCCTCCGCAAACGAATGCCACATACAGCAGGACCGCGGATTCCAGACTATCAGACAACCGGCACTGATGAAATTAGACTATCCAGGACTCAGAGTCAAAGGCGCACAAAAGTAGCATGTTCACAAAAGATCTTGAAGCTCAGACTGGGTAAAGCAAAAAGAGAAACGCAAGAGAAGGAGGACGCTCCAGAAAAGCCTGGAACAAAGAGCGGAAACAATTCTCGAAACAGAGGGTTTTCCATACAGCGCGACTCCTAACCCACTCAGTCATTCGCACGACCGGAAACCAAAAACAACAACAACAAAATCAGTTCGAGAAGAACCTGGGTTGTGCTAAATGTACACGTGGCGAATACACCCAGCTAGAGAAAGGTTTTCGAAAATATCTTCTGGTCTGTCAGAAGGAGGTGCCAGCTCTTGTCATTTCCACTTTTATCTCCCGAGTAAAAGAAGAAGGCAGTCAGCCGACTCTTCCCAGGAAAGCGTTGTGCAGTTGACAGCACTAAAGAGAATATATAGAAACGGTTAGAGATTATATTTAAAGTTTTAGAAATAAATTTGCTTTTAGTAAAGGGCGGTCATTTGAAGCCGATTCCCTAGATTCGTGTAATTAATATTAATTAGCTAGTAGTATTTAACCCTTCTCATGGCATTTGGAGAAGGGTCTGGAAATCTGTCAAAAAACTTATCCTCAGAACATGCACTTCTGCACCCTCAGAGGAGGTTTTTGATGAATGGATGGATCGAGATTTATTTATGTTTGCATTTTAATGTCTGTTACTGATGTTGCACTTCTGTACTCTTAACAGACATTAGAGCAAGTAGAAGTAAATCATTATTGCTTGAAGTTTATTAGTGAAATCAGTCATAAATGGTACTTTTATCTCTTGACTAAATTCTGCTAGTATCCCCAAAGTGATATACAGCTGAGTTCTTTATATGTTACTGTATGAATGTCTGTATTACCATTTGGCACTTCTGTACGATGGAGTCATTTATTTATGCTTGACATATAGAAAACTGATTATGCGATATGCTGTTCACAACTACTCTGCCTAACTTCTTATGCGGAATGGTTTATCTTTATCGATTTATATTCTGATAATAGTTGAATGATATTTATTACCAGCTGTTGTTAGAAATCTTTCTAGATCGCATAACAAAAGAAAACACCCTGGGTTAGTGTAGATTAGATGTATTGTTTTCTCTTCATTAGATCATATTAGTATAGAAGTAGTTTTAGCTGTTAGAATTAAGACTAGTTCAGAGAAACCTTTTAGATTAATATCATCAAACTCTACACACACACGCACACCATTCACATTGGGAAACTGGCCCCATTATCCCCAGTCGGACCTGCTACTCCAAACGGGCAAGGAGCCGCCAACCAGGTTCCGGACCGGGTGGGTATCCCCCTTGTTGTTGACCCGACTTCGGGGCCCTCAACAGAACCACAGCTGCATAAGGCAAAGGTTGTTCAATGCACCCCCAGCACAGAGAAACTGAACTTCAGCGCAGGTATCCTTCTCGGGACCTGCGTTGAAATGCAGAACCTCTTCACAGAGTCTGCGCTGAAGCAGAAACGAGAATTTTTTCTGGGTTCTGGGTCACGGTTTGCAGTTTAATCTACGGTTTTTGGCCGGATAAAAGCTATCAATTAGGTACAATTAGAGGGATGATTTAAAGGAGGACTAAGATCTATCACAAAGGGCTATTAGAGCACTTGTGGATCAGTTGTTCAGATCATAAACAAGCCCAACGAATGGACTAGAGTAGCAGATCTCTACTTTGCATTTGAAAATGGCAAATGCAGTTCGATTCGACACTCCAGAGTTTATGAGATGAACAACAATAGAAACACAAATAAACTAACAAGATACAGTCCCCAGTGGAGTCGCAAATTTGTTGTTGGGAAAAGTATCCATTCGGAATGCCCCTATCCCACTCTAAGGTGTGATAGTGCCTTAGCAAAAAACAAGGAAAACTATTTTCGTATTCTTCTTTATGAAATGTAAATTGAGAAGAAGGATGTAACTAACCGGTGTCTTCCGCTAGTTTGTCGATCCAATCGCTCTCTCTTTTGTTCGCTTCCCGCTGCCTACTCCTTTATTGGTCCAGCTTCACCAAGTTCTTGCAAGATCACAAGAGAGGAAAACTACACAAAAGATATAGATTTACATTCATAACTAGTTTAGGATCAGATTAAACTAAACATGCAAATATAACAAAACATCATTGGTATACAAGCATATAGGAGAAACTCAAATAGTTTTATTGATATGATAATAAAGTCCAAGAGGAGATACAACCAAGTGAGTCCCGATCCAACATCTACCTCCCAGCAAAGGAATCCCTTCCTCTCCTCCAACAAAGCATAAATCACCCAATGCACTAATCTCAATCTCAAACTAACAACAATTCTCTGCAAAGTACCAAATTCCAGCCTCCTGGACCTCTGGGTGAGAGATCCATATATAGATGTAAGCAGAGAGGATGAGTCAGCTTATGTTTTGACTTGTGGCTTCTCTCTGTCAGTTCTTGCTTCCACTTGGAGGTTGAGAGCCTCTTACTCATCACTAGTCGAATTCATTGAGGCAAGTGTCATTGGAGAAGATTCTGGAAGCTTCCATGGTCTTTCCACCTCGTTGAATGAGCTTGCCATTTGTCATTTCCCACTCAACGCACCCTGGTAGTGCATCCACCTGCATTGCAACGCACCTAGCCAGTGTAGCCTCTGAATTGCAACGTAGGCAGCTAGTGGAGCCTCTGAATTGATCCTGATTTGACTAGTTTTGGGTAGTTTCTGGTGGAGAACTTCTAGGAGAAGCTGTCATTTTTTGACCTTGTTTCTTTAGGAGCTGGAACAACATATTTAGGGACTTTGGATCCCTTGGATTATGGACATTTCATGCTCAATGCTGTAAGGCACAAAAATGTCTATAACACACCAGGTGAGGACTGATATAACTATAGTTACATCCGAGGTTAATCAAAATAGAAACAACTTGATCACTAAGCTTACCTTCCATCTCAATAATAGATGCCTAATGATCAACCTTCATATTATCCAATTCTATATAAATATGAGGAATACTCTTTCCAACATCCCCAATTGTCTATGCCTCCAGAGTAATGTAAATATGAGGTATACCACCCTGAAGCTGTGGAAAATATCTCCTGCGATGATCCTTGCCACAATTCCAACACTGCAAAGGCTTCCTACCATCACCCTTGTTTTTCTCCTCACATTAAAATCCTTATCCTTTGTGAACTACATTAAATTTATTGTATGACGTTGCATTATCTTTGTTACCTGTATCTAGAGGTCTTCCTTGCTTCTCATCCCACTTTCCTTTATTCTTGTCATTACCTTTATAACCTTGCTTAGTCTTCGACTTATGCTTAGACTGCTCATAAAAATGTTTCAACTTCCTAATTACTTCCTCCAATGTTTGAGGCTTATCATACTCAATCCGATCCTTAAATTCTAATGTGAATCCACTAAAACATATTTGAACCTTCATTTTCTCATCTCTTAGATATCGTACGTATCGCAACAACTCTAAAAACTTAGTCGTATACTCTTTGTCTATCATAGATCCCATCTTCAACAAGTAGAAATCTAATTTAGAAATCCTAACCCTTACTGCCATAATATCTCTTTGACAAGTACTTCTTCCTGAAGAGTCTTTTAAACTCATGCCAACTCAACTCTTCTATCTTGATGCCTTGACACACTTCACAACTTCCTACCAAATGTCTACTTTTCCTTTGAGATTGAAAATGACTATCCTGGATTTCATGTTCTTTCTATAGTCATGCAAATCAAATAAAATTTAATTCCCAACAAACAATGATTTTGAATATTTTGGTTTCTTCTGAGTTATCCATCAAAGGTAGGATGCTTTTCTTTATTGAACTCATTTGGAAAGTACTGACTCTCACTCCTCCAATAAGGATGATAATGGTAATGACCATGACGTCTCTATTTTCTTCATTTTCCTTTATTTTTCCTCTAATTTCCCTTGTATGCATATTTGTGTCTCTTCATTTCCATTTTCTCCTACTTCCCTTTATTTTCATAATTAAATACCAATCAATGCCTCTTTTCCTTTGGCAATGCCTTTGCCAATTTCCATAGCCATTAATTAATCACAAGTGATACCTACTAAAGTGTTTTTGTCAACATTTAGCATGGAATACACATCCCATGACCTTGGTCCTATTTTATTTAAATGGAAAATCAGCTAGGGATGTTACAAACCCCTTCCCCTTGGGGTAACACAGTCCTCTGTGTTCAATGATGGTTTTAACCAACAAAGCATGTTGTCCATGGAGCTTTATAACACATCTTGATGCAACATTTAAATCATACCAAACTATTTATTAGAGATTTATAATGCATCTCGATGCAGTATTTACATCAGACTGCTTATTGGAGATTTATTTCACAACTCCTTGTAGTATATAGAATACACAAATCCACAAACATAAACCACAACACATAATCAAACTCATATTCCCAACCAACAAATAAACAAAGATACAAAGCTTGCTTCCGATCATTTATCTCCCATGTAGTTTCATCAGACCCAAAGTGATTCCATTGCACTTTAACTTGATCGATTGCTTTGTTTTGGAGCATGGGCTATTTCTGCTATAATATGCATTGAGGTTCTGGCCAGAATTATCCCTCTAGTTCCACTTGTAATACACAAAAATCAATCACATGATCATCTTCCTAGATATATCTCTTAAGCAATGAAACATGGGAAACATCATCTACTTTCACTGTTGGCGGTATTGCAAGTCAGTAGGCCACTAGTCCAATCCTCTAAAAGATCTCAAAAGGCCCACAATACCAAGGTGCCAACTTGGCACATGATCCAATCCTCGAGGAGCTCCTCATGGGCTTGATAAGTAAATATACATGCTCTCCAACCTGAAACTCCTTGAATGCTCTATGATGATATGCATAAATATTTTCTCTATTCTATGTTTCCTTCAATTTCCTCTTAATAACC
The DNA here is from genome assembly GCA_031772625.1 of Pinus tabuliformis. NCBI lineage: Eukaryota > Viridiplantae > Streptophyta > Pinopsida > Pinales > Pinaceae > Pinus > Pinus tabuliformis. The sequence continues at coordinate 1,241,266,101 of CM062807.1, forward strand.
TACATTTCCCATTCCATCTCAGCCAACATATTTGGTCCAATCAATACCCTATTCATTAGATCACTCCAACTGATGGGAGTATTGCAACTCTGCCCATAGAGAGCCTCAAATGGACTCATCCTCAAGGATCATTGATACCCATTATCATAAGAAAAATCAACCAGTGGAAGATACTCTTCCCACTTCCTTTATTGATGCATGACATACATTCTCAACATGTTTTTAGGCATGTTGTTAACCCTCTCTGTCAGCCATCTATCTGTGGATGATAAGTTGTACTGAAGGCTAACTATGTCCCCAAACCTGCAAACAAATATTTCCAAAAATTGGAAGTGAATTTGGCATCCATGTCTGATACAATCTTCTTACGAACACCATGTAGTCTCACTATCTCCCTGAAGAAAATCTGAGTTATGTCGCTAGTCGAATTTGCAGACTCTACCACAACAAAGTGAGCTACCTTGGCCAACCTATCAATCATAACCATAATGGAGTCATGTTACTTCAATGTCCTCGACAAACCTGTAATTAAATCTATGGAAACAACCTCCCATTTCCACTCTCAAATTAGAATCGGCTGTAATAAACCACATGGATGCTTACACTCTACTTTTACCTGCTGATAGTCTAAACATCTTGCAACAAACTCATACACCTCTTTCTTCAAGTTCAGAAAATGATAAAACTTCTTGACTGCAGTTAATGTCTTTAATTATCATGGGTGACTTGAATATGGTTTGGCATGAAACTCCCTAAATATAAGCTTCGTGAGCTCAATGTCATTTATTACATAAATCCTCTCCCTAAATTTGATGCAACCATCTGTCATGAGATAATAATCCACATCCTAGTCACTCGTAACCTACTGCTACAACTCGTGCTTAAGTTGTTGGTACATTTCATCCTGCTGCACTGCAAGTTTCACTCTTGTAAATTAGTCCCATATGAACTCATAGTTGCAAGATGACTTACCTGTACTCTTTTGCTAAGACCATCTACAACCCTATTCTCCTTACCCTTGATGTACCTGATCTCAAAGTCAAAATCACTGAGGGTAGCCAACTATCTAGATTTCCTTGAATTCAAGTTGGGTTGGTCAAACAGATACCTCAACCCACTGTAATCACTCATCAAGATGAACCTCATACCAAGAAGATAGTGTCTTGATAACTTTAATGCATGATTGATAACTATCAACTCGAGATCATGAGTCACATATCTCTGTTCGTGCTCATTCAACTTCTGTAAGTCATAGAATACCACCTATCTTTACTGCATGAGGACTCCACCAAGTCCTCTATTGCAAGCATATGTACATACCACGAAATCTTTATCTGGATCTTTAATCTTCAAGTCTAGAGCATTTGTAAGAAAATGCTTCAACTGCTCAAAATTAGTTGCACACTCCTTAGTCCATTCAAATTTCTTCCATTTTCGCTGCAAATATGTAAAAGACAATATGTGAGAAGTTCCCGATGAACCTCTTATAGTAACTTGATAATCCCATAAATGATATGACCTCATCCACACCTAAGTGTTGCCCACTCCATGATAGCTATGATCTTTTCTGGGTCCACTGCTATACCTTCTTTGGAAACAACATGTCCCAAGCAATGAACTTATGTCTGAAATAAACTACACTTACTAAGCTTGGTATATAACTGATGCTCTCTCAAAAACCTTAGCACTGCTGCAAGGTGTTTTGCATGATCTTCCTCATTCTTAACATATATCAAACACATGAAAGCAACTGGAATGTTATGTTGTTTCTTTGTAGATAGTTCTAGGCTCGGGAACTGTGCCAAAGCTTTTAAATAAGGATTAACTTTAAATGGATGATGTATGAATTAAATCATTTACATGTACATAATCTAGTATCTTAAATATTTCTCAAATTATTGATTCCAACATGCTATCTTTTCAAGTTTATGATAGGTGCAAAAGAGGTTATCTGAAAATAAAATATCCTTCATGAATATTTATATTATCAAACACACTGTAGGCATATATAAATATTTCTATATTTAACACTTATACATTTGAGAGATGACAAAAGGCAAAAATTTAATGATGCATAGGTACTAATTTAAACAAATTGTTTAATTAGCTAATCTCAATGTTGATAATAACTTCATAGGGGTTATCACGGCCTCAAATCTCAACCTAGCCTTAACCAATACTTCTATTTTGCCTCAAATATATGAAAAATAACAAAAAATGATTACAAAGGAGACTCACATTAACACAAATTCTGCGGTAAACTAAAGACAAAAGCATTTGATTATCTTCAAGATTTCCAAAATACAAAATGCCTCTAGTTCTATCGAAGTATCAACCCTAATTATTTCGAATTACATAATACTTATAGAGTGTAATTCAAAAATATATAATATGTTACAATCTTTTACAATAAAATAGAGTTTATCTAAAAATGATTTGGATAATATAATATAATTCAATTCAAAATAGAAATTATGGCAATGATTTGCTGGAATTTTCACATTATTCGAGGATATAGTTTGTAATTGTCGCTTTTAAATCTTCTTCTGATGATTTTGCTTGATCAAATTCTGCCTTCAAACCTGCTTTATGTTCATTTTATAAGTTCAAGGAACTTATACCACTTGCCTTCATATGGACATGAAAATTTAATTACTTTCCTATATTCTTCATCTACTTCAGTGTACTTTTCAAAAGTAGGCTTAGTTACAAATAGATGGTGAATTTCATATGAAATAAACAAGTCATTCTCAATGCCTTGGATGAAAGTTCTACCATCAATATTTCCTCTAACTTTATTAAAATTTGAATTGTCTATTACTATGTCATGCAGTTTCTTCTGATAATCTTCTTGCTGAATCAATTGGCAATGAGAATACCTCAATGATAGGTGTCCTTTTTACCAGAGAAAAGAAAATTCTCTATGAAATATTTGTATCTGAACTTCTAGGACATGACACTTGTTTTCTAATTGTAGCGTCAAATTCGTCTTTGTTAGTACATTTCTGACTCCCAAGGCTGCATATGTCCTATCTTTGATTCTCATGTCCTCAAGTTCTTGTCTAGTTTTTGAATTCAAAACCTTAATAATTATTGTTGCTTCTCCTGGTCTATGGTATAGTTCCTCTTTGATATCTTAATGGTTTCTTTTGCCTTACGTATCACTTGTTCCTATTCAAATATGATCTTTGTGGATGCCCAAAAATCTGTGGTTGAATTTATGTCTAGCCATATCTTTTCCTTAGCTTCTGATAGGTTCTTTGCACTGGCTGAATCATCCATGTATTTCTCATGTTATTTATAATGACACACATACTCACACAAAAATATATATATTTACATCAACATATCAACACCTCAACAACATTTCAATAATCAAAATCACCATGCATGATGACACAAACTGTAGCACTAACTATATACATGTTAACCATAGCCACGACAATGCATTTACTATGCATGCATAACAATCACATCTAGCCCATCTAGTCCAAGTGTTTGAACTTGGAAGCTCTGATACCACCCTGTAACTACCTCACCCCATATTTACCCATTTTAACCTGCTCATCAGGGTAAACATGAGATGACAGTTACTATGTTCGAACAAATTTCCAAGATTCACTTACGGAAAATGGGGTCCACATGTCTAGAAATGACCACAAACACCTAATGACGCCTGATCACATTATTACTAGCCTAACTTGACGCAACACTATTTCCTTTCAGTTTTTTTCCTTAAATTTAACAAAACTTTCTATTTTTGGCAGTATTTTGGGTTTTAAACTTTCGAGGCCATTTTGAGTGCCTAAACAAAATTTTCAGGGAAAACAGAGAGAGTGGAAAAGTGTTAAAATTTTTGTAATGAAATTTATTTTCCTTTTGGCCTCCTCATGGAAATATCCGAAATGAGGTATTATGATAGTCAAACGGATATCATATGTCAAAGTTATGACCCCAGGAAGTTGGAGGTCCAAATTACTCATTTATACAAACAATTTGTGTACATAATACCAGTGGGTCGTAAATACCTATCTGTTCACTGATTTAAGAAGCTAACTAGAGAATCATCAAGAAGGATCTATGCCCTCTCAACATAGCTGCAATATTAATTGTTTTTTTTTTTAAACATCATCAGTTTCTATATTGCTTTTCGAAAAAAGAGGAAGATGGAAACTGCTCCTCTGTAATACATAATTATTCACTGAGTGAAGCTAGGAAAGAAGGTTTTACAACTATAGGGTCCTCTAGGTTCCCGCCACTTGGGCTTTGAAATGAAATTTAAACTGGAATATATCCTGACAAATTGGACCACTAAAAGACGACATTTTTAGAACATTATCTATTAATAATGAAAAGGGTGATAAGTCTGACTATGAGAATGAAAAGGAGCCTAATTTGCCAGTTTGAAGCACCTTGCTGTTCCGCGCCAGAGGATGAAGAGAAGTATGATATCTTTGCTTGTAGCACCTGTCTGGACCGCATTAAAGGAATAGCTGAAAACAGATCCTAATAAAAGAAGGGCGGGAACGCTGTCGTGGGGCTCTGATCTTTGAGCGATATCTCTGCTTGTAGCGCTTGTCTGGACTGCATTAATAAAACAGTTGATAACAGATCCTAATAAAGAGAGGGCGGGAGCGCTATCATGAGGCTCTGATTATTGAGTGGTACAAGTGGAATATGCTGCCTGTAGGGAGGATCAATGAATAGGGGGCGTCCAGAAGATCCAGGGGAGGGGGAATCATGGGTTCTAAGAGCTAGACAGGCCCACAGGAACAGGGTGTTCAGATGGATCGAAAGGGAAAGAGGCAGAATTAAGGGAGAGAGGGAGCTAAAGCAGGGGAGCGGGTGAGGGAGAGCCTGATGCAAGAAGAGGGACAATTGATTAACAAATAACTTGTGCAAATGAATTACCTGAGTGCGCCCTGTCCCTCTTTCATTCTTGGTCATGGTGAAACAATTATGATTCATCGGTTCTGCTGTCATATTAGGACTTATGAGCTTGTTGCATCTCTGAATGAGGGGAATCCTTTCCACAGTCATGGCAAATGGTAATAGGTCTCGGCTTCATTACAGATTAGACAACCCTGAGGTTTGGTGCATGCCTGGTTGGCCTGTTTGTCAGCGTTTTTGTTTAAGTTGCATAAGATATGATAAAAGCACAGATCTTCTATGTGTTGAACTAGAATGTGGCAGCGTCTTAATATCTGCTGGAGAAATACATTCGTGGAGTCTTTCCTCTGAATCATTGAGCTAATAACAACTGTCGAATCTCCGAAGATAAAGGCTGCATCTATTCCAAGCTTCCCAAGCTGAATAAGTCCCTGGTATAGAGCTAGTGCTTCTGCCCTATTGTTGGAGGTTTGACCAAGGCCCCATTCATATGATAAAACAATTTCTCCATTAGAATTAAGTATCACTCCTCCAGCCCCTGCAACCCCAGGGTTTGACTTTGAAGCTCCATAAAAAAAGAGACAGTACCTGTTGCAATTTTGAATCCAAGAAGCAAACTCATTTTCTTTGAGTCTGATTTTCCAATTATGAGGGACAACATTTTGCCTGTTGTGAGCAGTGCTACCTAGCTACCTGCTGTTGTTTTTGTTCAACAAGTGACCAATAAAGCTTCGTTCTTCCACACTGAGATCGGTGATGTCTACAACCTTCTGGATTTTAGTTGATATGGTTTCAAGGGCGAGACCCTTTACTTTGCTACATAGAATTCTGGTGTTTGAACCCTTATCCTTAAAAAGTTTTCGATTGCAGGCCAAAAAAATATTCCATAGCATGATGTAAGGTAGAATATCCCATACCCTCTTCGCAGTGCTATTCTTCCTTCGCTGTCAGGGGTAGTTCTTTTTCCATTTATGCAGAATTTCTCCTATGTCATCTTGGTTGGTCCATGGAATTTGGTTGTTTTGGTACAGGTTTCCCTAGCATTCACTGGCGAAGGGGCAGTCAATAAATAGGTGGTGGATGGTTTCCTCAGCTGCCAAGCAGTTGGGACATCGAGAGCGGCCGATAATTCCACACTTTTGCAAGTTTTCGACAGTAAGAGTTTTCCCTTTGAGAAGAGTCCATATAAAAAATTTGATTTTTGGAAGGGCCTTAGACTTCCAAACTGCCTTCCAATGGTTCTAGATTGTCATAGGATGATTGTTGTTGCAAAGGAATTGATGGGCATCCTTAATGGTATACACAGATCCAGAAGGGTCCCAACTGAATCCATCTGAGGTATTCTTTTTGATAGGGGCTATATTATACAAGTGAGATTGGAGAGCTGACAAACTATCTTTGAGATCATTGGGTATAGCAGGGAAGGACCATCCAGACCATAGAAGGGATGAAGGATCCCACTGAGAAATCTGATCCAAATGGTGGATGCCAATTCTTTAAAAAAAAGAGAGGATGGGATTGACCCCAGCTTGCATATTAATAGAATGTTGTCCCATGATTTTGTCTGTTCCAATATTAATGCTTGCTCCTCCCTTAGGAATTTTGGAAGTGTTTTGGACAATTATAAGAATTACTTTTTTACATAAGCACCAGATTTTGGTGGAGTCTCTGATGGGGATGTCTTGATCGAGGAGCTGATGCCTTGGAAAATTTAGATATTTAATTTCCAGTACCCTTTTCCACCATGCAGAAGGACCAGTTATGAATCTCCAAATCATTTTTCCTCCAAAAGCTAAGTTAAGATATCTTGGGGATCTGATGCCAAGACCGCCACGGTCTTGGGGTTGAACTACTTGCTTCCAGCTGATCAAATTAAACTTCTTTTTGTCTTGATTCCCTCCTTGCCACAAGAAATGGCGAAGGATGCCTTCCATTTTGTGATGGAAGGTGGGAGGGGCTTGAAGGAGAGTAAATTGATATAATGGCAAAGAAGATATACTAGATTTCAGAAGGGTGAGGCAACCAGCTGGGTTGAGCCATATTGAGCCCCATTGATGTACTTTCCTTTTCATCTTATCGATTATGGTGTCCCAGACTTCAGCCCTCAAAGATCCCGCGCTTACAGGAATGCCCAAATATGAAAAGTGAGTCCAATCATAGTGGCAAGAAACCCCAAATGTTGCAACAATATTATGAAGGGCCTGCAAAGTTGTATTCCAGCCATAGATACAAATTTTTTGCTGATTGACCAGACCACTAGAGTAATCCATGAATTTGTCCAGGAGAACTTTGAAACTACTATAGATCTAACCCGAAAATACTATAGATTTGATATGAAAATATAAGATAATGCAAATAAACCCATAAATAATATGAAATGATTCTTTATTGATCAAACCCTTAAGGTAGGGCAACACCATACATTCACTCCTTAAGGAAGGAGAGCACTCCACAAACTATATCCCTGTTCATACAATATTCCTTGACACTCCTCCTTGACGTGGAGTCTCTAGCCTCTATATAGGCCTCATACATACAATACCATGGGTCATTACCATGGTTCCCTCATACCATCAAATTAATACCATGTTCCCATTACATTATTACTAACTACTTGTGGTCCCTTACATGATATGGGTTAACCACCTTATTTATTACTATGGCCCATCCCATTATTACATTATTACCTTGGGTACCTCCCTTGGTACCCCATATTATCCCCCCTAGGTATATAACATTCCACCCCCCTTAGCATGTTTCGTCCCTGAAACATGGGAAGAACACAAATAATAAGATCTACTCAAAAGAGTAGTCCACTGGTACCATGCACGTGCATCTAGCCATCCAAGAGAAAGGTGAACCCTCGATCTCGCTGGTGCCTCGCTCGCTTGAGATGGAAGTTGACTGTGGTAGCTCTTCTGTGTTGATGTGTAGTAGGTGGATCTTTGCTCCTCTCTATCTATCCTAGGGGGGTTGTTGTCCGTGTGGCTAATTGGTTTCCATCTTGATGGTTGTCTTGCAGGGTGATGTGGGTGATGATATGTTGAATTTCTAACCCACGATGGCTTTTTCTTTAATTCACCCTACTTTGGTGCCTGTTGTGGTGTCTTCTTTTCCGATATGACTTCAACCACTGAGCCCTCATCTGATGTACCTCTAACCTTTTCCGCTTTAGCCTCTGTTTGTGTTTGATTGTCTTTCATCACTAGCTCATCATCTGGTATGTCAGTCCCTGGAACATCTTCTGCTTCAGCCTCCATGTAATCTACCTGTTTATTGATGGAAATATCCTGTAATGTAATTTCTTCTTTTTATACCAGAGCTTCAGGAATTTCTTCTGCACATTAATATTAATAGTACTCACAAATTCCATCCAAGGATATCGCAAAACTACATCCATATTATCCATCTCTGAAGTATAAAACTCACCATGCAACACATACTTATCAATAGAAATCTTCAAATCCTTATACACTAGAACATCCTCATTATCCACTTGTGTGTTTTCAATGTGTTTTGCTGAAATTTGCAATTTTTTTGCCAAATTAACATTGATGAAATTATGCTTGCAACTAGGATTTATAGAAACAATAATATTCTCTTTCTGAATCAATCCATGAACCTGCAATAAGGAGATACCAGCATAAAATAACCCCACATGTTCCCCCTTATCTTGTTTTCTAGCCTGGGACCATTTTTCTAAGAGAAGTTCTTCTAGTTTTTCAAGAGGAAGTTGCGTCACTGAATCGACAACTGAGTCCCACCATTTAGCAGCTTCATCTTTTAGATTAAATAACAGGAAAATTACCCAAAATTATTTGCGTCGCGATTTGTGATATTCTATAAATTCTTCAATAGTAGGACCCTTATCATTCCCTGTAAAAAATTCCTTGCTAGAAGCCATGAAGGTTTGGAAAAAAGTCACGTACTTGGCGAAAATTTGAAATTGTCACAGTTTAGTCAATATTGCTCAGAATTCATATTATGATCTATTTTCGGAAATGGAACAATCATTCTGCTTCTGCCCATGTGATAGAAATCTTGATACAGACACTAGAATTTCAGATATGTGCTGCAACTCTCCCGCCATCACCAAAATTCCTACAAAAAGAGCTGATTTTAAATAAGTTATATCTCCCTCATCCGAACTCTGATTCGACAGATTTTAATTTTTTTAAATTAGGTATTTTTTCACAAAGATTCCAGATCTACCATTAGATTTGGCAGATCTTGCACCGGGACATCTAGATCTGTGCCGCAAACTCGTTGTTCTGAAAAATTGTCTACAATCCCACTGATTTTTAGATCAGTGATATCTCCTTCATCCGGACTCCGATTCAACCGATTTTTTTTGAAATCGGCTATTTTTTCACAAAGAACCCATATATGCAATTATATTTTGTAGATCTTGGACCAAAACATACAGATCTGATCTACAAACTCGCCGCCCTCGAAATCCTTCAAAAAATAAAAAAAATTTCTCCGCCGTTTGCCCAAGAAAGTGCTCTGATACCACTTGTTATATGCCTATTCATACAATACTCCTTGATACTCCTCCTTGACATGGAGTCTCTAGCCTTTATATAGGCCTCATACAAACAATACCATGGGTCATTACCATGGTTCCCTCCCACCATCAAACTAATATCATGGGCCCATTACATTATTACTAACTACTTGTGGTCCCTTACATGATATGGGTTAACCACCTTATTTATTTCTATGGCCCATCCCATTATTACATTATTACCTTAGGTACCTCCCTTGGTACCCCATATTATCCCCCCTGGGTATATATATTGAGCCCCATTTTGTACTTTCCTTTTCATCTTATCGATTATGGTGTCCTAGACTTTAGCCCTCAAAGGTCCTGCACTTACAAGAATGCCCAAATATGAAAAGTGAGTCCAATCATAGTGGCAGAAACCCCAAATGTTGCAGCAATATTATGAAGGGCCTGCGAAGTTGCATTCCAGTTGTAGATACAACTTTTTTGCTGATTGACCAGACCACCAGAGTAATCCATGAATTTGTCCAGGAGAACTTTGAAACGCCTGGCTATTGTGATATAGGCCCCCCCAATTAGCAAGGTATCGTCTGCAAATTGAGAATGATTTATATTCTTGACACCATTCCCAAATTTTATTCCTGTTATGAGACCAACCATCCGATGGAAATCCAACGCTTTGCTAAAAGATTCAGCCATTAGAATAAAAAGATAAGGTGAGAGAGGGCATCCTTGTCTTAGGCCACGGGAGGATTGGAAAGCTTCACTTGGTCTACCATTAACAATAGGGGTGATCCATGGCCCGAAGATGCAGGCTTTAATGAGGTTAATGAAGCTTGCATCAAAACCCATCTTCTTCAGGACAACAAAGAGAAAGGAGTGCCTCACTCTGTCAAAAGCGTTGGCCAAATCAAGTTTGAGAACAAATCCTTTCTCCTTCCTAGATTGGCTAGAGTGAATAGCTTCTTGTACTAGAAGGATGGAGTCAGTAATATGGCGGTTTGCTAAGAACCCCCCTTGATTTTCAGAAATGAGGGAAGGAAGGAAGGGTTTGAGGCAAGAGGCAATGATTTTGGACAGGATTTTGTAGGAGGAATTGCATAGGGAAATAGGACGGAATTTGACAAATGAAGAAGGCTGGTTTTCTTTGGGTATGAGGTCCAGATGAGTGGTGTTGGTGTACCCCCCATTTTAACTTTCGCTGGATCCATTTTAACATTTTTATCAGGTATTTTTTTAAAATTCCCCAGAATGTTTGATAGAAACATATGGGAAAGCCATCAGGGCCTAGGGCTTTGTCAAGCTGAAAGGCCCATACAATTTTGGCAACTTCTTCCTCATCAATCTCTCTGATTAAACTGTCATTTATTTGCTTACTTATCCCTACAGGCAGATGTTGCAATAACTCAGTATAATCCTCCTGTTCTTTAGTTTCAGTTAGAAGGTCTCTAAAGTGTTCAGTTGTTGCCCTCCAGATGGCATCTTGGCTTACCTGCCTGTTACCTTCAGCATCTTTTATGGAGCTTATGTTGTTCCTTACCTTTCTGGCTATTGTTTGTTTATGAAAAAAGGTTGAGTTCCTGTCTCCTCCTTGCAGCCACAATTGCCTTGATTTTAACCTCCATTTTAGCTCCTTTGCTCTCTTAACTTGGCACAGTTGTGAATAGAGATCACTTTCATGTTGTTTACTTTCTTGGGAGAGACCAAATTCCTTAATCACTCTTTGCGTGCTGTTGAGGTTATTTTTAATCTCCTTTTTTACCTCTTCAGGCTCTTTGTAGCTCGATTTGGACCAATGTTTAATTGCCTATTTGGTTTTTTTTAGTTTTGTCTCCCATATGAATCCAGGGGACCCTTCAACATGCTGTCTCCAAGTAGTGAGGAAAATTTCAGCCACTGTTGGGTTTTCGTTCCATAGGGAGCTATATCGGAAGGGGATAGGCCTGAGATTGCTGTGCTTATCTAGCGTCAGTGTGACAGGGAAATGATCCGAGACAGGATAAGTTAAGATGTTGGCGTATCCAACAGAGAACGTAGACAGAAGCGAAAAGTTGATTAAGATTCTATCTAATCTCTCCATAATATTACCTGCACCAATGCTGCGGTTGCTCCATGTGTAACGCCGGTATTTGGGTGCAATATCCATAAGATCAGATTCTTGCATGATGTTTTCCAGATATGTTCTATAGGGATCAGAAGTAAAACTGCTGCCCCTCTTTTCATTGGCATGGAGGATAAGGTTAAAATCGCCTCCCAAAATGATGTTGGAGCTCCCTTCTTCATCAATGCTGGACTTTAGATCGCGTCAACAACAGTCCTTATCCCTGTAGTGATTGGGCATGTAAATATTGTAAATGACTACAGTTTTCCTGTCCTCATTATTTTCCAAGACTATTTTGATCCAGTGTTGGTTGATGGTTGCTGAATTACAATTCCATATATTCTAGTTCCAGATAGTGGCTATACCTCCTGAAACTTCTCTTGCTTCACTGATACTTCCTTTGTACTGGTTCTGCTATTCTATGATAGTGTTCATTTCCCTCTGACCTTGCTTTGTTTCTTGCAGCAAAATGATTCCAGGTTTCTCTTAGTGAATGAGATCTCTCAGGGCTACTATTTTGGAGGGGTACCCAAATCCCCTATTGTTCCAAGACAATATTTTTATCATTGTAAATGTGGTGTCCGGGAAGGTGCTCACCCCCCTTGTTCCTTGTTGTTTGTATCTTTGTCATGCTAACCTAGGATGAAGGATTCTATGGGTGTCTGAGTTCCCATAGCAATATCTTTCTGCACGTTCTCATCCCGATGCTGTTTGGTGGATTTCCTGCCCGATCCAGGCTTCTTGAAAGATTCGCTAGATCCTCCATGTTCTTTGGAAGAGCTCCTGGTGATTCTGTTTAAGGGAGGATCTAAAGGGGGTTGAGAGGAGATGATCAGGGGCAAGGAGGATTTGGAAGAGGTTTGGGGAAGGTTTTCAAGAGAAGGGGGATCTAGGGGTTGGCTTTCTGGGAGAGAAAGGATAGAGAAGGGATTAGATGAAGGAGGCAGAGGAGGGGAGCAGGGGGGAGATTTGGAGGGAGCAGGAGAAGATGGGGAAGGATGACCTACTACGGAGGTAGATAGATCAACTTCAAAGATGCCTTTAGCCTGGGAGGCTGATTTTTTTTTTTTAACTACTTCCCATTTTTCCTCTTGAGGATCGTTTTCTACATTAATAAGCGTAGTACATCAATTTGCAAAGTGGCCGTATTCGTGACATACCTTGCATTTGAAGGGATCTTCTCATAGTCTAGCTGTTGAATATGGCTCCAGTCATCCACTTTGAGCTTGATGGCTTCCAGGAGGCCTTTGCCAAGATCCACTTCAACACAAATCCGAGCACAAGCTTGCATGTTGTCCTTTGGCTCGCTTCGATCTACGTATTTACCAACTGCATTTCCAATGGCTCGGACTGAATCATCTCCCTAGTAGTGGAGGGGAAGATGAGGGAGCCGGACCCAGACCGGGACAGAATTAGGGACATCAAGTTTGGCATCAAAATCAAGGGTCCATTTGTTGAGGTACAGGCCCCTGGAATCCATGAAATAGGGTCCGTTTCTGAAAATCAAATCCTTGTCTTCTTTGGATTCGAAATGAAATGTGAAGTACCCTTTGACACAGAATCTGATGGATATCTTGCCTTGTATTTTATCAGATCAGTTTCTCTCAACCCATCTCTGGACGGTTTTTGGAGAGGGCCAGAGGCCCGTAAACTAATCGATGAGTCCTTTTTCTACCAGCGACAGAGCGGCCAAGCGAGGTAGGGTAGGAGGCAAAAGAACTTCTTGAAGACCATCTATTTTTTTGACAAATTTTGAAACAGTAGGGCGAGGGCACTGCGGTGGTAGTGAGTTTACCAAATTGGAGAATGCTTGTTTGGAATCGACCCCCTCCGGTGTAGCCTCCGAGGGCCATGGATGATGAGCGATGGGCAGAAGGCCAAACTATTGTGCAGCAGAAACCCTAGGTAGCATGCGCAGCTCGTTTACCACCGGGCAAAGAGATTGTTACAAAATTGAAAATTGAGTGTGCTGCAATATTACTTGTTAGTCCATGCATTCGTTAGCCATTCATTAACTTATCAAAACATAACAAGAGCCATAGAAAGTATACATCATTTAACCAACGTATAACCAACTAATATCCAACATGGAAAACTATCCATAATCATCAACATGATAACCAACACAAATTCTCATAAATCACAATAGGAAAATAACTCTTATTGACATATGAAAAGGCCAACTGATCCGGATTTAAATAGGAACGCAACAAATTATTGAGATAACCATATACACGAAGATGCAGTGGAAATAATACTTCATTTCATAAATGGAAAATACTGAAATATGCTTACAACTAGAAATGGAAATAAACCAGCTAGGGCGATGGTAGCTTATCTCTGAGAAGAGATGTGATGGTTACATGCCTTTGAACTGTGTTATAATGAGGCTCGAAGGCCTATTTATTGTTGAGAAACAATGGAAAACCCTTAACATTCCAAAACCTAACCCTAGGAGATGAAACGCCAAACTGTGGGCCCTGTTTGGGGTAAATTGGTACATCAACTTCCCGGGGTCGTAACTTTGGCATATGATCTCCGTTTGACGCGTACAATAGCTCATTAGAAAGATCTATCCGAGCACTATCATTGTTGGAACGGGCAACATCGGTCCATTGCATGGACCCATGTTACCCCCGGATTCCCAAAAAAACATCGTTTAGGGCCTCAAAACGGCTCCGAAAGTTCAAGACCCGAAAAACTGCTAAAAATAGTAAGTTGTGCTACAATTAAGGAAACTGAAAATTGTAGAGTTGAGGCTTCTGTGATCCATAACAAGTTTATGATAGATTTTTCGGCGAAAATCACATGAGAAATCATTTGTCGACGCGTTTCGAACCAACCAGTGTGGTTCATCGTCAGGACAAGTTGTCTTGACGATGAACCACATTGGTTGGTTCGAAACGCGTCGACAAATGATTTCTCATGTGATTTTCGCCGAAAAATCTATCAGAAACTGAAAATGCTGAGAAAGACAATGGTGGGGGTCCAGGTGGATTTGGCAGGTGGCCACCAATATCCACCTGGATCATTCCTCCCCCCTTAGGAAGCAATGGTCCCCATTGCGTTGAGCTCCTCCATGAGATGAGGAAACTTCTGCTGAACTTGTTCCCTGGTGAGCCACTTGCCCTGCTAAAGGAGTTGGCCTGCTTTGACAACTCGATATAGTTGGATATTCTGTTGGCGAGTGTTCTTGATCTGTGTGTCCATGATCCGATCAGTTGCAGCTTGTTCCATGCAATTTGGATTTAATTATGTGGGTTTGAGCTGTTCTGCAATGTCGGAGGTGTCTAGCAATGGTGGAAAGTATGGCCGAAGGCGGTCCACATTGAACACTGGGTGCAGGCCAAGGAATGGGGGAATGCTGAGCTCAAATGCATTGTCTCCCATAACATTAGTAATGGTGTAAGGACCATATCGGAGTGGTCTCAATTTCCGATAGGCTCTAGTAAGGCGTTCCTTCTGCAAATGCAACCAGACTTTGTCGCCCACCTGAAACTTATGTGGCACCCGATGTTGATCATGTCGCTGCTTGTACTTGGCATTTGATTTCTCAAGAATGTCATGGACCTACTGGCAAATATGTTGGATGCGCTCAATGAAGCTGGTGGCCTTATCTGTTTCGGACTGGACATGAGCTGAATTCATGTGAGTAGCTGCAAGTGGCATGGCCACATCAATGGGGCATAGTGGCTGGAATCCCAAACCCACCTAAAAAGGGCTATGGCCAGTGGAGCTGTGAAGAGCTCAGTTGTAGCTGTGCTAAACATAGGGGAGGCTCTCGTCCCATGTGCGTGGATGCTTTGAGTTATACATGCACAGAATGTGCACAATCATCCTATTGACAACCTCTGTCTGGCCATCAGTTTGAGGATGGAAGGTTGTGGACTTCGTGAGTTTGGTGTCCAGCATTGACCAGAGACTGGACCAAAATGTGCTGAGAAACTGACTATCCCGAGCTGAGATGATAGACTGTGGGATCCCAAAGTGCACCCACACTCGTTCAAAGAAGAGTTTAGTAGTGGCTTCTGCTGTGATATTCTTCTTGCAGGCCATCATAATGGCCATCTTCGAGAACCTGTCAACGACCACAAAAACACAGTCATTTCCATGCTTCGTGGAAGGAAGGCCTGACATGTAATCCATGGAGATGGATTCCCAAGGTCGACTAGGGGTAGGAAACGGGGTATAGAGGCCGTGCTTCTTAATGGTCGGTTTGGCAATGGCACAGGCAGTACATGATCGGATGTACTTCCCAACATCCTGTCGAAGATTCGGCCAATAGAAATAATTTTGCAGTACTGCCACTGTTTTCTCAACCCGAAATGCCCAGCAGCCGACTGTAGTGTGCTTCCCAAATCATCTTGGCACGCTCGCTTGAAGGAACACAAAGGTGACCGAGGTGGCATAATAGGGCATCCTGGAGGTGAAAATCTGCAACATGCCGACCCTCCAAGAGTGTCTGGTATGTGTGGCCGAATTCTGGGTCGCTTTTGTAGAGAAGTGGCCAATCAAAAGTCTCGTGCCCACAAGAGTTGAGCACGGTGGTTAGCGCCCTGATCGGTGGTCGACTGAGGCAATTTGCAACATTATTGGTGCTGCCCTTTTTATACTTGATATTCAAGTGAAACTGTTGCAGGTATGTAGACCACTTCTGATGGCGATCAATCTACAATTTCCCTTGGGTCTGTATGAACTGCAGAGGTCGGTGATCGGTGTGGATGACCGTTTCCTTCCCCAAAATGTAATGCTTCCTTTGTTGGTAGGACTGTACAATGGAATACATCTCTTTATCATAAGTGGGGTACTTCCGGACTGTGTCTGAAAGTGTTTCACTGTGATATGCCACTGGATGTCCATGTTGAGTAAGGACTGCCCCAATAGCATAGTTAGAGGCATCTGTCTCGACCTCAAATGGTTGTTGTAAATCTGGTAACGCGAGCACTGGTGCCGTGCAGAGGCGATCCTTCAACTCCTTGAATGCCTTCTGTTGAGATTCAGACCAAAAGAATTTTACTTTCGCCCCGCCCTTGGTGACTTGACTCAAGGGCCAAGAAATATGAGAAAACCCCAACACAAACCTGCGGTAGAAGTTGGCAAGACCTAGAAAGCTGCGGAGCTCTGTTAGAGTGGTTGGAGAGGGCCAATCCCGAATGACTTGGATCTTGGCTGGATCGACATGCACCCCCTGTTCATCAATGATGTATCCTAGATACTGAACCTGGGTCATGCCAAAAGTGCATTTCTCCAAATTGGCACATAGCTTGTGTTGCCGCAGTGTTTGGAGAACCTGTCGGATGTGGTGGAGGTGCTCTTCCCAACTCTGGCTGAAGATCAGAATGTCATCCAAGTATACTACTACAAAGGAGTTGGTGAATGGCCGCAAGATGTCATCCATTAGCCTCATAAAGGTTGCAGGAGCATTCGTCAATCCGAAAGGCATGACCAACCATTCGAAGAGGCCCTCCTTGGATTTGAAGGCATTCTTCCACACATCGGAGGGTTCGATTGGTACCTGGTGATATCCTGACTTCAGATCGATCTTGCTGAAATATTTCGCCCCCTTTAGTTGGTCTAGGAGGTCATCAATCCACGGGATCGGGTACCTATTACGGACAGTGATCTTGTTCAACGCTCGATAGTCAATACAGAGTCTCCATGTCTCATCCTTCTTCTGTACCAACACGATCGGACTCCCACAGGGCGATGAACTCGGACGGATGTGTCCTTTCTGCAGGAGCTCCTGAATCTGCCTCTTGATTTCATTGTTCTCCAGAATGGAGCGCCGATAAATTGGTCCATTGGGTAGCGGCGCACCTGGGGTCAGATCGATGGAGTGCTTGACTTGACAGTGTAGAGGAACCCCTGCCGGGGAGGTGAAGATGTCCTCGTTCTCCTCCACAATCTTGTCCATCTGTAGTTGTCGTGCAGAGGGTCCCCGTTTGGAGGCCGCGGCCACTATCTTCTTCTTTCCTTGAGGGCGTATCATCAGGAAAACAAATTTCCTGGTTTTGGAAATGATCTTACTGCATTGTTTTGCAGTAATCAAAGAGATGGCGGCAGGTGGTGCTACCTCTTGTATCCTGAACAACTTATTTCCCAATGTAATAATAACAGCACGGGGCCTTGATTCATACACAGCATGTCGCTTCCACAAGTATGGTTGTCCTAGTAATACATCACAAACTTCAAGGGGAGCAATGTCACATAATACCTCATCTGTGAAGGGCTTGATGTTGTATGGAAGGCGACACTGCTGGCTCACGCGAAGATCTCGTCCTTGGTGAAGCCACCCAATGGTGTATGGTTGTGGATGTGCTGTGGTCGGTAAGCCCAACCGCTTCATGACCTCTGCCGAAATGAGGTTCTTTTGACTCCCGCTATCAACAATGAATTGTATCGGGGAGCCCTTTACCCACATTTGGGAGTGGAAGAGACGCTCCTCCTCCTCTGGATCTTCGGGTTCATTTTTCTGGATCTTTGCGGTAGCAACAGTGGCGCTGGGATCCGCATCAATGATTTGCTTCCCTTTTTCATACCCCTTATCGGGTTCTGACTCAGAGTCGGAACATGCATCTGATTCTGAAACCTTTAGCTCAGCCACCAGTGACTGCTTGGCCCGACACTCACTTGTGTTGTGAGTAGAGCTCTTATGGAATTCGCACCATTTTCCAGTGTCCTTTCTCGGCTTCGCGGCGCTGTTCTTTGCTTGCAGCTTCGGCTGGTTGTCTTGGGCTGTCCCGCCTTGGCTTTGTCCTTTGTTCTGTGGTTTAGGGGCACCTTTCCCCTGCTTTGGATTCGCAGATCCAAAGTCTTGCTTCTTTTGTTTAAACTTCTACTCGACCTTGACGGCATATCGGTATGCTGCGCCGAGCGAGGGGATGTTTAGGAATTGTATTTCTTCCTGGATGTACTTGTGCAGGCAGCCACGGTATTTGAGTATCAAATGTTGCTCCGAATCCTTGATACCCAACTTTGTGCGAAGGGTATAGAAAAGATTGGTGAACTCCGGCACGTCTTGGTCCCTTCCCTGCCGCAGCGTGGTCCACTTTATGTATTCATCCTCATAGCTTCCGACAGGGTGGTACTGCTCCTTGATGGCATCCCGGAACGAATCCCAGGTGGGTGCGGCTGAAATAGTGAGCCAGTACTTTCATCCTTCTGCTCGCAGCAGGTTTCCCACCAGTCCTTGACGTGGGGGGCTGCTTTGAGAAGAGCAAAAACAATCTTTTCCCGACTCGAAAATTCATGAACCGAAAAATAACCCTCTAGGAGATTTAACCATTTATCTACGGCATCTGCGTCTATCTGACCCTCGAATATGGGGATTTCAAAATTAACTTGTACCTTAAAGGGTGTGGCGTTTCCAGAGTAGCTGCTGGAAGCCGATGCATCGCTTCTGGGCAGCCGCTGAAGAATCTGGGCAAAGCTGTCCATCATCCGTTCCGTTGTCGCTCGAGGGCTTCTTCGAGCAAGATTTTGATGGGATCTCCTGCCCCTCGTCTTTCTTCTCGTCCGCCATGGGAGGCCGTCGTGATTTGCGAGGCTGGTCTTGCAAAGGTTCAACCAATTCAAGCCCTAACTCCTTATATCCCGACCTTGTTGGGGACATGCAAAGAAAAACAGAGAAAAAGCAGACCGCTCTGATACCACTGATCCGGATTTAAACAGGAACGCAACAAATTACAGAGATAACCATATACACGAAGATGCAGCGGAAATAATACTTCATTTCATTAATGGAAAATACTGAAATATGCTTACAACCAGAAATGGAAATAAACCAGCTAGGGCAATGGTAGCTTATCTCTGAGAAGAGATGTGATGGCTACATGCCTCTAAACTGTGTTACAATGAGGCTCGAAGGCCTATTTATTGTTGAGAAACAATGGAAAACCCTTAACATTCCAAAACCTAACCCTAGGAGATGAAACGCCAAACTGTGGGCCCCGTTTGGGGTAAATTGGTACATCAATTTCCCGGGGTCGTAACTTTGGCATATGATCTCCGTTTGACGCGTACAATAGCTCATTAGAAATATCTATCCGAGCACTATCATTGTTGGAACGAGCAACATCGGTCCATTTCATGGACCCATGTTTCCCCCGGATTCCCAAAAAAACGTCGTTTAGGGCCTCAAAACGGCTCCGGAAGTTCAGGACCCGAAAAACTGCTAAAAATAGTAAGTTGTGCTACAATTAAGGAAACTGAAAATGCTGAGAAAGACAATGGTGGGGGTCCAGGTGGATTTGGCAGGTGGCCACCAATATCCACCTGGATCACCAACCAAGTCAAGGACTTCCACATAC
Source organism: Pinus tabuliformis (assembly GCA_031772625.1). Lineage (NCBI taxonomy): Eukaryota > Viridiplantae > Streptophyta > Pinopsida > Pinales > Pinaceae > Pinus > Pinus tabuliformis. Next base: position 1,241,285,908 of record CM062807.1, read on the forward strand.
CACCCAGCCATAGATTGGGATGAACCAAATCTTTATCTCATCCAATCATCCCCATGCAATATTCCAAGCATGAATGTGGTATCTCATGGCATAAACCAAGACAAAACCAACAAGGAATTTCAAAGGCCAAATCATCTCTACCCTCAACCATAGTGATTCCTTGTCTATGGTCCAAAAATCACTAACCATAACTAGATCTGTCTCTACCCAAGCTGTCCAGGGCTCCAGGAACTAGTAATTCAACCCACAACCTTGTAGGTCTCTAGAGCATTTGTCTAACCCGGCTCCAGGGACTAGTATCTCAACCCTCCAAGGGCTTTAGAGTGTTTGTCCCAACCTAAGCTTGAGGACTAGTAACTCAAATCAAGTTGTTTCAAGGCATCTAGATCGTTTGTTCCAACACACATCCATAAGAAACATGAGCACCAATCATAAAAACAATCAAGTGGAAAACCCACAACACCATGGCTATCCATGGAACGGAAAGGAAAAGCTAAAACCACTGTTAATCTAGGTAATCCTCCATGCCAATGACAACACATAACTAGATAATCATATGTATACATTATGCATCCAAAAATAAACAAGGAGGTCATACATTCAACTTGTTACCTGCAAAGCAATCCAACTATAGTTGTTGATCCCAATATCTCCTTGTGCTTCCTTGCTTTCCTTTTCATTCTTTCTCCAAACCAAGTGAATAAAAGAGTGCTCCAAGCATGCTCTAAGAATGCTCTAAGTGTGCTAGTGTACGAGAGAGAGAACACACAATAACTCCAAACCAAAAACTGTCAAAAGGATAGAAATTGTTTCTTTGAATACTTTCTATCATTGATGTCTCTATTTTCTTTATTTTCCCCTCTAATTTCCCTTACATGCATATTTGTGTCTCTTCATCTCCCTTTTCCTTTATTTTCCTTTATTTTCATAATTAAATGCAAAATAATGCCTCTTTGCCTTTGAAATACCTTTTCCAATTTCCATAGCCATTAATTAGTCACAAGTGATACCCACTAAAGTGTTTTTCCCAAAATTTAGCTTGGAATAGGTGTCCCATGACCTTGGTCCCATTTTATTTAAATGGAAAATCAAACAGGGTTGTTACAAACCCCTCCCCCTTGGGGGAAACTATCATCTGTGTTCAATGATGCTTATAACCAATAAAGCATGTTTCCCAAAGGGATTTATAGCACATCTCGATGCAACATTTACAACATACCAAACTAATAAACACCATACTGCTTATTGGAGCTTTATAACAAAGCGCAATTCAATATTTACAACACACTGCTTATTAGAGCTTGAAAACACAACTCATCGTAGTATATAAAATACACAAATGCATAAACATAAAACACAACACATAAATCAAACTCATATGCTCAACCAACAAATAAAGAAGGATACATAGCCCACATCTGATCAACAATCTCCCATATAGCTTCACCAGACCTAAAGTGCTTCCATGCACTTTAACTTGCTCGATTGCTATATTTCAGAGCATGAGTTGTTTCGCCTGCAATATGCATTGAGGTTCTGGCTGGAATTCTCTCCTTGGTTCCACATGCAATGTAAAACAATCAATCACATGATCATCATCATGTACATATCTCTTAAGCAATGAAACATGGAAAATATCATGGACTTTCACTGTTGACAACAGTGCAAGTCAGTAGGCCACTAGTCTAATCCTCCCGCGGATCTCAAATGGCCCACAATATCGAGGTGATAACTTAGCACATGATCCAATCCTCAAATATATCCTCTTGGGATTAATGCACAAGTACACATGATATCCAACCTGAAACTCCTTGAACGCTCTACGCTGATATGCATAACTCTTTGTCTTGTTTTGTGTTGCCCTAAAATTCCTGTTAATAACCTGCATTTCGGTTCCATCTCAACCAACATATCCGGTCCAATCAATACCCTGTTCACTGGATCACTCCAACTGATGGGATTATTACAACTCCGCTGTGAGGCTCCATCCTAGGGTCCTCTAACTAAAAACTAAATTTCTATAATTTTAAATACAGTAAAATGGGAAATAACCTATTTCTATCTAAACATCTAATTGATGATAATATACCATTAAAATTTATTTCCCACATATTAAATAAGTAAGAATTTCATTGCAACCATTTACATACGTAATCAATAAACATAGGAATACCTGTTCCAATAGCTTAGTTGAGATGCTCCTGACTCTGTTGGGATGCTCTTCTTGACTACCCGACTGGATTTTCCTCCCAGCCAACTAGGAAGTATTTCCAAGCCCAGGGAACCTCCACAGGTTCCCTAGCCCTCTGAGCCCAAGTTCAACCAGATGTAGTGTGTCGAAGTTAAACAGATACTCTCCTTCTCTCCCTTCTCTTTTCTCCACCTTCCTTCCAAAACAAAATCCTCCAAAACCACAACCAAAACCAAAACCAAGACCAAGGATCCCCCTCTCCTCTCATCATCCATTCCCTTTTATGCCTCTTTCTCCCATCCACCTCAACCACCTATCATTAATTTCATAACTACCCCTCATCCTTTCATTTGAATTTTCTTACCATATCTTTTGCCAAGTAAATTTGAGAGGACATTTTGGAAATATATGGAGAATTTGGTAATTAATTGGGGAGGACCATATCTTCTTCCAGTAAATTTGAGAGGACATTGTTGGAAATACTGAGAGGAGGGTGAATCAGTAATTATTTTTATGTTGTTCTTTTTATCATATATATATATATATATATATATATATATATAGAACACAGAAATAGATAGCTGAAATAAATGCTTTTATTAACACAAATAGTGCAATGAAATAAATACAATATATAAATAGTTGCAATCAATTTCCAAGCACCAACTTAGAATTTTTTGAAGCTTCAACCTCCAGAGCACCAAATCTGTTCTTCTAAGAAAATAGTTCTGCACTTAGGAGCACCAATTCCCAAGGATTCCAGTCCTTTCCGTTTTGAGGCTCCAACCCTGTGGGCTCCAACCCAAACCTGGTATAAACTATTTTGCTGTAGTTCTCAGCTCCCAAACCTATTAAGCTTTTGATTCATTCCTATTTTCTTACTTCTCTTGCCTCTGCTGCATCTGCCTGAACTTCAACTTCCTCTAACACTGATTATTCACACACACTTCCTTGTTTTTTTTTCTTTTCTGTTTTTTTGTATTCCCGATGCCTATGATTGTTTGCTTCCGCTTCCCATTGACTCTTAGGCTTCTTCAATATTTGCTTCAGCTTTCTCTATGCTGGATTGTCCTTTGGCTTACCTCTTCTCCATTGATTTGGATTTTGGGTTTCCTCTGCGCTAGCTTTCCATTTAGCTTCTTGGATTTTCAGTCGCTGTGTGTTAAAAGTGTAACAGAGCCCTGTCTTTTTCAATGATAATAGGCATACACAGAGACAACATTTTTTAACGAACATGCCATGTCCTAATCACAATCGAAATCGGCTTTAGTTAAGCCTCCAGAACTATCGGGAGCATTCTTTAAGGTATTTTTACCTCCAAACCCCGTGCACGACAAATATTCAAATAAACAAGAAATATGAGAAAAACAAGTGAAAACGTTAAAAGGGGCGGACTTCAAGAATTATTACACCCACATCTATATTACATTGGGTCCGTAATGAAATCGCAATCGGCAATCGCAACATGTCACGCCATCCCTTTATAACTTGCAATGGTCACTTCCGACATGGCAGATGCGATATAGTATTAATTCAATTGTAATGTTGAATCGGTTCCACAACGTTCATTACAATCGGCCTTGCTCTTGGCGGAGGTCTAATGCGATATCGCTGATCACTATCAGTGATTGCAATGGGCTGCTTAACACTTTATAAGTCCCACTCCTAAAGTGTCGATGCAATATGCGTTGGAAATCGCAAATCATAAAGGTTCAGGTCTAGACCTTAAGGTAGACCACTCCCTTATAGCGATGCGATAATATGTGCCGGACCCAATAGGACTCAACACTCCCGAGCATAAAATTTCAAGTCCGCTTTCTCGAATCTGCTAAGTCTTTTAGTGTGTCTTCTTTGTGTAAAAGGAATTTGGCAATAAATAAGTAAATACACAGGGGTGATGCTATATGGGTTCTACAGAACGGATAACGTTAAAACTTCCACCTCCGATAGTGTATTTACAATACACCCAAGTCTTCTGCCTCCATTAGAGTATTCTTTAGCATTCTTGCTCCGATAGCTCTGTATGCTATTTCCGATGGCTCCGATAGCTCTAATTTCTTCCTCCAATGGCTTTGCCTACTCTTTGATCTGTTTGCTCCTTTGGTGGCTCTGTCTACTCCTCTTGGATCCTCCGATTGTTCTATTTCTCCTTTGATGGCTCTGTTTGCTCCTCTTGGCTCCTCGAAGATTGCCATATTGACATCAATGACAATCTATGCAACAATCTCCCCCTTTGTTATTGATGGCAATATTCTTCTCCTCTCTCTCTTTGACATCAATGGCAAAGGAATGCATACAGACTCCCCCTGTTGAACTGCTCCCCCTATCGAACTGCTCCCCCTGTAGAACTACTCCCTCTTTCCTACAACATCTTTATGAATGAACTTAAGTGATGCTAAGTAAATAACCCTCATTTTTTGACAAATATGTTCAAATGCTTCTTGAGGAAGAGGTTTTGTGAAAATATCAACTATCTGCTCCTTAGTATTGATATATTCCAAAATGATGTTTTGTTCAACTACTTGTTCACGAAGGAATTGATACTTGATTGGTATATGTTTGGTCTTTGAGTGCATCACTCGATTTTTGCTGAGACTGATAGTACTTGTGTTATCACAATAGATGGTAATTGGTTGATCTGTGCCTATGTTGACATCTTTTAGAGCTTCCTTCATCCATAGTATTTGAGTACAAAAATGTGCTGCAACTATATACTTGGCTTCGACTGTGGATAATGATATGGATGTTTGTTTTTTGCTGAGCCAAGATACTAAACAGTCTCCTAGGAAGAATGCATTTCCACTAGTACTTTTCCGATCATCTACACTTCCGGCCCAATCATCATCGATGTATGCAATTACAGTCAGTGTTGAGCTGCTAGGGTACCAAAGACTGAAATCAGGAGTTCTTTTAAGATATCTGAGAATTCTTTTTACAGCTAACAAATAGGATTGTTTAGGAGTAGATTGAAATCTTCCCACCATTCCTACTGCCTGCATTAGGTCAGGTATTGTAGCAGTTAAGTACAAAAGGGCTCCAATTATTGACCTGTAATGAGATGCATTTGCTGGAGGGGAGTCATCATCTTTCCTCAATTTGCAATTTGTGGTCATAGGTGTCCTCATGGGTGAAGAATATTCCATTCCATATCTTTTAAGCATGTCTTTAAGATATATGGCTTGAGATATAAACAATCGTGCTCTGTTTTGAGATACTTGTAGTCCAAGGAAGTGAGATAACTATCCTATCATTGACATCTCGAATTCTCTTAACATGTTTTGAGAAAATTCATGGCTCATTTCATCATTATTGCTAGCAAAAATCAGATCATCAACATAAACAAGTGCGACTAGTAGCTTACCTTCATTCGTCTTTATGTAGAGATTACTCCCTGCCACTCCCTTCTTGAAGCCTTGTTGTTGAAGATAGTGATCCAATCTTGCATACCAAGCTCTGGGAGCTTGTTTCAACCCATATAATGCCTTTTTCAACTTACAGACTATGTCTTTTCCTTCTGTTAGATAAAACCCTTCTGGTTGCTCCATGTAGACTTCTTCCTTGAGTTCCCCATTCAGAAATGCTGATTTTACATCCATTTGATAAATTTTGAATCCTTTTGAGCAAGAAAATGCTAAGAACATCCTGACAGCTTCCATATGAGCTATTGGTGCAAATGTCTCTTCAAATTTAATTCCTTCAATTTGTGAATAGCCTTTGCAGACAAGCCTTGCCTTGTTTCTGATAACCTGTCCTTCTTCATTCATTTTATTTTTGAACACCCATTTGGTTCCTATTATGTTTTTGTCCTTTGGACAAGGTACCAACTCCCATGTTTCATTCTTCTCAATTTGGGACATTTCTTCTTCCATGGCTTTTACCCAATGAGGATCCTTACTTGGTTGTGAAAATGTTTCTGGTTCTATCATGGATAGAAGAGCAATAACGTTTCTCTTTGGTGTAATTATCGTCCTTCTTCGGGTTTGCATCCCTTCATCTCTATTGCCAATAATCTACTCTTCTGGATGATATTTCTGGAGAAACTTCACCTTTGAAGGGGTATGAGGTAGTTCTTTTCCCTCTTCTTCTTCCTGATCTATTTCTTTTTCTTTAGGTTATTCTTCTTCAATGAGAAGATCATCTTCATGTTCTTCAATTTCTTTTTATGGAATGTCTTCATCAATCTTTACATCAATGCTTTCCACTATTTTCTGTAGTCAAAAATTGTAGCACTTGCAGGCTTTGCTCCATGTAGAGTATCCAAGGAATACCCCTTCATCAACCCGAGAATCAAACTTTCCTAGTGAGCCATCATTGATTTTTATGAAGCACTTGCTTCCAAAGATCTTGAAGTACTTTACTGAAGCAGGTATTCCTTTCCATAATTCATAAGGAGTTTTTTCAAAATTTGGTCTTAATTGAGTTCGATTCAAGGTATAGACAGTTGTCCCGACTGCTTCTCTCCAGAATTTTGGCTGCAAGTTTGCTGCTCATAACATTGTTTTTGCCATTTCTTGAATTGTCTGGTTTCTCCTTTCAACTACCCCATTTTGTTGGGGTGTTCTGGCAGCAGAGAATTCTCTTTTAATTCCGTGTGTGTTACAGAACTCATTAAATTCTTTGATGTGAATTCTACCCCTCTATTTGTTCTGAGGCACTTAATTTTTGAGTCCTTTTCATTTTCTACAAGTGCTTTTAGATTCTTAAAACACTCAAATGTTTCAGATTTATATTTTATAAAATATATTCACATCATTCTAGTATAGTCATCAACAAATAAAACAAAGTACCTTTCTCCTTAGAGTGCCTGATTTCTAGTTGGCCCACATAAATCAACATGGATGATATCCAAGGGATTTGATGTAGAGAGCTCCTTGATCTTATGGCTGGTTCTAGTTTGCTTTCCATGTTGATAGGGATCACATACTCCTTGGTTTGGTTTGAATAGCCTTGGGATGTCTCGTACAACTTTAATCTTGCTGATATTGATCAGATTTTCGAAGCTTTTATGTCCAAGTCTCTTGTGCCACAACCAACTTTCATTTGTCTGACTCAGGAAGCATTTATTTTCTTGAATCTTGTTCAGAATGTAAATTTTGTCTGGTGTTCTCACCCCTTTCGCCACTAGTTCCCTTGAGGAGGAGTTCCTTATTTCACAGTCTTTGGTGCTAAAGACAACATTATGTCCTTGATCACAGATTTGGCTGACACTCAAAAGGTTATGTTTGAGCTCGTCTACTAGCAGAGCATCTTGAGATTTTCCTTTTCCATTGATGAGGGTAACAGTTCCTTTTCTCACAATTCTGCCAGATCCAGTTCTAAAGGACACATTTCCTTCCTTTTTTCTCAATGAGACAAACTTCCTTTTGCCCCCTATCATGTGTCTGGAGCACCCACTATCCACAAACCAATGATTTTCATTATTTTCAGCATATAGAGCTAGGCCACATTTATCCATGTTGGAATTCTTACTACTTTCTTTTCCCCTTTTGAGTGGGTAGTTTTGTTCATAGTGTCCATTATTGTAGCATAATGAGCAAATCAGATCAAATTTGGTCAACGAATCAAATGAATTGAAGGTTTTGATTTGTCCCTGCTTTTTGGGGGCAAATGGTTTGATCCTTTAGCTTTGGTGTTTCACTCATGCAAAAGATGCTATGTCTGGCTTGATGACCAACGTTTTTACAATGAAAACAATGTTCAAGAAAGATAGTTTTGTACCTGTTGTAGTAGCCACGGGTTGAGTCGATTTCCTTCCTTAGAATTACTCCCACTTCATTCTTTGGATTTGAGATGGGATTTTGATGGAATACTGGTTTGCATTTGTTGTAGTATCCATGATTCGAATCCATATTCTTCTTTGGAGTGATTCTCTCTTCATTCTTTTAATCTGGAATGCACCTTTGATGACATATTTTTTCTTCTTTTGCGTTGCTGGAAAGTGCATCGAGATAACTTTTCGCACTATTCTTTATGCTTAATGATTCTCCTTTAAAGCCTATTCTAGACTTGACATGTGGAGGTTTTTGACTTTTCAGGATAGTCTCAAGTATTTGAGAGCTTTTCCAACCCTTTTTGACTTGCTCCAATTCCTTCCTTAGAGATACTGTTTCGACTTCACGTTCTTCGCAAGTCCTTCTTTTTCTTTTAGCTTTGTTTCCAAGAGATCTTCTCTTCTTCTTTTTTCCTCATTTTCTACCTTGAGAGAAATGATTTTATTCTGTAATTTCTCATTTTCTTCAATGGCACTTATTAGCAGTTCATCTACATTTCCTTCTGGCCTCGAGTCATCTTCATTTGTGAATGCCATGAATAATGTTTCTTGGATTTCATCATGGTCACTTTCCTCATCTGATTTCCTTTTGATGACTATAAATTCATCCTCATCAGACTCATCTTTCTTAGAGAATAAGTTCTTCTTATTGGTCCCTTTCTTTTTGTATACCCTTCTTTTAGAATTTCTTTCATAATCACTGTCATGTTTATGAGGATATTTTGTAGCATAATGACATATTTTTCCACTTTTGAAACATATAAGAGGGTACTTACCTTTTAGCTTAGATCCTCTCTACACCTTGAGTACAAATTGAGCCAATTCAGATTCCACATCAAAGTCATTACTATAGTCATTCCTTTCTTTCGCCTTCTTTGATTTTGAAGCCTTGAATGCTACATCTTTGGAGCTTGGGCCACCTTTCCTCATCTCATAGGTAGTGAGGATTCCATGGAGTTCATCCATCTTCAGAGTATCTAGATCCTTTGCTTCTTCTATGGTGCTTATTTTGGAGTCAAATATGTTTGGAAGAGATCTTAATACCTTTTGAACATGGTACTTTCTTCAATTTTTTGTCCAATCCTCTAAGGGAGTTGACCACTTCAGCTACTCGGAGGAAGTATGATGAAATATCTTCTTCATCTTCCATCTGCAAACTTTCAAATTTCCTTCTATGAGTCTAAAGCTTTGCCGTCTTGACTTTTGAGTCTTCATCATATAAGCCAACTAGCTTATCCCACATTTATTTGGCAGAGTTATAATTCATGACTTTTTTGAACTCAGAATCAGTGATTCCACTAGTGATGGAGTTCAAGGCTTTTGCATTTGCAATGTATGCTTTTCTCTCTTCTTGATCTGTTGGAAGAGTGGGAGGAATTTGGTACTCATTTTGAACGAAATGCCAGACTTTAGGTCCAAGGGACATTAAGTAGTAGGTCATTATATTTTTCCAGAAACCAAAATAAGTGCCATCGAACAGAGGAGTCTTCCTGATGCTTTGTGATTTCTCATCATGGCTATGAATCCTTCTTCAAGCTGTTAGGCTAATATGAATAAGCTCGCTCTGATACCAATTGTTGGAAATAATGAGAGGGGGGTGAATAAGTATTTCTTTTTATGTTGTTCTTTTATCACCAAATATATATATATATATATATATAGATATATCTGGAACATAGAAATAGATAGATAAATAAATGCTTTTATTAACACAAACAGTGTAATGAAATAAATACAATATATAGCTGGTTTCAATCAATTGCCAAGCACCAACTTGAACTTTTGTGAGGCTCCAATCTCCAGAGCACCAACTCTATTCTTCTAAGGAAATAGTTCTGCACTTAGGAGCACCAACTCCCAAGGATTCTAGTCCTTTCAGTTTCGAGGCTCCAACCCTGTGGGCTTCAACCCAAACCTGGTATAAACGATTTTGTTGTAGTTCTCAGCTCCCAAACATGTTGAGCTTCTGCTTCACTCCTATTCTCTTGCTTCTCTTGCCTTTGCTGCCTCTGCCTGAACTTCGACTTCCTCTAACACTGATTATTCGCACACACTTCCTTGATTTTGTTTTGTTTTTTTTGTTTTCATTTTTTGTTTTTTTTTTGTTTTGTTTTGTTATTTTTAGTTTTTAGTTTTGTTATTTTTTTTGTTTTGTTTAGTTTTTTTTGTTTTTTGTATTCCTGATGCCTCTTACTGTTTGTTTCCACTTCCCACTAACTCTTTGATCTGGTAATCACCCTATGAGTGACCTCAATGAAAGAATTATTAATCAAAGGTATTACATACTCATGTGTTGGTGTGTGTGCGTGTCTCTGTTATTTAAGCAATGGATCGATCAGATTGATACACAAACACTTGGAATGGAAAATAACAGAGAAATAAAGTAAGCAAATACAAGAACACAAGAAATTAATAAGGAGTTCACCTTATCCTCCAGGGCTACATCTCTGGTCTAGTTCTCAGTGGTGGCCTTCTTCTTTGTGTCTTGAAGCAGAGAATTACAATGAAGGAGCTCAGTATGAGTCTCCTAAAACGTATTGGCTTGGCAGGGTGGTTCTTGGATTCCCCAAACCACTAGAGTACACTGACTCTCTTCTCTACCAACTCTTTGACCTCTCTGGTCTGACAGATCCTCTTAGGGATGGCTTGAATCTCTCAAGATCTCTAGTGCTTGACGCTGCCTTTGGTCAGCTCGGTCCTCTGCCTTCTTTATGATTTTTTCTTCACTAGTTCTTTTCTCTTCTCTTCGATTCCCGACTCCTTGGTGTCCTTTCTATTCTATGTTTATGGCTTTAAACCATTCGAGCTCATGGTGGTTTAGTTCCCCTTCCACATTCGTCGGATCGTCTACTTGCAGCTGCGCTTGGAGTTCCCTATTCTCGGTGTCATCATCAGGATCACAGGGAGTGACCACTTGTCCTCCTGCAAACTGCGCCACCCTACATCGTCGGTTCAATTCTTCGGTTACGTCATGGAATGAGTCTTCCACCACCTTGGCGGTTAAACTAGACCTTAGATTCTTCTAAATCATGGCTTATTACCTCGTTAATTCCAGCTTCTCCATCGGGCGCGATCATAGACGTTAGATTTGGAACCCCCAGATCCAACGCCGTTCTCTCGTCCCGCGTGGTTGACTTGCTCGACCATTAGTGCGCGATAAGTGGTGGTTTTCTCTCTCCTCCGCTTGCCACGTGTCAGGCACTGATTGGAATCACTCCTTTTCCATTAAAACTGCTTACCACCCATGGATGCCCCTGATCAATATCGCTGGTTTTTGGAGCGGGTCCCGCCTTCAGCGCTTAGCCTTTTGTCCCATGGTTTTCTTGGCTCCCACATGACCGAGTGCTCGAGGCTTCTCCATTTTGAGGTTTTTCACCCATCGCATCAAAAACTACCTTTGTTTCCCGATACGAGCCTTCCAGGGGCTAATTTCGCCTCTCGTGCAGTCTCCGTGGGTCTCGGTCAGCGCGCTTTGACCGAGGTCCTCGTCATTCCACGTTAGCTACCATTGCCACTGGTTTAGAGGTGTTCTTGATCGCTGCTTTAAATTATTTGAAGTCTGACCCGACCTAGTATAACCATGGCTCTGTTAATCATTCTTTATGGATCTAATTTGGATCACGACCTTCCCACTGAAACGCTTTTGGACCACCAAAAGTTGGTTTTCTTTCAAGCATCAACTAAGTGAGGGAACTGCTGTCTCACTTGCCCAATCTCAATCCACTTTGCGCTGCTCGGTTTCGAACATTTGAGTCCAATTCTGAGGTACTCAACATCTCCTCTGTGCATTGTCCTCACCTTCCTATCTAAGATTGTGTCTTACTACAATTCATTAAGATATTCAGGTAGCAGGTCATCAATAGAAGGAAATTAACTTTTCTCTTCAGGATCCTCAATCATTGAGGGTTCAAACAATCTCAAGCAATCTGCATTTACGACTGAGTAGATGTGCATGTAAGCTTGTAGATCAAGGTGAAAAGCATTTTAACCATTCTTCTCAAGTATCCTAAAAGGTCCATACCTGATAGGCTTTAGCTTTTTACCTTCACCTTGCATCCTGTCCTTGCTAATATACAACTAGACCTGGTCTCCAACTTGAAAACTATGCTCCATCCGATGCTTGTCATGCCTTGCCTTGTATTTGGCTTGGATCTTTTCTAGCTATTCCTGTACTGCCTGGTGGATCTCCTAGTTCTATTCAATGAACCTAGTTGCCTTGTCCACATCATTGTGTCCATCAACTGTGGTATCTTTACCAAAGACAAAATCCAAAGGAGACCTTGGTATGAAACCAAAATAGGTCTCAAAAGGAGATCTCTGTGTAGAAGAGTGTTTTACTCTATTGTAAGCATGCTGCACATAACATAAGTGTTCATCCCAAAGCTTAGGATGTTTGCTACAATATCCTCTGAGTAACTGGATCACTGTCTTGTTAACTATTTCCGTCTGGCCATCGGTTTGTGGATGAAAAGCTATGCTTTTCTTCAGTTGGGTGCCCGTCAAATCCCACAGAATTGACCAAAACTTCCCCACAAATCGGGTGTCTCGATCAGATACAATAGAAGTGGGTAATCCAAAATGAACCCATACATGTTTAAAGGATAGTTTTGCAGTTTGTTCAGCTGTAATCTGTTTATTACAAGGTATCAAAATACACATTTTTCTGAACCTATCCACAACCACATACAGATAATCATGACCTCTCCTAGATTTAGGCAGTCCTCCAACAAAATCCATGGAAACACTTTTCCAAGGGCGAGAAGGAACTGGTAATGGAGTGTACAAGCCTAGTTTTCTATTGCTCGACTTGCTTTTAGCACACATAGTACACCCTCTTACATATCTAGAAACTGTCTCATTCATTTTCGGCCAATAAAAAAATCTTTACAACTGTGCAACTGTTTTACTTACCCCAAAGTGACCTGATATCAGAGAAGTGTGTGCTTCTCTAATTATCTTTACTCTCTCAGTTTGTGGAATGTAGAGTTTCCCACAATGATATAAGAGTCGGTCCTTCACATGATAATCCAATTCTTCTACATTTTTGCCTTGACTCAAAGTTGCATATACATCTTTAAAATCTATATCTTGAGCTTATTGTTCAATGTAGCTTTCATGTAGTACAAAATTATGCTTAAGTATAGTAGATGCATTTATAATGGGTCTAGACAACATGTCTGCAACTTTGTTGTGTATGCCCTTTTTATATCTGATGACCAAATGAAACTGTTGTAGAAAACCCATCCACCTATAATGTCTTGATTGCTGCAACTTAGTTTGGGAGTGTAGATATTGAAGTGGTTGATGATCAATATGTATTATTATCTCTTTGCCCATTAAATAATGTTTCCACCTTTTCACACTCTGAACTAATGCATACAATTCTTTATCATATGTAAAATAGTTAACTACTACAGGATTAAAAGTCTCAGAATGATAACATATGGGTTTATCATGTTGGTCAACACTGCTCCCATGGCATAGTCACTGGCATATGTTTGGATCTCAAATGGTCTTTGTAGATCAGGCAGTGCTAGTACAGGTGTTGTACTAATCTTTTCTTTCAAGATGTCAAAAGCTTCCTGATGTTTACCTCCCCATTGAAACACCTTGTTCAATCCTATCAAAGCATGTAAGGGAACTGCAATTGAGGAAAAGTTAGAGATGAACTTCCTCCAATATTGTCTCGCTCCTAAAAAGCTTCTCACTTCTATAGAAGACTTGGGTTTAGGCCAATTTACAATGACTGCCACTTTAGAGGGATCTATTTTCAATTCACCACCCCCTACTATATGACCCAAATAATTTAGAGATGTTTTCCCAAATTCACATTTTGAGAGTTTAACATGAAGTTTTTCTCTTTTCAAATAATCTAATGTTTGCTTAACATGATTTAAGTGTTCCTCCCATGTTTTACTAAAAACCAGAATGTCATCGAGATACACAATAACGAAATCATCAAGAAAAGGTCTGAGTACATCATTCATTCATCTCATGAAAGTAGCATGGGCATTAGTCAAGCCAAAAGGCATAACCAACCACTTATACAATCTCTTCTTTGTTTTGAAAGTAGTGTTCCATGCATCTTGCTTTGCAACTCTGACCTGATTGTATCCACTGTGTAAATCCAGCTTCGTGAAATAAACAACTTCCTTTAATTGATCCAAAAGATCATCTATGCGAGGAAGGGGATAATGATTTTTGATTGTGATCTTATTCAGTGCTTGGTAGTCAATGCACATTCTCCACGAGCCATCTTTCTTTCTCACCAAAATGATTGGTGACCCACATGGTGATGTGCTAGGCATGATGAACCCCTTCTTGAGCAACTCCTGCACCTGCTTCTTGATTTCAACATTCTCTAAAGCAAACAACCTGTACATTCCAATGTTAGGCAATGGAACATCTTACTGCAAAATAATATCATGTACTATTTCCTTTTTGGGTGACAGACCTCTAGGTTCCTGAAACAGGTCATCATACTCTGAAACAATCTTTTCTATATCAGCTTGTTGCTTAATATTACAACCCTCAAATACATTGGTCCTATAAGGTTTCCTTTCTTTTACAACCATTAGCAAGAATTGTTTGCATGAATTTGTCATTCTTTTCATTTGCCCTGAGTTTATGAGAGTATAATTATTCTTGAGCTTATGAGCTCTTACAAAGTATTCAATTCCATTTTTAACAAGTAGATACTTGTTCTAAGCTCTATAGAAAATAACCTTTCTATCATACAAGTAAGGACTCCCTAAAACAATTCCACATATATCCAAAGGAATTATGTCTAACTCAACCTCATCTAGAAATGCTGACCCAAAAGAAAACTTGAGTTTTCACTGTCTAGTCACTTGTAGTTGTGCTTTATCATTCAACCATCCTAATGGGTATGATTTCTTGTGAGGCGTAGTTGCTAATCCCAATTTCTTTACAATTGCTTCAAAAATCAAATTTACTTGTGAGCCACTATCAAACAAAGTATCAATCTTGTGATGTTTGGAAATAACTCGAATATGGAAAAGCTCATGTCTTCTTCTCTCATGTTCTTCATCAATAATAGATTGAGCAGAATTACTAGTAGATGCTTTATAATTCTTACCTTTTATACCTATGGTTACAATGATTGTTTCATCTCCCGAGTCTGACCCCAAATATTTCTGAATAGCTGCAGCAGTCTTCTTCTTCTTACCGTCGGACTTCTTAGGTCTTAGCTCTGGATGCAGAATCCAACAGTGCTCATCATCATGTCCATCCTTTTTACAGTGAGTGCATGAAGCTTTTCCTTTCTATGCAGTGTTAGCCTTCCTTCCTTTCCACTTCTGCTTTCTTTTCTCCTCGCTCTTGCTTGCAGTGGGTTGGGATGGTCCCCCAACTTCTGGATTTCCATTCTTTCCTCTAGCCTCTAGATGAGTAGCTTGTATAGACACCTCATCTATACTAGTGGGATTAAACGTGAGGATGGTATGCCTCATGTAGCTGTGTAGACCACCAATATTCTTCAAAAGAGTCTTTGTTGAGTCTAATGAGATCCCTAGAATTAATGCTATCTTCCTAAATTCTTGAGTGTACCCTTGCACACTTTTCCCTTTCAATTGTCGAAGATTTTGCCAACTCATCATGGCTTGTTGCATGTAGGCGAATGGATAGAACTGCTTCTTGATTGCAGAAACAAAGTCATTCCAGATAGAGATAGTCTTACTGTGTCTTTTCATGTGTCTTTTCATGTCAGCTTGGGTTTTGCCTTCCCACCAAACCAAGGCAGTGCCTCCTAGGCGTAGGCTTGCCAGCTAAATTTTGCTCTTTTCTGAGTCGATGTTCTGCACTCTGCAATATACATCAATTTGTCTAATCCAATTGTCCAACTTTTTAGCATTTAGCTCTCCATCATATACATGCAAATCAAATTTAACATCTAGCTTAATCAAAGATGCTTTCTTATTATGCACAGGGCTATTAGGAGGTGTGAGAAAGTTTTCCTTTTTCCCTTTTCCTTTTGAGTGGTCATGGTTATGAGATTCTTCTTCTTCTTTATCTTGTTTAGAACCTGATGGATCTTTATCCCTATGCTTTCTAAAGTCCCTATAAATTTCTCCTACCATAGACTTTATAGCTAGGAAACTTTCTATGAATTGAGGGTCTAGCCCCACAGAACCTTCCTCTGACATTGTCTTCCAAGGATATACTCTCCCAATTTCAGGATTAGTTTCGACCAACTCTCCTTCTCCTAATTTGAGCTTTGATCTAGCGAGCATTCAACAGTTAAACCAACACAAGCTTGTCTAACCTTACAACCTAAAGCTCTGATACCACTTGATCTTATAATCACCCTATGGGTGACCTTAGTGAAAGAATTATTAATCAAAGGTATTATAGACTCATGTGTTGGTGTGTGTGTGTCTATGTTATTTAAGCAACAAATCAGTTAGATTGCAAATACATAGACACTTGGAATGGAAAACAACAGAGAAATACAATAAGCAAATACAAGAACACAAGAAATTAATAAGGATTTCACCCTATCCTTTAGGGCTACATATTCGGTCCAACTCTCAATGGTGGCCTTCTTTTATTGTGTCTTGAAGCAAAGAATTACAATGAAGGAGCTCAGTATGAGTCTCCTGAAATAGATTGGCTTGGCAGGGTGGTTCTTAGATTCCCCAAACCACTAGAGTACACAGACTCTCTTCTCTACCAACTCTTTGACCTCTCTGGTTTGACAAATCCTCTCAGGGATGGCTTGAATCTCTTAAGATATCTAGTGCTCGACACTGCCTTTGGTCAGCTTGGCCCCTTGCCTTCTTTCTGCTTTTTTCTTCACTAGTTCTTCTCTCTTCTTTGTCCCCTGTATTCGGTGTGCCATCTTTCGGTTCCCGAGTCCTTGGTGTCCTTTATGTTCTCTATTTATGGCTTTAAACCATTTGAGCTCATTGCGGTTCAGTTCCCCTTCCAACTTCGTCGGATCGCTTGCTTGCAGCTACGCTTGGAGTTCCTTGTTCTCAACGTCATCATCAAGCTCACAGGGAGTAGCCACTTGTCCTCCTGCAAACTGTGCTAGCCTACGTTGTCGGTTCAATTCTTCAGTTACGTTGTGGAATGAATCTTCCACCACCTTGGTGGTCAAAGTGGACCTTAGATTCTTCTAAATCGTGGCTTATTCCCTCATTAAATCCAACTTCTCCATCACACACAATCTCAATCGTTAGATCTGGGCCCCCCAGATCTGACGTCGTTCGTTGGTCCTGTGCGGTTGACTAGCTCGACCGTTAGCGTGTGAGAAGTGGTGGTTTTCTTTCTCCTCCGCTTGCCACGCGTCAAGTGCTGAGTGGAATCGCTCATTTTCCATCAAAACTGCTTACCGCCCATGGATGCACCCGATCAATACTGCTGGTTTTTGGAGTGGGTCCCGCCTTCAACTCTTAGCCTTTTTTCCTATGGTTTTCCGGCTCCCACGTGACCGAGTGCTTAGGGTTTCTCCATTTTGAGTTTTTTCGCCCAGTGCATCAAAAATTGCCTCTGTTTCCCAATCTAGGCCTCCCAGGGGCTAATTTGACCTCCCGCGCAGTCTCCATGGGCCTTGGTCAGCGCACTTTGACCAAGGTCCTCGTCGTTCCAGGCTGGCTGCCATTGCCACTGGTTTAGAGGTGTTCTTGATCGCTATTTTAAATTATTTGAAGTCTGTCTCAACCTGGTACAACCATGGCTCTGTTAACCATTCTTTATGGATCCAATTCGGATCACTCTTTGGCTTCTTCCACATTTGCTTAAGCTTCCTCTGCGTTGGCTTGTCATTTGGCTTCCCTCTTCTCCATTGATTTGGCTTTTCGGTTTCCTCTGTGCTGGCTTTCCATTTAGCTTCCTAGCATTCCAGTTGTTAAAACTGTAACAGAGCCTTGTTTTTTTCAATGATAACATGCATACACATAGACAACATTGTTTAACAGACATGCCATGTCCCAATCACATTCACAATTGGCTTTAGTTCAGCCTCCAAAACTATCAGGAGCATTCCTTAATGTATTTTTGCGTCCAAATTCCGCACATGAAAAATGTTCAAATAAACAGGAAATATGAGAAAAACAGGGGAAAACATTAAAAGGGGAAGACTTCAATAATTATTACACCCGCATCTATACTGCATCGGGTTCACAATGAAATCGCAATTGAGTCGCAGCATGTCGCGCCATTCGTTTATAACTTGCAATGGTCGCTTCCAACATGGCGGACGTGATATAGCATTGATTCAATTGTAATGTTGCATCGGGTCCACAACGTTCATCACAAACGACGCTTTCCCTTGGCGGAGATCCGATCTGATATCGCTAATTGCTATTGGCAATTGCAATGGGCTGCTTAACACTTTATAACTCCCGCTCCCGAAGTGTCGATGCGATATACGTCGGCAATCACAAATTGCAAAGGTTTAGGTCTAGACCTTAACGTAGACCACTCCCTTATAGCGATGCGATAATATGTGCTGGACCTGATAGGACTCAACACTCACGTGCATAAATTTCAAGTTCACTTTCTCGAATCTACTAAGTGTTTTAGCGTGACTTCTCTATGTAAAAGGCATTCGACGATAAACAAGTAAATACACGGGGGTGATGCTATATGGGTTCTACGGACCCGATAGTGTTAAAACTTACACCTCCGATAGTGTATTTAAAATACACCCAACTCTTCCGCCTCCGATAGAGTATTCTTTGGCATTCTTGCTTTGATAGCTCTGTCCGCTACCTCCAATGGCTCCTATAACTCTGATTTCTTCCTCTAATGGCTCTACCTACTCTTTGCTCTGTTTTCTCCTCTAGTGGCTCTATCTGCTCCTCTTGGATCCTCCGATAGCTCTATTTTCTCCTCTAATGGCTTTGTTTGCTCTTGTTGGCTCCTCGAATATTGCCATATTTACATCAATGACAATCGATGTCAACAATTTTGGGGATAATATATGGATATATAATCTGGTAATTAATTGGAGAGGACCATATCTTCTTCCAAGTAAATTTGAGAGGACATTTTGGGGATAATATATGGATATATAATTTGGTAATTAAGTGGAGAGGACCATATCGTCTTCCAAGTAAATTCGAGAGGACAGTTTGGGGATAAGATATGGATATTTAATTTGGTAATTAATTGGGAAGACAATATCTTCTTCCATGTAAATTTGAGAGGACATTTTTGGGATAAGATATGGGTATTTAATTTAGTAATTAATTGGGGAGGACCATATCCTATCAAAATTTAAATTTGAGAAGACAAGTTGGGAATTGAATAATAACAATAATAAAATTTATATTAGTAATACATTTATAGTTTCACCAATGTAGGTATGTACCAATATTTCTTGATAATTATAAGTCAATATTTTTAGGCAATTTAAACACTAATAAAATTTGAATGATAAGATTAAGTAGGGCATTACATACACCCTTCCTTTAGAAAAATTCATTTCGAAGTTAGAGTGAAAAATATACAAGGAGTTTGAAGTAGTTTGACAATAAGACATAACAAAATAGAGAGAGAGTTATAGTAGTAAAATTTCATAAGTCAGACAATGACATCATGTCCCATCAAGAGTCTCCAACTAATCTATATCCTCCTAGCCTTCCTATCCTACTTCCGTTCCCACCCTATCCATCCTCTGCTGCTATATACTGTGGCATCGACTATACCAATCTAACCACTAATAAAACCAATATGGTGGAATCGTCGACTAAAACAACCTAACTTCCCTAGCAAGCAATTGATAATCGTCATCACACGTCTAGGGGAGCGTGTCCATGACTTCCCTCCCACGATTCGAGGTTTGGAGGTTACATGGCGGGAAATACCTCCACCCCTCCTTACAACTAGGGTCAACACCAACTAGCAGTCATCATCATACATCTAGGGGAGCGTGTCCATTACTACCCTCCCACGATGCTAGGAAGGCAATTTTGGTGGAAGAAATTAATTGCGGGGTGAGAAAAAATTCTCGCAATAATTTTGCCAACATTTTCCTCTGATTAGATTTCTAGTATAGCATCTAAATTATTGTACTCATAATTGTTGCTGAAGAATAATATAAAGCCCTAATCTGCTACATCAGTTTTCCCACATTGGGGTTTTTTGAGGACAAATGTCTAAAATTAGCTATGTCTAAATTCTAATGTGTGTGCTAGAATTTCTCAGTTTCCAGTATTTTACTTTCCACAATACTTTTATGGTGAAAATTACATTTGAGGAGTTACCTCCTGGTCTGATGTGGTATCATGTTCTATATCTCCCGCGTCTAAGGAGAAACTTGTTGTCCTTGGTCCACATTCACCAACAAGGACACTCCATTCATATGTTTGATGACAAGCTTGAGGTGAGAAAAGCATCAAACCACTCACTTGTCATGATGGGGATAGAAGAGCAAAGGATTCTCAAGTTGCAGGGTACCTCTACTCGTGCACAAAATCTCTCATACAATTCTCATTATGAAGAAGGTACGTTTCCATCAAGTTTATTATTGAATGCTAGATTTGGACACTTGAACTATGACAATCTCTGCTTGTTGAAGAAAAATGGTGTTACTGGTTTGCCTACAATTCCTAGGAAATTAGCAATGTGATGCTTGCATTCTAGGAAATCATAGAAAACAATCTTTTCATGATTCACATTCTAGAGCACATAGAAAACTTGAACTCATTCATTTAGATTTATGTGATCCAATGCCTGCTCCTTCTGCAAATGGAAATAAATATATGATGACATTTATTGATGACTACACTAGAATGTGTTGGGTTTATTTATTGAAGAACAAATCTAATGCTTTTCAAACACTCAATAACTTTCATACATGGATTGAAAATGATGCACAATCTCATATTGGCTCTATTCGCACTGATAATGGAAAAGAATACACTTCAAATGAATTTGAAAACTATCTTTTCCAACATGGGATCAAACATCAAACAATTGTGCCTTATAATCCCCAACAAAATGGAGTAGCTAAAAGAATGAATAGGACAATCTTAAATATGGTGTGCTCCATGATGTTTTTCAAAAATGTAAAATTGTTTTTTTGGGCTGATGCAGTTCTATGTGTTGTATAAGTAAAGGAGATATGTCCATCTAATGCTATTAGAAACAAGACTTATTATGAAATGTGGTATGGGCACATTCCTTTGGTATTGCATCTCAAGGTCTTTGGTTCAACATGTTATGCCTTGATACCAATGGTACATGGAAACAAACTTGGTGCAAGAAGTTGTAAGCGTATCTTCTTGGGGTATTCAAACACCTCGAAAGCATACCATCCCTATGATGAAATCAATAAAAAGTTTGTTGTATCTAGAGATGTAATCTTTCTTGAATCATGATAATGTTGTTGAGCGGTAACTTGATTGCTTGGATAGATTCACAAATGCAAAATCATTTCAAGAATTTTATAATCAGATACCACATTTTGAAGGGGGGATTCTTATACTAGATCAACCTGTGGAATCTTCTTCTGAAGCATTATCTCCCCTACACGAAACTCCAACAATGGATGATACTTTGAGTGATGTGATTGACAGAATTGGGAGACTCAATCTTGATTTAGACCCAACTTAATCAACGGAGAAGCTTGGACCATCTAAGAAAGGTCCCCCAAAGTGGCTGACAAAGACACTTGAAAATGTTCATCCTAATGAGGTTGGAAAGACAGGAACTAGAAATTCAAACTGACAAAATGGAGGTGATGTAGATGACTCTGATTCACTTATTGATATGGATGTTTCTTATGATTGTGAGTTGAATTTGTCTACAGATTTTGAACCAACTTCCTTCAAAGAAGCTGCTTCTCATGATGAATGGAAATAAGCAATGCAAAAGTAGTATGATGCCCTGATAAAGAATGGCACTTGGAAGCTAGTTGATTCTCCATTGAACCAAACCAATTGGCTGCAAGTAGGTCTACAAGAACAAGTATAAAGATGATGGCTCACTTGACAAGCACAAAGCCAGGCTTGTGGCAAAATGTTTTGCACAGAAGGAAGGGGTCGATTATGAGTAGAATTTTTCCCCCACAACAAAATGGGCTACCATCCAAACACTCTTTGCCCTAGCAGCTCAGAACGGTTGGAAAGTCCATCAAATGGATGTAAAAACTGATTTCTTAAATGGAGATCTAAAAGAGAATGTTTTTATGTCCCAACCTGAAGGATTTGCTGTGAAATGCCATGAACATAAAGTATGCAAACTTGTGAAATTCTTATATGGCCTCAAACAAGCACCGTGAATCTGGTATGAAAAACTAACTAAGCATCTTCTGAAACTCAATTTCAAACATTATGATCTTGATGATGCAACTTTGTTTGTTAAGAAGGCTGGAAAATAAGTTGTATATCTTGTGGTATGTGTAGATGATATTTTGATGACAGGGAACAATGGGAGCTATATTGCATCCATAAAGAAGGAATTGAGGAAAGGTTTTGAAATGACTGATTTGGGCTATGTTCATTACTATCTTAGTATTGAAGTAACTCAACATCTGAAATCCATATTCCTTTCTCAAAAGAAGTACATTGGAAATATGTTGAACAGGTTTGGCATGACTGAATGCAATCCTCTGACTACTCCAGTGGAACAAAACTTAAAGCTCACATCCATTGAAGGAAAAGAATTTGAGGATGCAACAAAGTATAGAAAATTTGTAGGAAGTCTCAACCACCTAACTACTACTAGACTAGACATTTTGTTTGTTGTTGGAATCCTCTCTAAGTTTATGCAAAAGCCTTGTGAGGGACATTGGTCTGTTGAAAAAAGAGTTCTAAAATACTTGAAGGGAACTCAAGACTTTGGAATCAAGTATACACAGGTGGGCGACTTCAGCTTGATTGGATACTCTGGTTCAGACTTTGATGGAGATAAAGAAACTGGGGTAACTACTTCAGGTTATGCTATGAGTCTTGGATCAGGAGGTGTATCCTGGAGATCACACAAACAATCAGTTCCAGTAGATTCCACAATAGAGGCAGAATATGTGGCAACAGCTGAGGCAACAAAAGAAATTTTGTGGCTTAGGAAAATTCTTGAAGATTTGCATGTAAAAAAGTAAAATCGACTCCACTCATGATTGATAATACCTCCGCAATAAAGTTGGCCAAGAACCCAAAGTTACATGATTGAACGAAGCACATCAATACAAAATATCATCTGATTCGACATCATGTTGAGGCCAAAATAATCCATCTTTGTCATTGTTCCACTAATGAACAAATTGCAGACATCTTCATGAAAGCGCTTGGAAGAGAAAATCTTGAAAGATTCAGAACGACACTTGGACTCACCAACATCCCTTCAGATTAAGAGGGGGAATGTTGACACCCAATCATAGGGATTGGGTGAACAACTGTAATTAATGTAAATAAATAATATATAAAATGGAGAGTCATTGGGAGATGAACTGAACAATTACTCCCTCTTGTATATAATAATGAACAACCTGAATGAAGAACATAATTACATTTGAGGATTTACCTCCTGGTTTGACAATAACAAATAAATTGCGTAATTTAATTTATAGCTAGAAGAATAATTTCTAGTTGCTGCAATAGATGAAATTTTCACATTGTGTTTGTACCTTCAAAATGATTCTTGATGATGAAGATAAATCCTCCTACACCTCTACATTTACAACCCCCCCTGAAAGAAACGAAAAGAAAAGAAAGCCTCCCTCATTTATCCTTTTCCCTTTTGTATAACAATACACTCATCATAGTTCTTGTATGGGTTTATCCCTTTCTAATAACCAATATTATATGGATTTTTTGTTACTTAGGGGTCGTCTCAACACTCCCATATCACTATTATGGCTTGTTGTACTCTCTAGTCCAATTAATGTACTTTGATCACTAATGCACAATAATAAAATTATCTAATCTTATATATACATTGGTTAATAATATGTTTATGCTTAGAATCTAGATTAAGATTGTGAAAGTTCAATACACATATGCATGCACCTCATTACATGTGTAGAAAAGTATCTTCTATTTATTTTGGGATTTCTCTAAGGCTAGACCATTTTGGGCTTTCTGATGCTCAATAACTAGCAATTTATTATTCAAGCCTCTATATTACAAATGGGTCTTCTAGGATGCACACATTATCAAGATAATGATTTTGTTGCTTGCTAGAACATTATTAAATCTGAAGTCCTTTGGACCCATTTGGATGTTGAATGCAAACTTAAATGAGCTTAATCAAGATTCCTTAAATGATACAGGACAACATAATCAAGATTCCTAGGTTTCTAAGTTGGTAGTCCAAGAAGAAGCTCATTCGGGAAGCAAGAGACCTGACCAACACTGTTTTGAGAACTATTCTGTCTTAAATGAGCTCAGCTTTTTGAACATTAGCGAGTCCATCTTGGCGTTGCACAAGAGTAGCTGATTCCTCTACCAGATAAATCCTGGTGGTATTCTACAAGAAATCTAGTCATTGGAACTAGGATGTTAATGGTGTCTTAGAAACGTTTCGCTTCTTGACACTTTAGTTATAGCAGTTGCATCCTTAGAGCCTTCTACCTTTGGAAGCCACTAGTTATATCCATCTCTAATGCAAACCTCTAATTAACATCAATCACGTGTGGAATAGAGATGAAATAAATTTTATGAGCACATAGGACAATCTGATCAGCTGATTACCTAGATATGCCTTTTGCTGTGCAATGAATGTATCTTGTTGAAATGAGTTTGTCGTCTTCGAGGATCAACACCCCGTATCTACTATGTAAATTTTCTGTAGGGGTTGAACTAGTGGCAATTGATCTCAAGATAAATCTATCTAAGATGCTTACAAATGCAGGCTAAATAATTTCCTTCAGTTAAGATGTCATTCAAGATCAAATAGAATTAGGATGGTTTGACTCATTGCAAGCACATAAAGAGGACCTCCATTCCCAGAAAATATTTTCTTCTTAGCAATTGAAGTGTGAAGAGGGAAGTATCACATGAGTGAGCTTTAGTGCTAGAGCAACTCCAAAGTCCCATATTGACATGCATGTGTGTCTTGACTCTTCACTGACGCTACCATCACACAAACAACTTCAGGATTCTAAACCTTCCATGATATGTGGCCACTGTTGATGGGAACAAGACATAGTGACAACCCCTTAGCCATGTAGTAATAACATTTTGTGTCACTGATACAATTTAGCTGAATTTATGCAATAGAGAAAAATGTTCTCCTAGAAGTATCTTTGAGAAGAGAAAGGTTGGATGGAATGATGCAAAGGAGTGAATGATCTTAAAGTTTTGCAAGTTCCATTGCCGTATGTAGCTAACTCAATGAATCATTAGTATGATTAGCCACCAACTTGACATTGATTCAAATTAGGAAAGCAATTAATATGGTGATTATGTGGACATGGTATTATCAACTAGAAAACATAAATGAAGGATTAGAGTGCAAGACCGATGCAAAATAAATCTCCAAATCCAAGCTGAGAGAATATGGCACATAAATCTAGTGTTTATGCCTTTGGTAGGATCATAAATAGAGAGAGAAATTAGAGCCAATGTCATTCTTCATTCTCCTAAAAAAAAATGTATCGATTACTAACAATGAAGTTTCTTGCTATGCAATGTCAATGCTTGCACTGAGCTATAATTTCCTTTAGATTTTCCTTTAAAATTTTGGTTCTATAAATGGGGAAATTAACAACTGCTTTAAAGGCTACAATATTGTCATGCAAGACTTCTATAAACATGTTAAAACATGTATCAGATAACCGTATTGACATAATAAAAATGCCATGACAAGGCTTGGCACTAGTGGGACTGGACTTGCAAGTAGAAACTGGAAAAAGGACAGTGAATAGGGATCTTGAAACAATTCTTTCTAATTAATGATAGATGTACAAAACCATTAACAAATGTGAACCTTTAAGAGTCATTATTATCTAGTAGAAAATAATCAAAGCTAGCCTAGACTAACAGAGTTTAGAGCCCAAGTTTGTAGTGACTTGTAATTAATAATTGTATTAAAGATTCAAAATCATAAACCTTCCTTTGATATCTTGAAGGTAGAAGGTGAACACAGAAACTAAGATTGAATAGTACATAATCCACACATGGAAGGGATGAATGAAGTTTCCATACACATCATTCCTCTACTATTTTCCATGTCCTTGCCTTAATCATAACTCCAACTTCCTCTAGTACATGATAGCTGGCAAAGTTCAAGGCTCAAATATAACTCCATGCTTATTTAGGAACCTATGTCTACACCATATGGTTTGAGGGTACCCACACTATCACCTGACAATTTTTTTGATAACCATGATTTATCTACTTACGATTTCTATAGCAGTCTAGCCAGAGTTAGCACTATACAATATTCCCCCACTATGCCTTATGCAGAGAACATGAGTGAATCTTGTTTTTCATTAACTGATTATAATAATATGATTCAAAATTTCCCTTGAACTCGTTTTGGTCTCTGCATATTAAAGCATTGTGTTCTTACATGACACCTTATCTAAGAGATCTAGTGTGTTGTTTCCACATATTGCATGTGGTGAGAGATAAATAATAAAGGAATTGTGTCTACCTTTAGCTTAGATAACTTTGTGCTTATCAGATACCCATGTTCTCACCATGGCTTGAAACATCTGCACTAGCCACTTATAAATTTCTAATCATCATGGTTTATCCATTTACTATTTCACTCGTAGTGGTTCACAATGATCTGATGAGAAGCCATTGGTTAGATCGATGGCACTATATAATATTCCCCATTATCTATTGCAGAAAACTCGAGTTGACCATCTACTTCATTAAGTGATTATCATAATATAATTCAATATTTTCCCTTTGGCCAATTCTAGTCTATGCTTATTGAAGCATCATATTCTTACATGACATTGAATCAAAGTGGTATAGTGTACGAAACACCATTTCCATTGACAAGCCTTCAGTGGCAAAACAAAGCAATAAATTTTCTTATTCCTCATTTTGTGTCAGTTTTGTAACCTTTGGGTTAGTAAATGAACCTTTGTTAAAGAAGTGGGTCTACCATTGCCTTAGATGCCATCACCAAAAGGTATTCTATTTCACCAAGTACAACTAGGACTTGCATCTAGCCTCTCCCACTGAGATGGACTGCATCCATGAGTCACGAAAGTCTCTAGGACTTTCACCTAGTATTAGATGCCAGACAAGATGCAGTATGGCTTGGTTGGCCACATCATTGGCATATTATGTTCTCAAGGAGTTTGAACCCAAATCTTAACTTTGAATTGTGCTTTGGTTTAACCACTTGTCAACAAGTCGTTTGACAAGCATCTTTATGTAACTTATTCTAAAAATAGACTAGAAATATAATAAGTAACCTTGCAAGAGCCCACATAGACATATGTCAGGCCATAGAAAACAACAAGAACCAATTACACAAAAATGAGACATGGGTATGCAACATTCATGGGCTCTACTTATTAATGAAAACATATAGCAAGAGGCATCCAACCTGACAAAACTGAGCCATTGGTATGATCTTTAAAAGTCCTGAATCGTCCACCCAATCTTACAACAAGATCTAACATTCCAAGACTAATACAAATTAGAATTCTGTTAACTAAATCCATTTGGATTACCTCAGAAAGTAAGAGGGTTCATTTGGGAGAACTTGAATAAAACTCTGAAATTCCCTGCACACTCAACATTTTCTCTCCCTTCTGCCATGGCAGAAGTCCCACAGCTTGAGTTGATCTTTACATTTACTAGTCATAAGAATTACTCACTTTGGGACCCAATCCACCCACTCCAGAAAGACCACTCAATTCTTGAATTTTCTCAAGGAGAAAAATTTATCTTTACTACCATTTCATTGGATAACATTGATGCAGAGGATAATAGGCAGATTTTTGCTGCAGATAAATTAGCTCATCGACACTAATTGCAGTTGAAGGGCTTCTAAGATCAGACAACTCAAAGTGAGCCTTCAGTCGCCTTCTTATCACGATCTCTGACATGGTGCTTATCATCCTTGCCTCATCGATGCCCCATGGTGGGATGTCCTTCTGATTTGAAATCTGCCTGGCTTCAACATTGGCTCCATTATTTACCCATTGACTCCCCTATTATATCCTTTACAAGGAACATGATAAAATTTAATGCCTTGAAATAACTTGAAATGTTGGGTTGTCAAGATGTCCACCAGGTTGTGGTCTAGTGGTCCAAATGGGGCATTTCTACAATAACGACCCTATTTCAAAACCCAGCAAGCATAGATCCATGATCATGTATATGAGTTAGCTAAGTTTGACAGCCCCCATGTTAAAGTGGGAATTATTGTGATAATGAAAAAATTGGGGTCCATAGCTCCCCACAGATCAAGAAAAGCATTTACCCTCACCAAAATACCAGGGGGGTTGTCAAGACATTTTATCTTTTGAGATTTATGTTAGAAGTGGGATCCCCATTTCATCGAGTTGATAGCTAAACAGTAAACTCAAATCTTCGAAATAAGTCAATTTCTTAAATACTTGCTTACAAAACAAAGTCTAACACTTCACAAAGGGTGTGGCACTATGGCCTTCAACAAGATTATTGGTTGTGGGGTCCTATGCCACATGCATATTTGAGAACCAATTTGGGATTGGCCTGATGAAAATTTAACTAAAACTGGAACTGTGAAATACAAGAGTACTAGCTCACAAAATATGGAAAAGGAGAATGCTTCATCATATAGAATGGATAATTCCACAGTGAAAGCAAGAAATACACAATCATGGAATTATCCAGTTGATCATAACAACTCTTATGAAGGGCATGCTACTCAAAGCCTCTCAAATGGTAATTTTCTTACAAGCATAGTCCAGAAAAATGTGCATGAGGTTCATGAGCCCATATTGAAGAATTTTAGCCGGGTTTGCAAAGGAAGCATGTCGACTCAGCTGAATCCACGGTTATCAGAGAAACTCAAGGAGAACCTCCCAAGGGCTTTAGACATGTCTTCTAATAACTCATACTGAGGCTCACCAAATTATGTAAACACCTCAGGTGCTGAATATATTAATTTTATAAATAATGGTGGACAACCTTTTTTTTTTTTTCTAATCAAGGTCTAGCAGGAATAAAAAGCTTTTAGAAGGGTTTTACTCTAAGTAGCTTTTATAATAGACAAAAACCGATCCTATCAGAGAAGGATACCACGTGTGAGACTCCCTCCTTTATCTCTCCATTCAGTTTTTCTGTACCCAATGCCAGCTTGAATAATAACAACAATAATGCCTTTCCCCTATACTCTTCCTTGCCCACAAACACTGTAAAATTCCCCCTTCTCTCAGCGGTAATAGGGATTCATCTCAATATACCAAACAAAACAACCAAATAAACTTAAATGACTCCATAACCCTTTTCAGACAATTAGTATTGCACGCAGAAGCAAGGGTTAAAGACATCTCAGATTTACTAAAATCAGGTTTATGTAGCAGCGATCCAGGTTTACTGAATTCTGGTTCATCAAGTAGCAACTTAGAACTATCATCGTGCCCATTCAATCCACAACATCAAATGCCACCACAAGTTATGTTCGCCATTATCTGAGATGTCCTTCATCGCCTGCAATGGTGGACTTGGACATCTTGTCTTCACTCAGGTACCCTTATTCTTTAAAATCTGACAAAGATTTAAATACAGAAACCCAGTTGTTTAAACCCCTCGAGGGCCCTCAATCAGATATTTGCATTTCTATAGAAGAGGAAGGATTACTCGAAGGCAACTTATTCTACAAGGATGCCCCTGGCATTGTTAATGCGGCTCAACAACATGGGATCGATAGAACTTTTATCTTACCTAGTATTTTGTCTATGGAATGTGTAAACTCCAACTCTAGAAGTGAAGAAGTTGTGTCGCTAGGAAAACATGATATAACCCTCCTCCCTTCTGAATTTTGGGCTCTACAGACAGAAGTGGCGGGATGGAATGACTTCCCTTCAAAGTATTCACTGGTAGCACTTGAAACTTCATTAGGTTTAGTGAAGCTTAAGGAGTCTGAGATTCTCAAATGGATTATTCAGAATTCTCCTGCTTACGGGGTCATAATTGATATGCCAATGACTCATCATATCCTTGTCCTTTTGAAACTTTGTCTGAAATCTATTTCACGAGAAGCTTTTGGATTTTATTTAAGGGAGAAGGAGAAGAAAGAAATCTCTCGGGGATGCATGTGATCATGGAAGTTAATAGCTCATCATAGCCAACCAATAACAAACAGAGAGGCTTGTCTAGCACATTTTATGAATAGGAAACAATTGTAGTACAGTGGGAAATAAACATAAAACAACACTCATCCACATGTGACTGAACACATCGAATTTTTGTTACTGCATCTCAAATAATTGAGTATTAAGAATAAACATAGAAGATAAAGCCATAACACATTTCATTTGAGTTTGAAACATTTAGTTACAACTAAACTGGAGCATATATAATGAATTGTAGCAAGCCTGTTACAATTATACCTTTAAGAAGAACCGAGGAAAAGTATATAAGGTGACAAATACACTAAAGAGGAACAAATTTGAAAATATATACTGCAACAATCTCTGAGTAATCACTAGCCAAACTTTGGATGAAGCATTTTATTACTAAAAAGATAAATCAGTTCACACACAAACATATTTAAAACCAGTTCACCACACCATCCAACCCTTTCTAGATTGTATCATTTGGAATTAAATGGCCTTACATCCTCAAAATCCCATGACCATATACAGTGAATCTCTAATCCATGAGGTGGGTCGAATTCATTACAAAAGTAGCAACTTCTTAAAACTATCTTCAATTTTTTCTTCAGTAGAAAAACAAAAAACTAACTTAGCTCTTACCATGCTATCTTATCTAGAAACTATCCTAATCTACGAGAATCTTGTCCTTGTCATAATACCATGCCTTTTTAGAAATAAAAACTAAGAAACAATAGTCCGCTTCCAAATACGTATGGCACAACAATTTTGTAATATGCCATGTTGGCATGATCTTCCATATAGTTGATGATTGGGGGTGAATAAGATTGTGACACCAAAAAATATTCCACAACTCCTCCCTTGACACATGGCAACTTCAATAATCCTTGAATTTCCACAATCTCAAACCGAATTCAATTTTTTTTTACAATTTTGCCAACAAAATCTACGAAAACAGGCCTCAAAGAAACACCTGTAGCTCCCAAATGGTAGAATCTGTGTAAAAACTGACGGAGGTTATTGTATATAACCTTGTTATGGATATAAAACTCTCTCATTTTGTTCAAATTCTACCCTAGTTACTTCGAAAAGCCTCTTCAAAACAATGACTGAAACTAGCAATTTTCACAGTTCGAAAAGTATGAATTGAAGATGCATTCGAATCTCCTAATATATGAAAATTGTACAAAAAATGGAAGAGGTTATTGTTATGTGTCTCGTCCTTGAGAAAAACCTCTTTCAATTTCCAAAAATTCTACTCCATGTCGTCGGAAACAATGTTTCAAAATGATGACTAAAACAAAGTATTTTGTGCAGCGACTGCATAGTGCCTGCGCAACAGATTTTCAAAAGGGCCATATCTCCCAAAAAGTAATGCCAGTGTAAAAAATAAATTAGGTTATTGTAGATTATAACTATTTGAATATGTTTCTCTGAATTCTTCCCCAACTTCCTAGAAAACATTCTGCAAAACCATGACTAAAACAAAGTATTTGTACAGTCCGAAAAATAGGCTTTGAAAATGACATCAAATCTCCCGATTCATGACACCTATGTATAAAATGGAAGAAATTATCGTTCTTTAGTTTGTGCTTGAGAAATACCTATTTTTTTTTATTTAAATTCAAATCCATCTGGTCATAAACCTTTCTGCAAAATGGTGACCAAAATAGTCAATTTCAGAGGAAATTGCATTGCACAGTGTAGAAGACCTCCATGCTTGGCATGAGTGTTGGACGTATGGGAAATGATTAGGGTGTATGGGATATGTGAATGATGTTAATTTATCACGGAAATCATGCTAAAGGAATTTAGGCCTAGGGTAAAAGGGGACTTAAAATTAGGATAAAAGGGAATTTAGGCTTAAAATATGAATATGGGATGGGAAAAATGTTTGAATTGGGGGATAATTCGAACGAATGAGGGAATAAGGGAAAAATTTATGTATGATTAAATTAAATATAAAATAGGGATAAAGAAGGAAAAAAGGATAAGGGGTATGAATAATGTATGATGAAGAAGAAACTGTAATTTTTACAACCATATTTGCTTTGTCATCATTCTTTTTTTATTGTAAACCCATCATTTAATTGAAGAACTTTAACAAACTCCCAAGATTTCCTACTCAAAAACATAATGACATCTTTCTAATTCAGACACCCCTTCCCAATAGTGATAGAGACCTTGATGACCAAATGAAAAAACCACTTTCATAATGACTTCTTATGCAGTCGTTAGTCAAACTCATAACAATAACAAAGTTGGTGAGTTTGACCCTTTGTACAACAACAAAACTCATAAATTTTCAAAAACCTTCGACCAATAAATTAACCTACTCTAACATTGGCTCCATTGGGGATGGTAGCCTCCCTGTGAGGTGTTAAGAACACCATAGACCAGAAGCCTATCCATTGGGGAATGAAGTCAGCTGATAAACTGGAAATATAATTTACAGACTGAAAAATGACTACTAACTAATTGAGCCTAATTAACCAACTAACTTATTTATGACAAAAAATCACTTGAATCTCAAAGCCTTCTCCTTGGGCTTCAAATGCCAAAGATAATTTCCCACACTTGCAAACCTGAACAATAATACCAAACTGCTAAAAGAACTTGCTGGAAGTTGGCACACTGCTAAAAAATATGCTCAAACCATTGAGCTTATTCATGTTACTATCTACACTAACTGTTGAATAACCTGCTCACTCAAGCAATACCGAATTTCCAATGAAGCCAAGCAAGGAGATGCCCATTTACTGAAATTCTGCTCACACATTCCTTGAGCATGCATAACAAATAAGAGAATGGCAACAAAAAATTTCCATTGAAAATAGTTTCATTATCTATAAATTCCACAATGTTCTTAGGCTCTAATGACTGTAAAAGACTAGCCACAGGATCTTGAAAAACATGGAAGATTCCCTTAAGATGTCCTTCTTGTTGACTTGGAGAAAACAAAAGATATCCTTCCCTTGAAGATTCCAACTGAACAACAAAAGATTCTTCAAAGGCAAGATTAGTTACCTTTACTTGCTGATTGGAAAGAGGATAACAACAGACTTTTAGAAACTTAAGAATATCTTCGAAAGGAATGGGAGCAATATGTTCACCAATGTTTCCATGTATGTCAGAGAAAGGAAAAGTTTGTTCTTGAAAATCTTCTATTAAGGAAACCGCATAAGCAATAATATCCACATCCATGGGGTCTTCAATAACTTGCTTTTCATGATTTTCTTCATTGGCTGTAAGCTAAGACAAGGAATGACATGAAGAATAAATATATTCCTTCACTTGAACATTATAGAAACCATCCTCTACCATTTCCTCCTGTTGTTGGAAATGATTCTATACTCTCGATCATGAGAAGAAGGACAAAACTGCTAAAATTATCATCAAACTCAGAGGATGGAACATGACTATCATAATTAAAATACTATTGGGTTTCATTTTCATCCAAGAGAGAGGCTACCATTTCTTCTTGGTGATAAAAGGGATTGTCATGAAGGGCCTCTAAAATTTCCTCATCCATGAACTCATCATCTTCATAACATCAATATAGAAAACAATATGACTAACATGCTTCCATCTGTTGAAACAATGAACAAATCTCCAAACCCGAGAACAACTTATTTTGATTGCCCATTTATGCTTGAAAAGAACAGTAAACTTATTGGCCATGAGAATTCAGTGGAAGAAAAATGATTGAGGGTTTGGAAAATAAGTCCGGCGAGAGTTTAGAAAATGTATATATTAATGTAGAAAAAGGGATTAATTCATTAAGATTAAGTTGGCCAGTTTGGCTCCAAATTTTGAATTTGAAATTGCAATTTTTATTTTATTTTATTATTTTTAGGTAGGCTTCAAGGTCCAGATTTTGAAACGGGCTTTGATACCATGTGTGAGGCTCCATCCTAGGGTCCTTTAACTAAAAACTAAATTTCTCTAATTTTAAATACAGTAAAATGGGAAATAAATTATTTCTATCTAAACATTTAATTGGTGATAATATACCATTAAAATTTATTTCCCACATATTAAATAAGTAAGAATTTCATTGCAACCATTTACATAAGTAATCAATAAACAAAGGAATACATGTTCCAATAGCTTAGTTGAGATGCTCCTGAGATCCTGACTCTATTGGGATGCTCCTCTTGACTACCTGACTGCATTTTCCTCCCAGCCAAATAGGAAGTATTTCCTAGCCTAGGGAACCTCCACAGGTTCCCTAGCCCTCCATGTCCAAGTCCAACCAAATTTAGCGTGTCCAAGTTAAACAAATACTCTCCTTCTCTCCCTTCTCTTTTCTCCACCTTCCTCCCAAAACAAAATCCTCCAAAACCACAACCAAAACCAAAACCAAGACCAAGGATCCCCCTCTCCTCTCATCATCCTTCCCCTTTTATGCCTCTTTCTCCCATCCACCTCAACCATCTATCATTAATGTCATAAATACCCCCTCATCCTTTTATTTGACTTTTGTTACTATATCTTCTCCCAAGTAAATTTTAGAAGACATTTTGGGGATAAGATATGGATATTTAATTTGGTAACTAATTGGGGAGGACCATATCTTCTCCCAAGTAAATTGTAGAGGACATTTGGGGGATAATATATGGATATTTAATTTGGTAATTAATTGGGGAGGACCACATCTTCTTCCAAGTAAAATTTGAGAGGACATTTTGGGGATAATATATGGATATATAATTTGGTAATTAATTGGATAGGACCATATCTTCTTCCAAGTAAATTTAAGAGGACATTTTGGGGATAAGATATGGATATTTAATTTGGTAATTAATTGGGGAAGACCATATATTCTTTCAAGTAAATTTGAGAGGACATTTTGGGGATGAGATATGGATATTAAATTTGGTAATTAATTGGGAAGGACCATATCCTATCAAAATTTAAATTTGAGAAGACAATTTCAGAATTGGATAATAATAATAATAAAGTTTATATCAGTAATAAATTTACAGTTCACCAATGTAGGTATGTACCACTATTTCTTGATAATTATAAGTCAACATTTTCAGGTAATTTAAACATTAATAAAATTTCCATGATAAGATTAAGTAGGGCATTACATCCATTCATATAGAGCCTTAAACAGACACATCCTCAAGGATTCTTGATACCCATTATTATAAGCAAACTCAACCAGTGGAAGATACTCTTCCCACTTCATCCACTGATGCATGACATACATTCTCAACATGTGAAGAATATTGTTAACGCTCTATGTATGTCATATATCCGCAAATGATATTCTATATTGAAGGCTAGCTCTATACCCAAATATGCAAACAAATCCTTCCAAATCCTAGAAGTGAACTTTACATATTTGTTTGATACAATCTTCTTACGAACACCATGCAGTCTCACTATCACCCTTTGAGCTATGTCACTAGTTGAATTTGTATACTTCTCCACAACGAAGTGAGCTACCTTTGTCAACCTATCAACCACAACCATAATGGAGTCATGTTCCTTTGATGTTGTCAGCAAATATGTCATAAAATCCATGGAATGACCTCCAATTTCCGCTATGGAATTAAAATACGTTGTAATAGACCACTTGGATGCTTACACTCTGCTTTTACCCTTTGACAATCTAAACATATTGCAACTAACTCAACCACCTCTTTCTTCAAGTTTGACCAATGATAAAACTTATTGACTTTTGTCAATGTATTATGATATCCTAGGTGACCTAAGTATGGTTTGACATGAAACTCCCTCAAGATAAGCTTCTTGATCTCATTGTCATCTAGTACATAAATCTTGTCCCTAAATCAAACCAAACCATCTGCCATGAGATGATAATCCACATCCTAATCACCTGTACCCAACTTCTGTAATCTGTGCTTAAGTTGTTGGTACTTGTCATCCTGCTTCCTTGTATGCAAGATCCACTCCTAAAAATCTATCCCACATGAACTCATTGCTGCAATATAACTTACAAGTACTCTTATACTAAGTGCATCTGCAACCCTATTCTCCTTACCCTTGATGTACCTGATCTCAAAGTCAAACCCACTGAGGGTAGCCAACCATATAGTTTGCATGTCATTCATATTAGGTTGGTCAAACATATACCTTAGCCCACTGTGATCACTTATTAAGACGAACCTCCTCCCAAGAAGATAGTATCTCCACATCTTCAATGGATGAATGATAGCTGCCAACCTGAGATCATGAGTCACATAGTTCTTCTCATGCTCATTCAACTTCCTTGACTCATAACATACAACCTATCCTTTCTACATCAGGGATCCACCAAGTCCTCTCTTGCAAGCATTTGTACATAGCATGAACTATTTATTTGGATCTGCAATCTTCGAAATGATAACATTTCTAAGCAAATGCTTCAACTGTTCAAAACTGCGGCTGCGCACTCCTCTGTCCATTCAAATTTCTTCACTTTTTGTTACAAATATATAATAGGATAGACAATCCATGAGAAGTTCTCCATGAACCTCCTATAGTAACTTGCTAATCCCATAAATGATATGACCTCATCCACATTCCTAAGTGTTTCCCACTCCATAATTGCTCTGATATTTTCTGGGTCCACTGTTATACCTTCCTTGGAAACAACATGTCCCAAGTAATGAACATATGTCTGAAAGAAACTATAATTACTAAACTTGGCATACAAATAATGCTCTATGAACAATCCTAACAATGTTTTCAGGTGTTCTGTATGCTCTTCCTTTTTCTTAGAATATATCAAGATTTCATTAGTGAATACTATCACAAACTTGTCCAAATAAGGACGCAACACATAATTCATCAAGCAGATGAAATTAGTTGGAGCATTAGTCAAACTAAAAGGAACCACAACTCATAATGTCCATACTTTTTACAAAATGTGGTTTTTTAGATGTCCTCTTCTTTAATACGCACTTGATGATATCCTAATCTCATATCAATCTTCTAAAATACCACTACTCCCTTCCACTGATCAAACAAGTCATCAATCCTTGGAAATGGATACCCGTTCTTGATCGTCACTTTGTTCAACTATCTGTAATCAATACGCAACCTGAGAGTACCATCCTTCTTCTTCACAAACAACACTGGTGAACCCCAAGGCAATACACTTGGCCTTATGTACCCGTTGCCAAGCATTTCCTTAAGTTGCAATTTTGATTCCACTAAATATGGAGTGCTCATCCTATAAGGTGCCTTTGATTCTGGTGCTACTCCTGGCATCAATTCAATAGAGAAATCCACTTTCCTATGACGTGGTAACTCTGAAATCTCAAAAGGAAATACATCCTCTAGCTGTTGCAAAATTGGATATCTCTTCAAGGCTCTAGCATCACAAAATCTTTCCCTTTTTCGCTAGAAATATGAACTGCAAACAATACACACCCTTTATTGCTAATATGCTTTGCCTACATAGTTGTAACCATTCTCACTGACATATGTTTCTTCTTACCTTGTAATATTGTCCTTTCTCTATCATCATCCAGGTACTCAATTTCCTTATCATAGCAATCTACCTTATTCATGTGAATGTACAAGCAATCCATACACAACAACATACTATATGATCCCAACAAAAACACATTTAGATTTGCTGATGTAGACATAACATTCAACTCAAATGCACAATATCTCACCCAATGTGAACTCTTTTCTTGGTACCTATAGCCAACTGCACCAACCAAGACTCTGCATGCACTTATCTATTCAATCAACACTTATCCACCAGGTTAGTAATGATATAACTATAGTTAGATTCAAGGCCAATCAAAATAGAAAAAACCTGATCACAAAGCTTACCTTCCATCTCGATAATAGATGCTTGATGATCAACTTGCCTACTATCCAATGTTGCATAAATCTAATGAATGCTTTGTCCAACATCCCCAACTGTCTATGCCTCTTGAGCACTGTAAACCTATGGTTTTCCACCCTAATGTTGTGGAAAATCTCTCTTGTGATGATCCTCGTCACAAGTCCAACACTGCAAAGGCTTCTTGCCATCACCCTTATTCTGATACTCAAACTAAAATACATGTCCTCTGTCAACTACATTGAATTTTTTTGTATGACATTGCATTATCTTTGTTACCTATATCCTAAGGTCTTCCTCACTTCTTATCTCACTTTCCTTTAGTATTGTCATTAAATTTCCAACCTTGCTTAGGCTCTGACTCATGCTTAGACTACTCATAACAATGTTTCGACTTCCCAATCACTTTCTCTAATGTTCGATGCCCATCATACTCAATCTAATCCTTAAACTCTAATGAAAATCCACTAACGAATCTTTGAACCTTCATCTTCTCATATTTTAGATATTGTACATACCTCAACAACTCCAAAAACTTAATCGTATACTCTTCAACAATCATATATCCCATCTTCAACTTGTAGAATTCATTAGCCTTACCATCATAGTATCTCCTTGATAAGTACTTCTACTTGAATAGTTTTTTAAACTCATGATAACTCAACTCCTCTATCTTGATGCCTTTGACACACTTCACATATTCCCACCAAATGTCTAATTTTCCTTTGAGACTGAAAATGGCTATCCTGGATTTCGTGTTCTCTATATAATAATGCAACTCAAAGAAAATTTTCATCCCAATCAGCCATGCTTCTACATCTTCTGGTTTCTTTAATTTTCCATCAAAGGTAGGAGGTTTAGATTTTGAAGTAATCTGATAATTATTTCTTCTCACTTTTCTGGTAAGGATGATAACGGTTATGAATGTGTTGTCTCTTTGATCCACAACTAGAATAAAACCCATTATCACTACCTCTCTTATCAAGTGTATCAAACCATCTGTGACCTCTGACTGTGTCATCCTTGTCTGACCTATGTACTCCATGAACGCTTCTACCATATGCTCCATTAGTCCTTTCCTCTTGTCCTTAATTGGTTAATGGTTGTTCCTATCTCTGCAAATATGATAATATCTAAAGGATCACTACATTGACCTCTGCTTGGCTTTGTTTTGCCCTGGAAAGTATTTCCTATGACTGAATTATCTTGTCATTATCTTCTTTACAACTTCTGATCCTTTCCTTTAAACTTCTCAAGGTATCTGCTATGTTAGGAGAGTACTCATCTCTTTTTTTCTCATCTGATCTATAAGGAGAGTCACGTGGATTGTAGTCCACCATTCTGCTAGTCATCTCTGATATTCTTCTTCCTGTGAACATGCCATGTTAGGTAAACCAAATATAAACATAATCAAAATCATACCTTAATGAAGTTCAGGGGAGGCTATCTCATCTGTGCAAGTCAATCAAAATTAGCACGATATATATATATATATATATATATATATATATATATATATATATATATAATGACATTAACATATCAACACCTCAACATCATTTCAATCATCAAAATCGCCATGCATGATGACACAAACTATAGAACTAACTATATACATGTTAACAGTAACCATTACAATGCATTTACTATGCATGCATAACAATCCCATCTATCCCATCCATTCCAAGTGTTTCTGCCTGGAAGCTCTAATACCACTATGTAACCGCCTCACCCCATATTTACCCACTTTAACCTGCTCACCAAGGCAAACATGAGACGAGAGTTACTATGCGTGACTCAATTTCCATGATGCACTTACGCAAAATGGTGTCCACATGTCCAAAGCTGACTAAAAATTCCTAATGACACCTTATCACACTATTATCAGCCTAACTTGATCCAACACTATTTCCTTTCAGTTTTGTTTCCTTAAATTTAACACAAATTTCTTTTTTTGGAAATTTTTTTGGTTCTAAATTTTTAAGGTTTTTTTGAGGGCCTAAATGAAATTTTCAGGGAAAATAGAGAGACCCGAGAAGTGCCAAAATTTCTTTCACAATTATTTTATTTGACCTCCTTGTTAAATATTTTAAATGAAATATTATGATAGTCAAACGAGGATTGTATGCCAAATTTATGACCTTAGGAAGTTGGAGGTCCAAATTAATCATTTATACAAACACTTTATGTACATAGTACTTGTAGGTTATAAATACCTATCTGTTCACTGATTCAATAATATCACTAGAGAATCATCAAGAAGGCTATATGCCCCCTACATATAGCTACAATAATACTTGCTAGTCCATGCATTCATTAGCCATTCATTAACTTATCAAAACATTATAAGAGCCATAAAAAGTATACATCATCTAACATACATATAAACAACTAATAATCAACATATTAACCATGGAAAACAAGTAAAAATCATTAACATGATAACCAACAGAAGTGCTCTTAAATCACAATAGGAAAATAACTATTATTAACATATGAAAAGACCAACCAAGTTAGAGACTTCTTCATACCACCCAATCATAGATTGGGATGAACTAAATATTTCTTTCAGACAATCAACCCCACGCTATATTCCAAGCATGAATGTGGGATCACATGGAATAAACCAAGACAAAACAAACTAGGGTTTTTAGAGGCCAAACGACCTCAAAACTCAACCACAAGGATTCCACCTCAATAGTTCAAAAATCACTAACCATAACGAGATCAGTCTCTACCCAAGTTGTCCAAGGCTCTAGGATCTAATAACTCAACCCATAGCCTTACAGGGCTCGGGAGCATTTGTCCAACCCAACGCTTGGGACTAGTAACTCAACCCAACAAGGGCTCCAAAGCGTTTTGGAATGGTTTTCCAATACTTTTTGGAGATCTAGAAAAATGGATGAATAAGATGTTTGAACATCTAGTGAACATAATTGTGCAATTACCCCTCATTGTTCCTTCCTCAAAATCTTTGTCATGCCATTATAGATGACTATCTTCCCAAGTTTCCTTGTGATACCCCTTATTTTAATTTCCTTTCCTCCCCAAAATTTTTTCAAGAATGGTTCTTGAAAATTAAAAGTTATCGTCCCCAACGATTGTAACCATTGGACTCCTAGTATTACAAGGCCACCCATTGGAATGGAAAGAATTGGACTATTTAATGCATATTCTCCCATGGCTAGCTTGATATTATGACACTTTCTAGAGAAATTTATAGTTCCCTTTGTAACCATCACTTGACACATTGGTGCTGGATATAGAAATCAATTCAATTTCTTGACTATCTTACAATGAATAAAATTATTGGTACTACTTGAATCAATCAACATTATTACCTTTTTATTCTTAATATATCCTTCTATCTTGAGATTTTGAGGAGCGGTAATTCCCGCCAATGCATTACAAGATATCATTAGATTAATTTTTTCTTTTTCCATTGGTTCTTAGTGTATATCCTCTTCCTTTGATGCTTCTTGTTCCTTTTCTTCCTCCTCTTCACAATCTATGTAAAATAGTTTCTTCTCAACACACTTATGACCTTTAGTGCATTTTCTATCACAATTATAACAAAACCCATTTTCTCTTTTTGCCTCCAATTGTTGTGGTGTCAACCTTGTAGGTTATGGAATGCTAGTAGCAAAAAAAAATTCCATCTTTATAGTTGTGAGTGGTAGACTTCCTTGTTTCCATAATTTTTCTTTCAACTTTTCTTGCCACCTTGAATGCCTTCTCGAATGAATCAGGTTCCCAAAGGTGAACCTCATGTTGGATGTTATCCTTTATAGTCTCTATGAAAACATCAATCCTATTCTCCTCTGGAGTATCATTTACCTTGATATTCAATATTTGGAAGTACTCAATGTGCTCCACCATTGAATCCTTTTGTTTGACATTTATCAATTGACTAAATAACATATTGCTCTTTGTATCCTCATAATGTGCAACCAATTATTCCACAAAAATTGTCCAAGCAAAAATTGATTTACGAGAACAAAGCCATCAATACCACACAAACTGGTTTTGTTCTAAATATAAAGATGCAATGCATACCTTCTGTGTTTGAAACATCATGTATATCAATGAATTGTTTCATCTGTAGTATCCATGTCACCGAATCCTTGCCATCAAACTTGATCATATTTATATTTTGAACGTGGTTAGTCTTCAATCCAAAATTGGAGTCTCTAAAATCATGATTAACATTCCTTTTGTTTTCATCATGAGTTTCATGGAGTACCTTGTCACCACTAGGAAGCATTTCTTATAGAAACTTTGTCAAACCTTCTTTTAAACCTTCCATTTTTTCTTTTAAACCATCCTCTAAACCTTTCATTTCTCTTTTTATTTTTTATTTTAAACCATCCATTTTCCATTTTAAATCATCGATATTAACATTAATCATCACTTCCCATTCATTTTTTATTACTCTTTGTGAGAGCAAAATTTGTTGCACTTGGTCTCGTAATTTGGATATATCATGTTGCATTTCTTCATTTTCTTCATAAGCCATATTAGATCTTTCTAGTTGCTTACTGGGTGTGTCCATTTTTTTGTTTCAAGGCATACTGCAATGATATATATGCTTCTCTATTCCATTTTTATCACTTCAAACTATTTTTTCAAACAAAAGAGTTGCAAATTAAAAAATATATACACACATTTTTATTGTTTTTTGCAGCGAGATATTGAAACTATTGTATCTCTATAATTTTGGGTCTCCAAGATCTGAAATTTAGTCATGTGGTATCCCTATGAGTCTTATTTGCAGTGCCATAAGTCTAACCAAGATTGGATTCTTCAAGAAACATTTATGACCATTATCCCACAATGACCTGATTATAGATTGATTCAGTGGAGAAAACTTGTATGGAGTTCCACGTGTCACTATTTCAACCTTTGGCCTTGAAAATGATACACAAAAGACTAAAGTCTGTGTGATTTTTGTGACTTATTACAAAATTCAAATCTGATGCTCAGAGCGAAAGTTACGACTATTTTCCCTAGGTCACCTGTTTGAGATTGAATTTGGAGCATGCCAAAACCCTAACTTCTTTGGACCATATTTCAGAAAATATATCCAACTAAGATTATAATTTTTTACACAAATTTCACCAAGATTTCGGCTCCATGTGGTAGAAATTTCAGCTTCTTAAGTCTTGCATAATAAAAGTTATAATGAAAATACCAAGATGACTTGTTTGAAGCAGCAAAACCCTAGAATCCAAAGTTTTGATACCAAATGTTATGCAACCAAATAACAAAATAGAAGAAAAGATAGATCAATGGCTTGATAAATAGACTCTTCAAGGGAGAAACCGCCTTTACATCAAATAAATAAATTTTTTTTGGATGATACAAATGACATAACCTCCTTGTTATATATGAGTATTAAGGGTCAAAGCCTACATAACAATAATAATGTAGTAACAACAATAACAATATGGGCTTCTATGTGGCACAACAATAAAAAATGGAGGATACATGGGCAT
Organism: Pinus tabuliformis; assembly: GCA_031772625.1. Lineage (NCBI taxonomy): Eukaryota > Viridiplantae > Streptophyta > Pinopsida > Pinales > Pinaceae > Pinus > Pinus tabuliformis. Next base: position 1,241,329,384 of record CM062807.1, read on the forward strand.
AAAAATAACATTAGGAGGCTACACTAACAATAAAAATAAGGGGGCTACACTAGTATTATGAGGATATAACAGTCCCAAGCTAGGCTCCAGGACTAGTAAATCAATCCATGTTGTTCCAGGGCTTCCAGAGTGCTTGTTCCAACCCATAACCATAAGGAACATGAGCACCAATTAGAAAAAAATTCAAGTGGAAAACCCACAACACCATGGATATCCAGGAAATGGAAAGGCAAGGGTGAAACCATTGTCAATACAAGCAATCCTCCATGCCAATGACAACACATAACTAGATAATCACATGCATACACCATGCATACAAAATCCAACAAGGATATCATACATGCAACCTGTTACCTGCAAAGAAATCTAGTTGTAGCTGCTAATCCCATTGTCTCCTTGTGCTTCCTTGCTTTCCTTTACATTCTTTTTCCAATCCAAGTGAATACTAGAGTGCTCCAAGCATGCTCCAAGAATGCTCCAAGTGTGCTAGTGTATGAGAGAGAGAATGCATAATAACTCCAAACCACAAACTCTCAAAAGGCTAGCAATTGTTTCTCTAAATACTTTTTATCATTAATGTTTCTATTTTCTTTATTTTTCTTCATTTTTCCTCTAATTTCCCTTGCATCCATATTTGCGTCTCTTCATCTCCCTTTTCTCTTATTTTCCTTTATTTTCATAATTAAATGACAAATAATGCCTCTTTGCCTTTGTCAATGCCTTTTCCAATTTCCATAGCCATTAATTAATCACAAGTGATACCCACTAAAGTGTTTTTCCCAACATTAAGCTTGGAATATGTGTCCCATGAACTTGGTCTTATTTTATTTACATGGAAAATCAACCATGGATTGTTACACTTCATGATGACCTAGATCAGGCCCATAGGCACATAGATTGGGTCCATCGAGTCAATCTTCATGATGACCTAGATCAAGTACATATGCACATAGATTAAGGTCCATGACGACCTAGATCATGTTTATAGGTGTATAGATCAGGTTCATTGAGTTAATCTTCATGGTGACCTTGATCAGGTCCATAGGTGCATAGATTAAGGTCCATCGAGTCAATAACCATAAGCCTAGGCGCATAAATAAATTACATTGAGTCAATATTCTTGATGACTTAGATCAAGTCCATAAGTGCATATATTAATATCCACTGAGTCATTCTACATAGGCCTAGATGCATAGATCAAGTTTATCGAGTCAATCTTCATGATAACCTAGATAATTATGGTCGATTGAGTCAATCTTCATGATGACCTAGATAAGTTCCATACGTACATATCTTAAGGTCCATCGAGTCATTTGGCATTGGCCTAGGCACATAGATAAGGTCCATTAAGTGAATCTTCATGATGAATTAGATCAGGTCCAAGGTGCATGGATTAAGGTCCATCAAGTCAATTTGTAGGTCCATCCAATAAATCTATATTAGGTAATCTACATGATGAACAAGATTATTTTTCTAGGGCTAGGTGCATAAATTAGGTCCATCGAGTTAAGTTTGAAGGCATTGGTGCATGGATTAGATCCATCGATTCAATATTACATTAGGTCATAAGCACATAGATCTGGTGCATTGAGCCAAATTTACATTAGGTCAAATGCACGTAGATCAAGTTCATTGAGTTAAGCTTACATTGAGTCAAATATATCAGGTCCATCAAATCAATCTTTCATTAGGTCATAGGTGAATAGATCAGGTCCATCAAGTCAATCTTGCATCGGGTCGTAGGTGCATAGATTAAGTCCATCGAATCAATCATGCATAAAGTCATATGGGCATAGATTAGGTCCATCAAGTCAATCTCCATGGGCTAGATCAAGTCCATCGAAGGCACATAGAGTTAGTTTATATAGGCTTAGGTGCATATATTAGGTACATATAATCCGTATACAGTCACTCTTGATATAAGTCCTAGGTGCACATAAATTTAAGTACTCCCTAGGTGCACTATGTGCATAGGCCTAGGTGCATAGAGTCATGTACTCTCGAGTGCATAGATCAAGTACATACAGGGCCTATAGAGTCAGGTACTCCTATGTGCATAGATCATGTACATAGAAGGCCTATAGAGTAAAATACTCCCAAGTACATAGAGTCAAATACTCTTAGGTGCATAGAATCAAGCAATCCCTAGGTGCACATAGTGTTGGGTGTCCATAGATCATGTCCATATAGTCAATTTTCATAAGTCTAGGTTCATAGAGTCAGGTACTCCTAGGCGCACATAGAGTGAAGAACTCCTTAGGTGCTCATAGAGTCAAGGACTTCCTAGGTGCCTAGATTAGGGACATAGAATGACCATAGAGTCAGTCTGCGTAAGTCAAGATGTATAGAGTCAGATTGCAAAGAACATGTGCATAGAATCAAGTACTCCCTAGATGCACATAGAGTTAGGTAGTCCCTATGTGCATAAAGAAAGTAGATATAAAGCCTATACACCAGACACATAGAATTAGGTACAAAAATGTGATCAACAAATAACTGCATAGATTAGTTACATGGAGATATGATCAATTTTTTTATTATAAAAAAATAGGCATAGGCCTAGGAACATAGATCAGGTCCATAGAGTCAGGTACTCCCCAGGTGCATAGACTAAGTACAAAGAAATGTGATCAACAAATAGGTGCATAGAGATCTGAACGAAAAAAATATAAAAAGTTGGCATAGGCCTAGATGCATAGATAAGGTAGATAGAAATGTGATCAACAAAAATATAAAAATAGGCCTATGTGCATAGATGCACATCAAATACCTAGTACATAGAAATTCCCTTTATGTGCATAGATCAGGTACAAAGAAATGTGATCAACAATAATATAAAAAATAGGCATAACATATGATCAACAAAAATATAAAATATAAGCCCAGGTGCATAAATAAGGTACATAGAAAAGTGATCAACAAAATTATAAAATAGGACACCTAGGTGCATAAATGATATTCATAGAAATGTGATCAACAATAATCACAATAATATAAAAATTAATCCTTCAAACTAACATGAAAAATAGAAAAATGTGATCAATAATATGAAAATTAATCCTTCAAAATAACATGAAAAATAGAAAAATGTGATAAAAAATAATATAAAAAGAAATGTGATCAACAATAATATAAAAAATAATGGGATCAACAATAATCACCATCAATATAATAAAATATAGGCCTAGTCCTTAGGTGCACAGATCATGTGAATAAAAATGACATAATGGATCCATGGAGATATGCATAATTGGGGTCAATGCTATTGGAAGAAGAGATTGTTGTTGTCATTGATGATATGGTACATGATTTATGAAACTATGATATAGGGAAAGGTGTCATACCAGTCAAAGTCTTAATCAATCTGGTGGCATATCTCTTAGAACCATTAAATGTTGACATGGTGAACTTCCAAAGATGTCTAAAAGATTAGATTCAAATGATCCTTTGAAATTAAACCTTATCACAAGTGAGTTAAATTCACTAAGTGGATTGAATGCATTCTTTGTTGATGCTTTTATTTTAGAGAAGACTTGCATAGATCCTTAATTATTGTTTATCGTCTAAAACAAAGGAATTCCAAGATTACAAAATCTAGTTACATTGATGATATGTTAGAACTCCATCAATGAGTGACCCCAATTTAGCATCTAGAAAGGTAGGTTCATAAAATTTTGTGGGTGGGAGGAAATATAAATGATGCTAACGTGTAAAGGAAATGTAGGATCTAAAATGTAGGATCTAATCAACTTTTCTCTAGAAAAGAAGTCAAAAATTAATGAGATTTTGGAGATGGTAGATATGTCTGTAGTTGGATGTTTTCAATGAAGGAGAATGGGTCCTAATACCTTAAAGGCATGGACTAAAACAAATTTTGAACCCAAAACTAGTAACACCCCTTGATCTATAATTCTAGTAAGGGGATGAAAAGTATGTATCTTTTGGTCTACAAGGGAATGGGTCCTAATACCTTAAAGGCATGGACTAAAACAAATTTTGAACCCACAACTAGTAACACCCCTCGATCTATAATTCTAGTAAGGGGGTGAATACCATCCCTCGATCAACCAATTTTCCTCAGAAAGTGGCATACTGATTTTGTTAATAGGTTGTTATATTTGGATACCATCCCAATTTTGTTAAGGATTTTGGGGTTCCCTCTAGTCTTATGGTCAAAACACACTTTTGAGGAAATTCAAAATTTCTCAAGTATTTTCTACGAGGAATATTTGCCATATAGAGACTCAAATAACCTAGGAGTAGATTACATACTAATTGATATGGATATTACCAAAGGGCTAGCAAAGGCTATGCAGATACAAAGAGATTTGGATTAGTGTCACTTGAACTTAGACTATGAGGGTATTCCCTTCAAATTTGCATTGTGACATAGCTATGTGACTCTTGCAGTGGAATGCACCCAATGAACTAATGCTCATAGATCCTCTTACCATCCTTAATCTAATGGGAAAACTAAGATCATTAATAAATGTCTAAAAGGAAATCTTCATCATATGATATATATCCATAATGGATCAAGTGGTTTCCCTTGGTAGAATGGCGGCACAAACAAATCCTTCCATACTTCATAAAAAATGTCCCCATTTTTTCACTTAATGGATATCATCTTCCATCTATCACATCATACTAGAGAGGGAAAACAAAGGTTCAAGCAATGGAGGACCATGTAGAGCACCGATAATAGTTTCTCAATATATTGAAGGATAACTGGTTACATAATAAAATATGATGAAACAACAAGCAAATCAACATCACAGTAAAAGGGAACTTGAAGTGCGGGATTGGGTATTTCTAATCCTAGAACCATATAAATGGATGCCCTTTGAGCAACAAATGGACAATAAATTGTCACCCAAGCATTATGGTTCCAATAAGGTGTTACAAAGGATTGGAAGCATAACTTACAAATTGGAGTTTCCTCCATCTTCACATATACATCCAATATTCTATGTTTTTTTGCTTAAGCAAAGTGATCAATGACAACATCTCAATCAAAACTATTTTACAAGAGATTAATGAAGGGGAAATCATACAAGGACTAGAAACATCCTTAAACCAAGGATTAAATAGTTGCAAAATTGAGTAACTATTAGGTACCTCATCAAGTAGAATAACCTACTTGAGGAATACGCAAGATGGGAAGATGAGCCTTCATGTAGAAACATCTATATTGAATGAAATATTGAGGAAAACACTTGTTCGAAAGAAAGGAACATGTTAAGCCTTAGGAAAAGTCCCATGTAAAGCCCTAGATATCGAGTGATTATATTTATATTGTTATATTAGTGTTGTCAACGAAACCCTTTAGTTGTACTTATAACCTTTGTCTCCTATATATGTATACTAAAGAGACCTAGTTTTAAAATGTTATCATGTTGTACATTTGTTTTCTTGTAAAAAGAGATTTCCCGATAAAAAGACTTATCTCACATTCTTTTATCTACTTCTCAAAGTGTGAAGTTACTTATCTTTCTGTTTTCGCATTGTTTAAATCTTTACTACTTAACATCAACCACCCCAAAATGTAAATAAAAAAAAGATAAACAATTATGAAAAATACTTTTAATTATAAACCAAAAAAATGCATTTCAACCATAAACAAAAACTAAAATGCATTTCAACCATAAACAAAAACTAAGTGGAAAGGCCGATATAATTATATGAAATATATTAATGGAGAAAATAGATTTAAATTAAGAGATGTGGTGAGCTAAAAAGAATAAATTTCACCTAAGTTACCATCTCACATTTATCAAAGATATATCCTTAACGTGTTAAAATAAATACTCTCATGATTATACTCATGAGCCCCGCACTTAGTGAGTTTTGATGTTTCCATTACATTTAATTTTAAAAATGTGTTCATATAATGGAATGCACTTTCACCCTACAAAAAAGGTATATGGAAATGGTCATATAATATTAGGATTAGGATTTTTTAATAATAATGATCTATGTATAATGATCTATGTTCAAAACTTTGTAATAGTAGAAAAAAAGACACTTAAAATTCATTCATGACAAAAGTTGATGCAGGTTAGGTTAGGTGTGATCTCTTCCAAAGTAAATAAGTCATTCATAAATAAATCATAAGTTAATATTATATCATTTCAATTCTTTTAAAACAAATATATTTACAAATAGCTTTATTTAATTTTAAAAATATAAAATATACTTAACCAATAAAAAAAAAAACTAAATATATAAAATTATTTTTATACTTATATTTAAGTTTAAAAATATGGTTATGATTTGAAACCCAATAAATCTCACGCACAAACATACACAAAAATGACTAAAGCAAATATAAAACATAAGGCCTATAGTTAAGGATTCAGAAGTATTTTTTTAATTAATTTAATTAAAAATTTATAAAATTAAATTATAATAAATTATATATAAAAATATTTTAATTATGAAATGAGAATGAGCTAGATTTATTTAATAATTATCAAAATTAAATTAAAATTTTAAAGTTTTTATTTCAAAATAGATTTGTAATCTAATTAATTCTTCTTATAATTAATAATAATAATTTAAAATCAAATTATAATTTAATTAATTTTTATGATATTTTAATCTTGACAATCTAAGATGTACTAAGGTAGGTTATGATGCTTGACATGGGGTCCATTATGGCCCTTACCATTATACTTATGGGGCTTCGAGGGGATCGAAACTTGGATCTCTTAATTTAGCCTAGTTTACATGGGGTCGATTTTGGTGGTTACCATTATACCTCTTGGGCCTATGACTTGTACTCCTCTTAATAGACTGAGTTACTTCTAGGGTATTGAACTTTGGATCTCTTAATTTAGCTTACAACTCGTCTTCCCCTCAGTAGACTAGTTTTTCTTGGGGGATTGAAACTTGGATCTCTTAGCTTACATGAGGTTTATTATGGCCGCTACCATTATACCTCTCAGACCTATGACTTGTCCTCCTCTACTGAGTTACTTCTAGAAAATTGAACCTCCAATTAAGCTATGCTTACCAACCATTTAATTTTATACAATTAAACTAATTTAAAAATATAATAATATAATGAAATTCATCCTTAAAAAATATTGTATAACAATTTATCTAAAAATTTCAAAATAATAATAATAACTAAATTAAAAAATAAACAATGATAATAATTAAATTATATATATATATATATATATATATATAAATAAAATTAACTATTTAATTCAAGAAATGTATTCAAATGATGAAATTGAGTTAAGGGACATTTAAAAAATGTTAGACCTATTTCGACCTATTCCTTTAAGAAAAAAATGATGACCACTAAATTGGAAAATTAGTGATGTTAATGAAGTTTAAAATAAGGGAAAAATTAAAATAAATAATTAAATATATTAAATATTTTTTTGGATGATATAAAATATAAAGTATATAATTATTTTATTTTTTTTATGGTATAAAACGTTAAGTATATAATTGTTTTATTATATTTTGAGGTGTGGTATTATGTATTCAATTTTTTTTTTATTATGTATTAGTTTCTTTTTTGACTAAAAGTTTATGTCACTCATCTATAGTTTCATACTGGGAATTTAATTTTTGTTATGTGTTATTATTATTTGTAAATAATTGGTTGATGTCTTATTATGGGATTTTTAGTAACTTCCATTTCTATTAATTACTGATTTTTTGTTTTTAGTTTTATTTCCTTCTTATTTAACTTTTTTTTTCAATTTTCTATTATTTCAATTTTTTCCTTTTTCTTTTTTAAATTATTTCCATTCTCATGAATTATATTTTTCCTCCATATTTTCAATTTAAGAGATGACTTATTGATGATGATGATGGTTAATGTACACTCAAACCAAACTTTGGTCTATCGGACCTAAGAAACGAATTATTTAGTTTGATTTAGGATTTTATTCATATGGTCAAAAAGCTTGAAGAGAAGCCCCCGAGCTCACTATAATTTTGACATCATAAAAGGCTAGGAAGGTCAATATTGCAACAAAGATTATGAAAATGAGATCTAATTTGGTTGTACGCCGGGCACTCTAAGAGGAAGTGATTTTAATCCTCGATGTTCATATTCTCATAGAGATGGCAGATCCTTTCCATCCATGGTGTTTTAGGAACTACCCAACAACCTGTTTCACTATGGAGCTCATGAGAGTTTGTTCTAATCTTGGCTGTATTAATTTTCTTCTTTGAGCTAGTTAAAACAGAGAGATACTTTTGATCTTCTAGGGTGGAGTTGATGACCTCCTTATAATATCTTAATTTTCTTTTAACTGCTAAATCTTTTTCACACCACATTTTTTCTTTGCACTTAGAAGTAACAATATTTTTGATGTTATTAATGTTTTGCAATGCAACATTCTTTTCGATCTCCCAATGGTTTAACCAGGCCCTAGTGTCTTTATACCAACCACGTTTGAGCCTTAGTTGGTTTTGGCTGGAATTTAAAGCTAGCTTAGGAAGTCTATGGTCTCCTATGTTATTGAGCTTGTGCTTGTACAAAGAAAGCCTAGTCATAGCTAGGCTCTTGATAGGGGAAAGACTCACTTCTATAAGGAGAATATGATAGGGTGTATTACTTTTAATTTTGAGGCTATACATTATAAAATACTTTTGGGTTTGCTCAATTTTTCTCCAGGATTCTCTAGAGATGTTGCAACCCCAAATCTCACATCCATATAAGATAACAGGGTGACTAATGTTCCAATGAGGAACTTCTTTCTATCCCACATTACGATGTTTACTGTTTTACAATTATTTTCAAGACCAAAATAAGCTTTCCACCCCCTATTAATCCTTTTCTCAATGCTATAGTTCCAGTTGAGCTCGTGATGAATATCAATTGCTAGGTTCTTGTAAGAAGACACTTCCTCCAAGTTATTATTGTCATACATAAAATTAACGTAAGTGTCCTTCTTGGATTTGATAATCATAAATTTTGTTTTGTCAATGTTAACAGTCATACCCATGGTAGAGCAAAAATCCATAAGAAGTTTATGTTGCTTATTGGGCACCTTGCGAGAAGAACAATGTCGTCAACATAGAGAAGAAGGATGATTACTATCCCAGCTAAGATCGTGCCAGCACAGCTTGCTTCCTCTAAACAACCTTCTAGCTTGTTGATGTAAATGCCAAATAGGGTAGGGGAGAGGGGGAAACCTTGTTTAACTTTGATATTACACTTAATATCTTTCGACCACCCCTCATTTCTTTTTAACTTGGAAATTACATTCTTGTATAACCTTATAGCAACAACTCTCAACTCGAAAGGAACCTATAGCTCTTCTAATCTATTCCATAGGTTGTTTTTAGGAACTGTATCGAAAGCCTTTCTAAAGTCCACAAAGCAACAAAAGATATTGGATTTATCATTGAGACATTCCTCCACAATGGCCTTAAGTGTAACGAGGTGGTCCATTGTTGAGTGCTACCTTCTAAAACTCGCTTGGCCTTTAGCCTACTTACCTTCACTTTCAAGCCATATGCTCAACTTATTTTCCAAAATAATACCATATAACTTGGCTAAGAGAGAGCTGATCATAATTGTACGATATTTAGAGGGGTTATTTGTATCCCCACTTTTAAAAATAGGGATAATGAGGTTTTGAGTCCATGGTTTAGGGAACCCTTGCTTGACCGCTTGATTGAAAAGCTTGTGGATGTGGGGGATGAGGATAAGATCTCCAATTTTTAAGATTTTTGCTTGGTAACCTTCAATGTCCTTAGCTTTCCCATTTGCCAGGCATTTAACCCCAAAATCAATGTCTTCTAATGAGAAAACTTCTTTCGTTGTGAGCAGGGTTTCAAAGTTATACATGACATTTGTAGATTCATAAAGCTTTTTAAGATAGGAATTCCAGTCGTGTAATTTTTTTTTATTATTATCTTTACTTTTCCTAGTTAGAATATGCCTCCAGAATTTTTTAAGAGCTATCTTAGAGAGGTGTAAGAGATTCTCTTGTCATTTACAGATATACTGCCATTTTTTCCTTTTAGTTAGGGCTTTGTATATTTTTATCTTGCCGATTTTAAGAGATTCATCAACAACTCCCTTAATTGCTCTCCTTGCACTTTTACAATCTTTGTCATACCATGGGTTCGTTTTTCTATTTCTTTTATTACTTGAAACTTCAAATGAGAACTTGTTAATAGAATATGAGAGGGTTGTAGTAAAATTATGATGGAGGTCTTCTATGTTGTCTATACTAGATAAAGGAAGAAAATTAGTTTTTAATTCATTTAGAAAGAGATAGTTTTTTATTTCTATCAAAGATTAAGTTCTTTTGGCTATAAGGATTATCTTCTATGGGACCTCTATGCATGACAAAATTGAGAGTTATAAGTAAAGGTCTATGATCAAAGTCAGGCTCGTGGTGGTTAAAGATGTCAAAATTTATTATTTCGTTGTATAGAGGGAGATCGGAAATAACATAGTCTACCACTCTGCTACCAAGCCAATGGATGCAGTTCATTTGGCTAGAATTGGGCCACTTCTTAATACCGTTGCAAATTATGAGTTCTTGAGCACTACCGAGCTTGACTAGCTTTGACCCAAACAAATTCTCCCCGAGGTCTTCAGAGCTCCTTTTGTAAGGTCTTTCTCTAACCAAAGAGGATTAGGTTTGGAATGATTGCTTAGAAGAATAGCTTGGTTGCTTGAAGTTCGAGCATTAAAGTCACCCATTAAAAGGATATTATCTTCATTCCTTAAGCTAAAAATATCATTCTCTAAACCATTGTAAGGACTACTTTTAGATTCTTTTTCTTATAGAAGTTAGAATTGATGGGGGGGGAATAACAGTTTGCTATAAGGGTCTTCTTATCATTAATGTCAGTAATATCTACCCAACTATATTGGTTGTAAGGGTTGTTTTTATAAATCCTAGCATGGGGGTAGATGTTCTTCTTAATGTGACAAGCTATACCCCTAATGCCTCTATGGGAGGATTGTTTGTTCCAAGTAGACCATAGTGCAAAGACATCTATGTTAAGGACCTTAGATTCTTCATGCTCCCAAGTTTCAATAAGAAAAATAATATCAACATCATTTGAGATCCAACTTAGCTTGGGGCACTTTTTCCATGGAAAGCCACGATAATTCCAAGAAAGAATATGGAGCATGTTGAATTGCTATTTATTACCATCTTTTTGGTTTCTATCTCAAATAATGACTTTTCTATTTTTGATTATTGCCCATTTTCCTTCCTTCCTAGTTTATTTTACCTTTTGAACCTCCTTTCTTAGTTCTACTTGATCTTTTGGAATGAGATATTCATTTATAAATATTCCCGTTCCTTTTAGACTTGAGGTTTTACTAAGTATGTCATACTTTTTTTTTTTCTCGTTAAGACTATGCTATTCTATTATATACATTAACAGGAGAACATTACAGTCATTGAGACATACTGCCAAAGGCCATGGATGGCACTTTGGACTGAAAGTTAACAAAAAAAGCAGCCCACGCAGGGGCACCGCAACTGAGACAAACCACCCGCGCAGGGGCATTAAACCACCAAGGAACTATCAGTGCAAAAATTGACAGCCCGCGCAGGGGCTCAAAAAAGAAAAAGAGTCTTTCAGTAGAATCCCTCGCAGGGGCATCAGAAGCATTGAACAAGATTTCTTTCAAATCATACATAAACATCAAAAACATACAGTAAGCCATTGTAACAGACATAGTAAATCATGGGTGGACCTGAGCAGCGTTTGAGCAGGTGATGCTGAGTGAACGAACTACTAATCATCCGGCTCCTCCTCGATGATCCTATACCATCAGCATCCTTCCGGGAACTGGTCCCATTCTGCCTTGTCCCTCGCTGGAGAAGGCTTTGCCTGAGTCGGAGGTGGGTTGACAGCATGCTCTGGACCAGCCTCTGGCGATCCCTCGACACCCCTTGAGCTTCCTGCCTGGTGCATCTTCGAGCTGGGTTGTTCCTCGCCCTCATCCTACGGTTCTTCAAGGAAAAGGATCGAGACATGGGCATTGATGTGGGATGTTCCTTGGGAGCTACTGAAAGAGAAGACGGCAGTGCCAAACGCAGGAAGAGGTGCCGAGTCCGAATCTGGACTGCTAGAGTCCAAGAATTGGCTTGATTGGATGGGATGGGCTTCTGCAACTTGATGGCAGAGGCATCGACAACAACGGGATTGGGGAGTTGCAATTGAGGGCCGAGAAGACCCACCTCTGCTAGAGCCTCGACGGCTGAGAAGGCGCTGTCGAGGCCTGACCATTTTGCCACAGATAGCAGGGGGAAAAAACAGAGTAGAATAGGAGGAGTTGGTAGAGGAGTGGCGTGAGCAGAAGCTCTGTGAACCATCGACCAAGCAGATGCACACCCCCAGACACATAGACCTAATTCCAGATTCTGAGCTCGACCCAGCATATTGCAATCCACCCCCTCTCCATACTTAAGCTCCTCCTCTGTTCCTCGAACTCTGCATGCCATAACTGCAGATTGAAATCACACCTGAACCCCGGACAGTGCAATGAATTGTCGTCCATGATCGCGCCTGAACCCACGCTTAAATTCTTTGACGGAGGATCGAATTGAATGCTTGTCTTAGTCTTGGGGCCGCACATGGCTTCCATGTGGTACCTCGCGCTCAATCGTAGTGTCACCCGCATCCGGGGGGGCAACATCTCTTTGAACCAGCTTGGCAAAGTCTTGAGCCTGGGCATTATTTGGTATAATAGCTGAGGTTCCTGTGAGGAGAGTATGATCATTATCTGCTCCTATGTTAGCTAAGAGGTCTGCGACCTTGTTGCCCTCTCTTTTTGTGTGATTGAAAGTGATGGCCCTGTTACTGCGGAGAGCTTGTTCGATGGCTTCTAGTCTGGCTGCGAGCCTCCAGCTGTTTGCGATTTTTTTTGCTTGTGAGCCATTCTGCAATCGCTTGGCCATGTTTATGAGAATCTGGGAGTCTCCTTCCACGATCAAGGGTTGGAGATTGAGGTTCCATGCGAGAAGGAGTCCTTGCCATAAACCTTCAAGCTCAGCCGAGTTGTTGGTGTCCCAACCCAAGTATCCGAAGTATATCTGTAGGGGGGTGCCTTCGTGATTCCTCAGAATACCTCCAAAACCTGCCTTTCCAGGGTTACCTTTGGAGGCCCCATCAAAATTGAGCTTATAAGAATGCTTAGGGGGGGCGATCCAAGTGCCTTTGATTGTACTGCTGCTTTTGAAAGTGCTGATCTTGTGTAGATTCTGAGGTAGGAGCAGTTGCCAGTTGCTTAGAATGCCTTTCTCGACGTCTAGAGAAGGAAGATCTTCCTGAGTCCAGGAGTGGAGCATCAGCATCTCGTTGAGGTTCCCACAGAGTCTGGTCCATATGTCTTCGATCGTTGAGCACTGATTTTTGAATATACGTTTATTCCTTTCCTTCCATATACCCCATAAGATGAGTCCAGGGAGCAGGTTCCACATACAGTTGAGAAGCTCGCTCTTATAAGGATTCTGCGGCCATTGTCTTAGGGAGTCGGTTATGTCGTTCTTTGTTCTGCATCTTTTTTGACATCTGAAGCTAGCCTTTTCCCAGAGTTGATTGGCTAGGGGGCAGGTGTCCAGGAGGTGTTGGAGCGTTTCCTCATCTTGATTGCAATTGGGACATATCGATGGACCATGAAAATTTCTTCTTCTTAGTTTGTCCCAGGTGAGGATTCTTTTATGGCTAACCAACCAAAGGAAGTAAGAGACTTTGGGCCAGGATCCAAGACCCCATATTTTGCTCCAGATTGGATCAGAAGGAGTAGTGATGTTGCAAACTATCTTGTAGGCTTCTGAAGTGGTAAAGTCCCCTTTTGGTCGATATCCCCATCTTAGGACGTCATTGCCTTCTTCGTGTCTGATGCTTCTTTTTCCGAGCTCCTTCTCCAATTCTTCGATATCCGGAAGGTTTGTGATGTTAATTAGCTGATTACCCTGTTTCCATTTCCTGAATCCGTGCTTCGTTTCCTGCAACCAATAGTGATGGATCTTTTCTTGCTGCTGCTCCGGCCTAACGTGATCCAGGGGTGAATGAAGAATGTGGGTGAGCTTTGGCAACTGGTTCGATGCATCAGTCCAAAATCTTGCAGTCTTGCCATCCCTGACCTCCCAAAAACTGTGCTGCTGAATTAACTGGAAGTGTTGTTTGGCTGCGTTCCATATTAGCGAACCTTTTTCTGTGGGGGTGAACTGGATGAGCTCCTCCTGAGGTCTGTTATTAGCATATTTAGCTGTCCAGATTCTTGCCCAAGGTTTTTATGGATTTGTGATCCAGTGCCACCATATTTTGGCGCTCATGATGGAATTACTGTGCTCCGGGTCTCTCAGACCAATACCCCCTTTGTCTTTGGGTAGACAGACTGTGGGCCATTTGACTAAAGCCCATTTTCGATTAGTTGCCGAGCCGCCCCATAGGAAGCTGCGCTGAAGATTCCTGATACTTTTTAAAACCCATTTGGGCGCAGCAAGGATAGAGAAAAGATACAGGGGTATTGCCTGAAGAACTGACTTAATGAGCACTACCCGACTGGCTAGATTGAGAGATCTATGCGTCCAAAGGTTGAGTCGAGATTCAAGCTTCTCAATGAGGGTTCGCCATGAGGAATGCTTTATAGCTGAGGCAATGAGGGGGGCTCTGAGGTATTTGGAGGGAAGGGAGGCTGTGGGAAAGCCAAGGATTCGGGTGACCACCGATTTAACAAGAGGAGGCGTGTGAAAGAAGAAGATCTGCGATTTGGTGCAGTTGACATCAGTGCCTGAAGCTTCAGCAAAGTCAGTGAGCAAGGATTTGAGGCATGCGGCTTCCTGGATCGAGGGATATCCAAATAGCATGGTATCATCAACAAACTGCTGATGAGAGGTAGCAGGGGTGTTGTGAACTGAAAGGCCTTTGAGATGGTGGGATTGGAGGGCATGTTTAATGTGACGGCCAAGCCCTTCTGCCATGAGAACAAAGAGGAAGGGGGATAGGGGGTCCCCTTTCCTAATTCCTCTTGATGGTTTGAAGGGGCGGGAAGGGATCCCATTCACAAGGATGGAGAATTGAGTGGAGTTAATTAAGCTCATGATCCAACAAATCCACATAGTACAGAAACCAAAAGCCTTTAGCATTTGCTGAATATAAGTCCAGTTGAGTTTATCAAAAGCCTTAGAAAGATCCAGCTTAAGAAGCATACCTGCCTGTTTTGATTGTTTGAGGGAGTGTATGATCTCGTGCGTGAGGAGGATGTCGTCCATGATCTGTCTTCCTTCCACGTAACCCGACTGTTCCGGTGATATGAGCAGAGGTAGCAGGGGCTTCAACCGGTTAGCTACAACTTTGGATATTACTTTGTAAATGACATTACAAAGTGCAATCGGCCTGTATTTGTCGGGAGTAATTGAATCCTCCTCTTTGGGGATGAGGGCAATGAAGGTGGAGTTGAGAGAAGGAAACAACCAATGGAGAGCTCTCGATTCTTCAATGATTTGCCAGAATTCCTGTTTTATCATCTCCCAGAAGGTGTGAGAGAACGTGGTGGTGAATCCGTCCGGTCCAGGGGCTTTTCCTTCCTTGAGCTGGGACATTGCCTCGTCCACCTCCTGAGGCTGAATTGGGCGGAGGAGAAGCTCATTATGTTCCTCCGTAATGATCCTTGGCACATTGTTGGTAATTCTTTCAATTTCCTGTTGCCTATCTTCCTCCGGCTCTTGAAGGACCTGATTAAAGTGATTGAGAAATTCCTTCTCAATTTCCTCATGCTTTTCTAATTTTACCCCGCCTTGCTTTTGGATGAACGGAATGTTGTTGTGCATTCTTCTTTGAATGGTGGTTCTGTGGAAGAATTTGGTATTACGTTCGCCCTCCTTCAACCATCTTATCCTGGATTTTTGCTTCCAGTAAACTTCCTCCTACTTCTGCCTTTCCTCAATCTGTCTGTGGATACGTCGTTCCTGCTCCAAGGTAACTTCAGTGTGTCCCTATGTGGTTACTCTTTGTTGGAGATCCGTCAGTTCCCGATTTAGTTCTTGTTGCGCTTTAAAGATATCTCCAAAGGTTTCCTGTTCCAACGCTTTAGGTGATTTTTAAGGAACCTGAGCTTCTGTTGGAATTTATACATCTTAGAACCTTCTGGAGGGATAAAAGAAGTCCATGTGGTTTTGACAAAGTCTTTGAACTCGGGGTGCGAGAGCCAGAATCCTTCGAAGCGGAAGGGCCTTCGGGTCAAATCACCTGGTCTTTGCCATTGGAGGGCTATCGGCCAATGGTCCGAGCCGGTGTGCGGAAGAATTGCTGCTGTGATATCTCCTCCAAGGTGAATCGCGTTATTTGAGATAAGGAAGCGATCTAGTTTGGAAGCGATTTGGTGTTTTCCCGCTCTGCGATTGCTCCAAGTGAAGGTTCCATTGCAAAAAGGCAAGTCTATGAGGGAGGTGTTTTGAATGAAGTCCTTGAAGTGGATGTTTTCTTGTTCCATTCTGTTCCTTCCCCCAAGCTTCTCCTCTAGCCTGGTGATCATGTTAAAATCCCCTCCGATGATCCAGAGTGGGTGTCTCCTGTTGTTGTTCAAAGCCTCTATGGTGTCTAGAAGCGCAATTTTGCTTCCTGTGTTCTGCGGGAAATATACATTTGATAGGTTTCCATGGATATTCGTACCCAAAATGTGGAAGGCTGCCTATATGAGATGATGAGAAGCGTGGAAATCTGAGAGATTTAACGCTTGAGTATTCCATGCAATGGCCAGCCCTCCTGAAGCTCCAGAGGCATCTACTGCCACTGAGCGACATCCTGGCCATGCTTTGGAGAGAATGCTACCTAATGTAGATCCGTTACATTTAGTTTCCTGGAGAAAGCATAGTTGCGGCTTTTCCATTTTAATCATGTTTTTTAACATTCTGAGTTTCCCTGGGCTATTGAGCCCTCTTAAGTTCCATGATACAAGCTTCATGGTTCAACTATTTGCAGAGGGTTTATAGTACTTTGTCAATTTTGCATACCTGCCTGAGTCTACCAGGAGTTTCCCAATCTCGATCGTTATCTGTAGATCTGTTCTTCGTCCTCTCTTTTTGGTTTCTTTTGGGGGGTGACTTCCATCCCACTGGCTTCCTGGTTGAATACCTAGTTGCTACTGCCGATATGCTCTTGAAATAACCACTTCCAGCTTGCTGAGTTGGGTTTCTGTTATGCTGTCATATGCTTTCTTTTTGCATGCTAGCTCCAATTCTAGAATGTCTAGGCCATGCAGATCTATGCTTTCTGGTTCTTCTTCCATCTGTTGCACTTGACTACCTTCTTCCACATTAATCTCTGAGCTAGAACGAGGATCTAGCTTTCCATCAATTTCCATGTCCTTGTTTTTCTCTGTCGGATCTTTCAGATCTCCTGAGGGGGAATCATTGAAGATTAGTGGGGATTGGCGTTTGGGGGGGGAGGCTGAAGGAGGGGGAGGGGAGGAGGATGAGGGATGGGAAGGGTTAGACTCAGAGATCGGGGGGAGTTCATCTGAGGATTGAGCGAGGATTTCGAAACTGTTCTTAGAATCTGGGCCATTGGTGCTATTTTGCTGGGGCTTAGACCCATTAGAGGGTTTCTTGTGCGCTCGCCTTCGACTTGGGGCTTTGGTGAAGCCATCCTGGGCTGCAGAAACAGAAGGGTCAGGAGAAGTGGCTTTGGAGTTTAGGGGGCAGTCACGGAAAAGATGCCCAAGAGTGTGGCATCTCTTGCAACAGAAGGGTACATGCTCATAGTCCAAGGGTTGAATCCACTCCTCGTCACGGTGGGAGAGACTTATCGATTCTGGTAAGGCTTCATTCAAGTGCATGAAGACGCAAATGCATGCATAGGAAATGAATCTGCGCAGTTTGGTCTCTTCTGCAGTCTTGATGTACTCCCCTAGTCCATTTCCTATGTTCTTGAGAATGTCCTCGTCCCAGACTGGCGCCCCGGTGAGATCTTCCTTATCCGGGTTGAATCTAGGTATCCAGTCTCTCATATACAGGCCTACTGCGTTGAAGAAGTGAGGCCCTATTCCCAGTACCCTGAGTTTGTCCTCAATACAGTAAAAAATTGCTGTAAAGAAACCCTTCGGCCCTAGCTGCAGGGTAACGTTTCCTTTGGGCTTCCATTTCGCAGCGATCCACCCGTATAAGGCTCTTTCTGTCGGCCAGAACCCTATAAACTTCCCAATAATGGCATGATCCCTCATGAACTCGATTCGTGCATCAATCTTGTGTCCAGGTAGCTCTATTCGTGGCCGCTCTTTGGGTATTGGTTTGCATGTTGTCGAGGAAACCTTCGGGATTTCCTCCGGATTTTTTCCTCTGTCTTGGGTGACGCTAGCTTGGTCCGTCCGTCCTCCTCTCTTCTTGTTTTCCTGCTGAAGCATGTTCCCATTGTTCAAGATCTCCCTGTTAACCGATCCAAAGAGGAACGCCTGCTCAGGATTGTGCTGCGATGGGGAGGGCTCTGATGCCCTCCCCTAAGGAGATTCCATTGCGTTGCTCTAGTGCTCTGCTATTCCGCTGCGCAACAGTAGATTTGGATTGGTTTGTGTACAGAGCCAGAGTTGTGCTACCTACGCCATCGGTACTTTCCTCAGAACCCTAATCGCCCTCAATGATTGATTCAAGTATGTCATACTTATTGTCAGTGGAGCTCACCTTTATTCGGATCAGCCTTCCTTTATTCTCAGTTAATTTCCCCAACCTTGTTGCTTCTGTGAGACACGTTGTTTCAATTTTTAATCTATTATGTAATATTTTCTGGGCTATGGCTAAAGTATCCTTGTCTACCTCCTCTTTCAAACCAAAGATTATAAGGTTCAAGGCCCTTTTGTTATGCTCATGGTCTAATTCTATCAATTTTTTCATTTCATCTTTAATTGGTTTGATATCTAATTTACTTGCCACACTATTTAGAGTGAGGCGGCTATTAACTTTTTCTTCTAGTTCTTTAATCATGTTCTTCATTTTAAGACTCTCTAAAGTATCAACATATCCTTGCAGGGATGTTTGGTTCATATCCTGGTTTTGCTTTTCTATAACCTGTAACCTAGTCCCCATTCCCTCCGTTTTATTCTCCAATAGTTCTATTTTATTTTCTATTTGTTTTTGGATCTTGTCTTCAAGAGATGTGAATTTATTTTCCAGCATGGCTTCTAACTTTGTTTGTAGCTTGACTTCTCTTTCTTCTCTATGTTTCTCTAAAGACTCTATATACTCATAAAGACTCTATAGAGTAATTGTGCTAGGTCTACCTTTGGTAATATTTGGTAGCTATGGTGAATTATTCATACTTGAAAATATATGAGCAGATATGTATTAGAAAAAGATAAGGAATGTGTGCACCAAATATTGGCAAAGCAGATTGCAGACCGCACGTGCCTTAGATGAACCGCAGCTCACAAACCAGATTGGAACTGGAAGATGAATGGTTGAGGGCACAAAGATTGTAAAAGTATTTTAAAAATCATAATGCAGACCCGATTCGCAGACCCGACACAAGATTTTTATAAAACCAATGTTCAAACCATAAAAATGATTGAACCGTAGACCCGAATCGATGGCACCGCAAACCCGAATCCTTGTTATTCTTTGCAAAGATAGCATCGCAAACTAGCACCACCGCAAATCAAAGTCATAAGACTTCTACGTCGTAGATGCGAGCCCGTCGTCGAGGTGCAACTGATATCATCAAACTGGATCGCAGGCCGCACGTGCCCTAGATTCTATGCCGCAGATGCGAGCCCATCGTCAAGGTGTTGCTAATATCATCAAACAGGATCACAGACTGCACGTGCCCCAAATTCTATGCCGCAGATGCGAGCCCGTTGTCGAGGTTTAGCTGATGCTAGCCTGTTGTCGAGGTGAAAAAGTCAATTCTACCTTGCTAGACCCCTTGCTTCTGCACATGTACTCATATACCCCTCTAAAAAAAACTTTCGAAGATAAACCCTTACAAATTGTGCTCTAATGAAAATCAGATCTCAGCCCAAGCAATAGCAAACCCAACTCCACAATAGAGTCTGCCTTCTTAGCAACAATGCAAGCTCAATTGGATAGATCGACCTCTAAACCAGAGCTTGCTGCACCAAGAAACTTCACAGAAACCACCACAGAGCAATTTCATATCATCGCAGAGGCTTAATAATAATGCTGGCTCAATTGGAAACTTCGCAGAAATAAATTGAAACTCATATTAAAACCACGCTCACACGAATATGTGATAAACCCTAGTTCTGAAACTCTTCGTTCTCTATGGGTGTGCATTATATTAAAAACATATTCTAATAAATTTAATTATAAAAAGTTATAGATATTAATGAAAAAATAAAATACATAAATATATATGAAAAATAAACATATATATTAAAGTGTATATATGTTACTATAAATTATATTAGTTTATCATATTTCTTAATTTTTGGCTATGGCATTCAACAATATAATATTTTATTAATTGTTTTATTTTTGTGATAAAATCAATCTTTGTTTTTATTTATTTTTAATAATAGTGATCTCTGTTCAAAACTTTGTAATAATCGAGAAAAGACACTTAAAATTCATTCATGATAAAAGTTGATGCAAGTTAGGTTAGGTTAGATCTTAGAAAGTAAATAAGTCATTCATAAATAAATCATAAGTTAATCTTATATATCTTAAATGCACTTCAATTATTAAATACAAAAAAACAAAATAATTCTATAACATACAAACAATTAAAAAAAAAACTAAATATGTAAAATGATTTCTATACTTATATTTAACTTTAAAAATATGGTTATGATATGAAACCCAATAAATCTCACGCACAAACATACATGAAAATGACTAAAGCAAATATAAAAAATAAGATCTATAGTCAAGCATTCAAGAGTATTTTTTTTAACCAATTTAATTAAAAATGTTATAAAATTAAATTATATAAAATTATAAATAAAGATATTTTAATTATGAAATGAGAATGAGTTAGATTTATTTGATGATGATGATGGTTAACGTCCACTGAGACCAAACTTTGGTCTTTTAAACCTAAAGAAACAAATTATTTAGTTTAATTTGAGAATTTATACCTATGCTCAAAAAGCTTGGAGAGAAGCCTCTCGAGCTAACTGTAATTTTGACAATGTAAAAGGCTAAGAAGGTCAGTATTGCAACAAAGACTTTGAAACTAAGATCTAATGTGGTTGTATGTGGTTCACTCTAAGAGTAAGTGATTTTCATCCTCGATATTTGTATTCTCACAGGGATGGCAGAACCTTTCCATCCATGGTGTTTTAGGAACTACCCAACAACCCGTTTCACTATGGAGCTCATGAGAGTTCGTTCTAATCTTGGCTATATTAATTTTCTTCTTTGAGCTAGTTAAAACAGAGAGATACTTTTGATCTTCTAGGGTGGGGTTGATGACATCCTTATAATATCTTAAGTTTATTTTCGCTGCTAAATCTTTTTCACACCACATTTTTTCTTTGAACTTAGAAGTAACAATATTTTTAATGTTATTAATGTTTTGCAATGCAACATTCTCATTGATCTCCCAATGGTTTAACCATGCCTTGGTGTCTTTATACCAACCTCGTTTGAGCCTTAGGTGGTTTTGGTTGGAATTTAAAGCTAGCTTAGGAAGTCTATGGTTTCCTATGTTATTGAGTTTGTGCTTGTACAATAGAAGCCTAGTCATAGCTAGGCTCTCTATAGGGGAAAGAGCCACTTCTATAAGGAGAATAGGATAGGGTGTGTTGCTTTTAATTTTGAGGTTACACGTTATAAAACGTTCATGGATTTGCTCAATCTTTCTCTAGGATTCTCTAGAGATGCTACAACCCCAAACGTCACATCCATATAAGATAACCAGAGTGACTAAAGTTTCAAAGAGAAACTTCTTTCTATCCCACATTACGAGGTTTTCCATTTTACAATTATTTTCAAGACCAAAATAAGCTTTCCATCCCCCATTAATCCTTTTCTCAATGCTATAGTTCCAGTTGAGCTTGTGATGAATATCAATTCCTAGGTACTTGTAGGAAAACATTTCCTCCAAGTTACTATTGTCATACATAAAATTAGCGTAAGTGTCCTTCTTGAATTTGATAATCATAACCTTTGTTTTGTCATTGTTAACAATCATACCCATGGTAGAGCAGAAATCCTTAAGAAGTATAAGTTTCTTTTCAAGATCAAATGGGCACCTTGCAAGAAGAACAATATCGTCATCGTAGAGAAGGATGATGACTATCCCAGCTATTAACACTCTGGTTGTCCCTTGGCTCCTTAAGGGATACGGCCAAGGTAACCACAAACCAATCTTTGGACTGCAGGTTCTAGCCCACTTGCAATCAGAGAGGGCTCTCTCTTTGGGATTTAGCTTTGTTTAGGGTGATTTTTAGGCTAGTTATGATGCTCTTGGGTTTTGTTTAAGTTTTGGTGGGAAGGATGAATGTATTCAAGCAGAGTTGGGGTGCATAGTGTGAGAAGTTCAAACCATTGGGCATGGAGTCATGGTTTAGGGCTGCTGGTGCGTTTTCTTGGTCACAAGAGGAATATAGAGCATGATAGCTACACATAAAACAACATTCAATACTAAAATAAGGGTGAAATGGAAGTCAGAGATGAAAGGAAACTAAGAATCTTTCATCTAGCTAACAGAGGGAAGGTGAATGAAATTTATCTAGAAGCAATCAAGAATTCCTAAATAACAGTCATACATGGATGAAATAGAGAAAATATGAGCCATGAGGTATTCATATTTATGCCTAAATCAGAAGAAAACATATAGAACTCACAAAAATTGAGCATAGAGTGTTGCTAGGCAAATGCTAAGCTAGTCTTTCTTTCTGCAACATGGATCATGACATATAGATGATATAACATATATAAATTGAAAAAAGAGACAAGGAAGACTTATTGAGCCATGTGGGAGCACGAGAATCCTATAGTCGCTCTTCGGCCATTAAAACATACAACAGACAGTCCATCAACAAGCTCTTCAGCAATTTTTGATTATAGAAGTTCACAAATATACAACACAAGTCTAGAGTAATGCAACTCAACCAACCAACCCTTTAAACAATGCTGAGGGTGGTATATATAGTGAAAATATCCCAAAAAATATCTACAAAATAGATCTTAAACATATCTGATGAAATAAGTGCTTCTAACCTACTCTCTACTGAAATAAATGCAACAAATATCCATCTAAGCTGCACTGGGGCAACAACATCAAAACATAAGTTAAAATGGGTCCTTTGAGCCATGCGCTGGCCATTTTTCTATAACTGCGCCTTGAGCTCTGCAGCGCTACTCATAAGTGGCTTTATACACTGTTTCTGCAATAACTGGGCTTTAAATTCTCTTATCTGCACCTCTCAAGCGGTTTTGCAGCCTTTAGGTGGCTTTAACGCATTTAACAATGATTTGGTGAGCTTTAATGGCTCAGAACTGCTCCTTTGACTTTTTTGAGGGCCTTTATTGTTCATCTGCGTTGGAAATAAAGATTTCCACTGATAATTTCGCCTGATACTCTCTGTCGCTTCAAAATCGCCGCTTTAAGGCTACTTATGACAAGATTTGATTGTTGTTGTGCTGTCTGTGGGCTTCTGGAGGCTTTTGGAGGAGTTTCGGCACCTCGCCAATTGAAAGCTAATAAAAAAGGAAGAATTGTTGCCAAAATGGAGGAGGACTGGACGTTGGATTCCTGCTGAGGCAAAAACCTTGTATTTGGAGTCGATCTGGGGAGGAGCGATTAAAACAGGCAAAGAGAGCCATGTTTCCTTTGGAACTGAAGCGGGTGGGGACACCGCATAAAAAACATGAAGAATGGCCCATTTTCCTTATAAAAAGGCAAAAATGCCTTTAAAACATGAAATTCCATAAGAATTGGGCGCTAAGCGATCACTGTAGCTGCAAACAGATCTGGGCCGTTGGATCCGGCGCGGGCCGATCCAACAGCTAAGATGGAATCACAATATTTCATATCGGGGGTCATGGAGGCGGGGAGCTTTATGTACCAATGGTTAGTGATGGGCCGATCGCCGATATCGCATTGGCGATCGGGGAGGGGACAGTTCAATCAAAATATAAATGGGCGAGCGAAATGGATGCGGGCGATAAGATCTAGGCCGTCAGATCTGAAGGCCTCATCCGATGGCCGCAATTAAGTCGGGATATCGCTTATCGGGGGTGAGCGAGGGACGGAGCTTTATACATATATATGATCAGTGACATAGCGATCGCTGATATCACTTCGGCGATCGACTATCGGGAGGTGCAATGGAGCAAAGCGAAATGGGGGCAAGCGACTTCATATGAACCGTCAGATGAGCGATTAGATTGGATGGTTGCGATCTAATCGCTATATCGCGTCGGGGAGGTGCCATGGGGGGGCCTTTTTATTATGCGAATGCCGATTTGCGATGGGCGATGCGACATATTATGGACCATTGATGTGGAGCGCGTGAATGGTTGGCTGCGATTAAATCACTGTTTCGCTATCGACGGGGACATGGGGATGGCGGCCTTTGTACATGAGAAAATGCCAACAGCGAAATAGCGATTGCGATGAGGACCGTTGATGTGGGGATGCGGTCCCACGACTGGCGTGCAGTCGGCATATAGCATCGGTGGAGAACCATAGGGCAGGCCTTAATACATATGCGATTGCCGACTACCGACGGGAAAGGATGCAATAGGATCTGGGCCCTCGATCTGAGGGCCTGATCAGACGGCTGCGATCTAATCACTGTATTGTTGATCAGTGGGGCCTTTGATTTATGCACATACATATGTAGCAATACTTCGACCGCTAAAATCGCATCGGGGCATATTCATCGAAGGCATGAAATATGTAAAGGGCCAACACTTAATCACCGCGACCTCCGACAGCGATATCACGTCGGAGGGAGGGGGATGCAATTGGAGGAATTTTATTAAATCGGCCAAGGCATAATGGGATCAGGGGAATGCTTTTGATGATCGAGGAAGGATTTTATAGAGATCGGAGGGTAGTTTATATGCCTTAAAAAGGGTTTTTAAGCATAGGAAAAATGGTTTATGCCTCAAAGAGGGGTTTTTATGGTTTTAAAGGGGTTCTAATGCTTCGGAAGGGGTCTGAAAGCATGAAAAGAGGGATTTATGCCTTGGAAAGGTAAAATCAAGGTTAAAAAGAGGGATATTATACATTAGAAGAGGGAAATTATGCATAGGAAGGGGTCCAAATGCATTGGAAGATGGAAAAGTGAGCAAGATGAGGGTTCTTACTAAGTTTCAAATAAACTTAGTAATTCCCAAGGGATATTTATGGTTATTTTTCAACCAAAGGGAGGGGATATATAAATAGAGGAGCTATTAAACATATTTTAGTAGGGGGAGGGGAAATAGATAGGGATTTACATAGTAGAGTTAGGAATTAACACGAAATTGTTAAGAAAGCGCTAAGTATGAAAATATTAGGCTATAAAGGGGAAATAGAACTTGTAGAGGACATATGAACACTCCTTAAGTAAAGCAGATCTTTACCAAGGTAAATGATATGAAAAATGATGAATTTAAGAGATATCAAGCAGATCTTGACCTCTTTAGGGGAAGTTAGTGAGTGATTGGGGAAAGAGGAAGAAGAGGAAGTTAGACATGCCTCGCTTGAGCCGATCCAAATGGAAAACTGCCTCATACTTGTGATCTGAATAGATATAACACTTGAAAACATGAAATGGATCACAATTTACATTCTGCTACCACAAAACTATCTACCTGGCCTACTTACCTAGCATTTTCTCTTCTTTTTGGTTTGGGTGCACTTGAACTAGCAAACCTAGCTTTTCAACTTTTTTTTTGGCTATCCTCCTATCTAAATCTACCCTTATTTCTTCCGGGGCTCAGATTAAGCTGTTGAGCGCCCAAGATTCTCTACCTATCTACAAATCTGCCAAGATTAAATAGTTTGGACAGATATTTATTTTCTATATTCTAAAACAAGCGATTTAAACCTAGGGAAGCCAAGATTAAGTTGTTTAGCCTCCCCTTAACTGAAAACTCTTCAAAAATGGAATAACTCATCAAAAACAGAATAGAGCAGTGGCATTTAGACTAGCTCTTATGAAACCAGCTCAAGAAAAGATAGAAAAGATAGGTCAATGCCTTAGAATTCAGCCTCTTCGAGGGGGAAACCTCCTTTACATTACATAAATGAACAATTCTTCCATGATACAATTGAAAAGACCTCCTTTCTATATATAGGAGTCTAAGGGGTCTTAACATAATTACAGCCAACATAACAATAATAATGTAAGGGCACAATAATAACAATAGTGGGCTTCTATGGGGCACAATAGTAACGATATGGGCACTACATGGGTACATATTATAATAAGTGGGTTGTACTAATAACAATAAGGGGTTACACTAGTATTATAGTGGCCTAACATGCCCCTCTCCTTCAAAAAGCGTTGTCCTCAACGCTTGAGTAGTTCTTGATGCTTCTGTATAAAATTCTTGTCCTCCCATGTGGAATATTCAGTGGGTAAGTTCTTCCACTTGATGAGATACTTTGAAATTGATCGATTTCGTAGCTGTCGGGTTCTTGTTTCTGTGACTGCTCCAGGTTCTAATATGATTTTTCCTTCCTCTTCAATTTCTGGCAATATTGTTTGAATTGGGATCTTTCTCAACTTTTGAATAAGTGGCCATACTTCTTCGTCCTTCCATTCATCCCTTGCTTCATTTATCCAATCTGGTTGGATAATAGAAATAACACAAAACAATGCTTCCACATCCTCATCCTTGAAGAGTCTTCCCATTCGGTAAAGTCGCCATTTGTTAAGTGCATGTAATATTGCCAAATTTCCTGTTGTTTCATTTGATTTTGCACCAAAGTGGTGCTATCCTTTAAAAGTTGGAGAACTTGTTGTTGATGCTCAATGTGATCTTTCACTGCTTGAACCTTTTTCTTCTTGATATGTCCTTCTATCTTTAGAGTTTGAGGAGTGGTAATTTCATCCAATCCTTTACAAGATATGGTCAGATTCATTTCTTGATGCTCGATGTGATCTTTGACTTCTTGAACATTTTTCTTCTTGATATGTCCTTCTATCTTGATAGTTTGAAGAGTGGTAATTCCGACCAATGAATTACAAGATATGGTTGGATTTGTTTCTTCTTTCTTGATGTGATCTTTCACTTCTTTCACCTTTTTCTTCTTGATATGTCCTTCTATCTTGAGAGTTTGAGGAGTGGTCATTCTTGCTAATAGTTTACAAGATATGGTCTGATTCATTTCTTCTTTCTCTGAGGTTGAGTCCTGGCATATATCCTCTTCTTTCGATGTTTCTTGATCCATTTCTTCCTCCTCTTCATACTCTATGTAAAATAATTTCTTCTCAGCACACTTATGACCTTCAGTGCATTTGCTATCACAATTGTAACAAAGCCCTTTTTCTCTTTTTTCTTCCAATTGTTGTGGTGTAACCCTTGTAGGTTGTGGAAGGCTAGGAGAAATAACACTTCCATCTTTATAGTTGTGAGGGATAGACTTCCTTGTTGCCATAATTTTACTTTCCAATATGTCACAAAGCCCTTTTACTCTTTCCAATTGTTTTGGTGTTGCTCTAAAGAAGGTGTTGCTTTTTGTATCCTCATAATGTGCTATCATTTCCTCCGTGAGAATTGACCACATAACAAGTTGTTTACGAGAAAAAATCCCTTTATACCATAAAAATTGATCCAATTCTAAATATGAAGATGCAATACATACCTTTTGTAACAGTGGTACACCATGTAGATCAAAATATTGCTCCATCTGAAGTATCCAATTTACGGGATCCTTGCCATCAAACTTCCTCTTCTTTCTTTTTCTTGATTTTAGGACCTCAATCTTGAAACGACTGTAACTATGTAATTTCAGATATTTAAGTTCTGAAATTGCTATTTGTAGTAGCCCTCTGTGTCCTCTTTCCAATGCCATGAGTCTGATCCAAATTGGATTCTCCAAGAAAGAGTTATGCACAATCTCCCAAGATGACCTAATTATAGACCTTTCTAGAAGAGCGAACTTGTATGACGTGCAACGTGTCAAATTTGTGATCTTTGGTGCTAAAAAATATGCTCCGGAAACTACAGTCCATCCTCTTTCTGTACCTTATGAAATTTCAATCTGATGCTCAGAGAGAAAGTTATGATAATTTTCCCCAGGTCACTTGTTTGGAATGTAATTTAGGAGTCCGCAAAAAGACCAAATTCCTCAGATCATATCTCTGCAAATATCATGCAAAAAGCTCTGAAATTTGGACCCAAGGTTCAACGCAATTTCTTCTCAAATGGGTTTTTTTTGTGACTTCTGAAACGTCACAAAAAAAAAATTATAGCAAAAATTCCACGATGACCTGTTTGGAGCAGCGAAACCCTAGAATCCAAAGCTCTGATACCAAATGTTATGAAACCAGCTTAAGAAAAGATAGAAAAGATAGATCAACGCCTTATAATTCAGCCTCTTCGAGGGAGAAACCTCCTTTACATTACATAAATGAACAATTCTTCCATGATACAATTGAAAATACCTCCTTTCTATATATAGGAGTCTAAGGGGTCATAACATAATTAGAGCCGACATAACAATAATAATGTAAGGGCACAATAATAAAAATAGTGGGGTTCTATGGGGCACAATAGTAAAAATATGGGCACTACATGGGTACATCAATATAATAAGTGGGTTGTACTAATAACAATCAGGGGTTACACTAGTATTATAGGGGCCTAACACTAGCACACTTTCCTGGCCTCTTATTTGGCATCTTCTTGGAAATATGGAACCTTTGCAGCATGAAAAGATGACATATTTGACACTTTCCACTGTCAATCATGAAATATGAACACCTATTGCAATAGGAGGCTAATAGTGGCTCCACTTGGGGATGGATTTTCCTTGTGAAAAGCCAAGAACAGGAGGTCAGACTGCTTTGATCTTCAATTGTTGCTGTAAACTGAAACACTCCTCTATTTTTTGATACTATTGACTGAAGCTTTGAATCTTTTATGCATCACTTTTTAGCTGAAAATTGTTGTGACACTACAACGCTGTTCTGGCCGTCTACTGCGTGCTTAAACATGCACAAATCTGTCCGAAGCACTTCTTTGCAATCTGGTTCAAAACAGGGATCAAAAAATGGAGCATTCTCTTTGATTTTTTTCTTCAAAATAGTGCTGCGTTGTTCCAATTAATTGGACTGCTGTACAAGTAAAACAAAGTGCTGAAAATACAAGTATTTATGTACAACTGCGTTGCATTAAAAGGGGTCATGATAATGTTTCAATATGCGTCCATTAACAGGGCCTTCTTCAGCTACGTTGCCATCTACAGTCTTCAGGAAATATGTATTGTTGCCCTGCATCACTGAAATCATAAAGGGGCCTCTCCAAAGGAAATAGAACTTGCCATGTTTCCCTTTCTCCTCTCTTCATGAGTCCCATCTTAAAACTTTGTTGCCAACGTAGAAATCCTCAGCCTTGGCTCTTCTATCAAACATTTTCTTCAATTTCTCTTGCAAAATCTGATTTCTGTGATAAACTTGCTCTCTTGTCTGCTGCAGATGGATTGTTTGATTTATTCTTCTTTGAATATCATTTGGTTCAGCCTCAATCTCCTGCAACATCTTGATAATAGGAATGCCCAGAGATGAAGGAAATCTGGCCTCCATGCCATATACTAGCTCATAAGGGCTCATCCCAATGGATCTCTTGGTTGACAATCTATTTGACCATAGGCCATTCACAGGTTTTTTGTGCCAATTCTTCTTGTTTTCCTCTAAGACCTTCTTTATGATGTTAATGAGGCTTTTATTGGATGATTCGGTCAAGCCATTACCTTGAGGGTAATAGGTTGTAGAGTGGCCTAAGGTGATGTGAAATTTGTGGCAAAAACTGATCATTTTCATGGATTTGAAGGCAGCAAAATTGTCTGTAATGATCTTTTTAGGGCAGCCAAATCTAGAAAGGATATTGGACTCAAGGAATTGGAGATGGTGGAGTCATTGGCCTGCCTACATGAGATGGCTTCAATCCACTTGGTGAAATAGTCGGTGGCTGTTAGGATCCACTTATGCTGGCCTAAAGATGATGGGTGGATTTCTCCAATGAAGTCTAGACCCCATTGTTGAAAAGGCTTCTCGGTTGAAATGGGCTTAAGGGGCAAGGGCAACAGCTTTCTTTTGCCTTCAAAGATTTGGCATTTGTGGCATGAAACATCAAACTTTCTTACATCAGAAAACAAAGAGGGCCAATAGAAACCAACCCTTAAAATCTTATCAGCAGTGGACTTCCTATATAAGTGCCCTCCACAGTCCCTTGCATGGAAATATTTCATAACACTGTCAGTTTCATTCATAGTTAAACAGTTCAACAATATTCCTTCATGATTTTTCCAAAACAGGGCACTATCTAAGACACAAAACCTGGAAGCTTTTATCTTTAAAAATCTCTTTTTGGTCCTGGACAATCATGGGGGAGCACATAGGTTTAACAATATAAAACAAATATCAACATACCATGGGGAATGCAAGAAAGCTTCACTGATCTGTGGAGTCGCCAGCTCTTGTTCACTGTCCAGTTGATTAATGTCTAAGGCTTGAAAATTGGTTTCGGACATTATTTTGGCTAAACCTTGTCCCTTTATCAGTTTAGCGGGTTTTATCAATGTCATACTCAAGGATATCGGCAATCCATTTGCCCCTTTTGCCTTCTAATCCCTCTTGAGTTAATATGTCCTTTACAACAGAATTTGGAACATAGGCAATCACATGTGAATATAAAATGTAAACTCGGAAATCTTTAATTGCTTTAACAAGAGCATAGGCCTACTTTTCCATGATTTGGTACTTGAAAGGGGCATCTCTAAGGGCTCTGCTGAAAAAAGCAATTAGCTTTTCATTTCCTTGGTCATCCTTTTGCAAAAGGACAACAACTATGGTGTGATCAGATGCAAAAGAAAAAATGATGAAATCTTTGTCAAATTGAGGACTTGTGAGGACTGGAGCTTGAGTTAAGGCAGATTTTATGCCCTCAAAGGCTTGCTTGGCTTCTAAGGTCCATTTTACCTTGGAATCCTTCTTTAACATGTTATTTAAAATTCTTATTAGCTCAGCCAAGTTTGGGATAAATCTCCTTAGGAAATTGATCTTTCCAAGGAATGCTTGCAACTCTTTGACGTTTCATGGATAGGGGATTTGAAGAATGGTTTGGATCCTTTCAGGGTCTATTCTAATCCCATCTTTTGAGATGATATGGCCAAGAAGTTTGCATTCTTCTAGGCCGAACAGGGACTTCTTAGGATTTAAGGAAATGCCATATTTCCTACATGTTATGAACACTTGCCTTAGGTGCTTAAGGTGCTCTTGATCAGATTTAGAGAAAGGGGTACGGTCATCAAGGTAGACAACCAAGAAATAATGGATTTCCTTGGAAAATGCAATGTCCATGGCCCTTTAAAAGGTAGCACCTGCATTCTTAAGACTGAAAGGCATCTTCACATACTTAAATGTTCCCCACGGTGTTGTAAAGGCTGTCTTGTCTTGGTCGTCTAGGTGAACAAGTATTTTATTGAAACCTGAAAAGCCATCTAGCAAAGAGATTCTAGATGACCCCACTACTCTTTGTAGAATGTGGTCCATTTTTGGCAGTGGGTAGTGGTCTTTAAGGGAGACTTGGTTTAAGTTTCTCAAATCTACACAAAGCCTAATCTCACTTGTTTTCTTCCTTGTGGGAACAAGATTGGATACCCATTCAGAAAATCTAATGGGTGCTATGATACGAGCCTCAAACATTCTTTTTACTTCTTTCTCAATCAAAGGGAGAAGCACAAGATTGATTCTCCTTAATTTCTGTTTGAAGAGATTTTGATTTGGTTTTAAGGGAATGGTATGTTGAATAACTGAGGTGTCACAGGACTTTAAGTCCTCATAACTCCATGCAAATACATCTTGAAACTCTTTGAACAGATCAACATACTTTGGTTTTTGATTAGGAGGCAAAGACTTGGATAATTTAATCATTTTGGGCTTCTCTGCCGTCCCAATATTGCAATATTCCATAGCAGCGTTTAAGGGCTGCATTTTTGGCTTTCTGTGGACATCGTTTGCATCAAAAATATCCTCTAATGGGGTGAGGCCAGCAGGCAGAAAATTGTCTTTTAAATCAATGATTTCGGCCTCTGTTTCAGCTATTTCCTCACAATGTATTTGTTTCAGCTCTTGTATGTTTTTGCTGTCAAAAATGGTTGGATGCAACATTTGTTTTGCGGCTTCAGCTGTTATAGTCTGCTGATTTGGTTTACTTACTGTTGGGAATCATCCATGGCATCTGTATCAATGTTTAAATTTGAAAATTCTTGCTGCAAAGTCAAGAAATTGTTGATTTGAGCATCGTTTACAAATACTTGCCAGTCTTTAATATTGCTAGGGACCGCAGGTCTGTGCTTTATTTCAACAATAAAGTGGTGATTGGGCTCAAAGGAAGCTTGCAAGTGCTAGCAAAAGTTGCTAGGCTGTGCGCATGCATGTTATGGCTTCTAGAAATCTTAGCAAGCTTAGATTCAGTGAAGGAATTGAGTATTTCTGTGGCAGCAGACCTATAAGCTCTTAGCCTATTATCGTTAGTAACAAAGTTGCCTTTCATTTGTTGGATTACTAGGTCGGAGTCACCTAAAATGGAAACTTTTACAGCTCCTAGATATTTGATTAGCTTAAGACCTAAAAGGAGAGCCTCATACTCTGCCATGTTGTTAGTACATTTGAAATTCAATCTATAAGCATGACCCTCTGCATGATTGTTTTGGCTATTATGGATCCATACCCCTGCCCCTGCTCCTAGCTTATTTACTGAACCATTAAACTCCAAATACCATAGGATTTCTTGCTTTTGATTGTTATTGGGAGTTGAAATCATTATCGGAGTGGGTAGATTTGAATTCTCTGTTTCGGGAGGTTCATCTTGTATGCTGGTTGCATTGATTGTTTTGACAGTTTCATGGGTATGGGCAACCAATTCCTCATTTATACATGTTTCTTGCTCTACAGCCAGAAGCTTATCATCAGACGGAGAAGACATATCATCATTAAATAAGATAAAATAATCCATATCAAAATGGATTGAGTAAATAGGAAAGTTTTGGGGCTTTTCCTCACTACTTACCACATACTTCATCAGTGTTTCTCTATACAACCTCTTTGGTTGCCCAAAGACTGAAATAGTGGCATAAGAGAGGTCTAATTGCAAGGATCCTTGGAGTTTTTCTCCCCAAGATCTTGACAACAACATACCATACTTTGGTGGAATGTCAGCCACCACCACGTCCATTAGGATTGTTTTGTTGGGATATTGGACTAAAGACACACATAAGTCTTTGATTAAGCCTAAACACTTGATCTAACTTGAATCAAAGGAGAATAAGTCTTTGTAGGGTCTTGTAATATCAAGGTTTAGCTTTTCCATTACAGCTTTGGGCATCAGGTTGTGTGAGGCACCTGAGTCAAACATTGCATTATGTAAGACTTTGTCATGAATGTGAAGGCTGACATAAAAGGGTAAAACAACTCCAATTGCTGATTTGCCATCAACCTCAGGACCGAATAGTAGTTCAGGCTGATCATCAAGAACATTGACATCATCCATGTTCTCAGGCATTTGCAACGATCTTTTAATTTGCTTTTTGTAGACATCATGTTTAGCAAGTTCAGATAGAGGGATATATATCTTTAACTTAGCAATCTCTGCCTCTAAATCAAATGGTTTATTTGATTGGGTTTTTGCATTATGAAAGGCAGATTTTCCTTTTTCAATTGGAGTATCAGCGATTATATCTTGTTTATCAGCGATTTCTTGAGGTATTTCTGTTTTGGGAAGGATTTTAGGAGTGCTGTTTGAATTTTCCTTTGAGGGAAACAATACAAAAGGCCAATTTTTAGAGGGCTGAACGTCTATAACATCTTCCACGGTGACTTCTTTTGGATTTGGGACTGTTTTATCAGCAGATTCTGTGAGGGCAACTTTGTCTTTTATCTTCTTAGGCTGTTTAGTATCATTTGGTTTTATATTTTCAGGCACATCTATGGTTCTGGTCCTTAACTTGTATTGCTTATGGACTTCGTATACTGCTAAATCATAGCCTTCTTTGAAGTCAAAAGACTATCCAGACTTGGTCTAAAATTGATTTATATCATGGTAATCTTGGTCTTCCTTAGTTAGGAAAACATGCCGATCATTCTTCAAACACATCAGGTTAATGTGAGTGTCCTCTGTTTGCTCACTAGATGTGGATGCTTCAACATAGGCTTCTTGAAAAGGAGGCCTAATATCATGGTCGGGGCTAGCCCTTCCAACATTTGGATTCTGATTTTTCCTAAAATTTGGGTTTCTAACAACATTGTTTTGTTGTCCATCCCATGAAGATTTTCTTTCAATAGTTCCCACTCTATCTCCAATACTGTGCATGCCTTGGATAATTGCATTGAGTTTTTGATCTAAGGCTGAAGGTTCTTCTTTAAAGGTGGTTCTTCTCTCGGTTCTAGCTCTGTTTGTCTTAGAGATCAGGTTTTCTTCCACACTAACAGCTACATTTTTCATCTCTGCTAGGCTTTGAGGGGCTCTTTCTCTTAACTGATAAGCCATGTCGATATCAAAACCATCAGGGAATTTGTATAAAGCTAGATCAGGTGGAGGCCTTAAGTTCTGTGGAATAGCATTATAAACGTTGTTAAATCTTGCACAATAGTCTAAGATAGCCTCTTGAGGGCCTCTTTTAATAGTGTCATATTCCGATAATATGTGCAAGGGGTCTTTCTTCTTCTCCCATCTGTTGATAAATGTCTGATATAAGGCTTCAGGATCAATTATGGAATTCACAGGGAGTGCTCTAAACCAAGGCTTGACATCACTTATCAAACTTTGGACAAAAATCTTCATTCTTACAACATCATCATCTATTTCATAGTTTTCAAAGTAATCTTGCATCTTCTTGGTGTGTTGTAGGGCTGCTTGAGAACCAGTTCCATCAAAATAAGAGATTTTAGTTTGATAATCCTGCGGCATAGCCCCTAGATTTGCTGGTAACTGCAAAGGTGCATATCTATTAGCCATATTTACTGGGATAAATGGAACAGCGGGAACAAACGGAACAACTGGAACAGCAAGAACAAACGGAACAACTGGAACAACGATAAAAACAATGGTAATGGGAGTAGTATTTGCAGTAAATGGAGGAGTGGAAGAGGTGCTTGGAGAGGTGGATGATGAACTAGGGGAAGTAGAGGCTGAACGAAATAAAACTTTAACAGGGGTTGGAACACAGCTTGGCTGAACTGTTTCAGGACTAGAATCAGCAAAATCTTTTCTTCGCTCTAGCTTACTGAGGCTCCTTGGAATTAAATTTGGATTTTCAAAAGCAGCTGGGGGATTTGGGTCTGGATTTGACCTTGTATAACGTGAATTCTTCTTGGGAGCCAGCTTCTAGCTTGATTTTTGGAATTTTCTCAAAATGTCCCCAGTGGAGTCGCCAGTATGTTAACACTCAGGTTGTCCCTTGGCTCCTTAAGGGATACGGCTGAGGTAACCACAAACCAATCTTTGGACTGCAGGTTCTAGCCCACCTGCAATTAGAGAGGGCTCTCTCTTTGGGATTTAGCTTTGTTTAGGGTGATTTTTAGGCTAGTTATGATGCTCTTGGGTTTTGTTTAAGTTTTGGTGGGAAGGATGAATGTATTCAAGCAGAGTTGGGATGCATAGTGTGAGAACTTCAGGTGGAGGCCTTAAGTTCTGTGGAATAGCATTATAAACGTTGTTAAATCTTGCACAATAGTCTAAGATAGCCTCTTGAGGGCCTCTTTTAATAGTGTCATATTCCGATAATATGTGCAAGGGGTCTTTCTTCTTCTCCCATCTGTTGATAAATGTCTGATATAAGGCTTCAGGATCAATTATGGAATTCACAGGGAGTGCTCTAAACCAAGGCCTGACATCACTTATCAAACTTTGGACAAAAATCTTCATTCTTACAACATCATCATCTATTTCATAGTTTTCAAAGTAATCTTGCATCTTCTTGGTGTGTTGTAGGGCTGCTTGAGAACCAGTTCCATCAAAATAAGAGATTTTAGTTTGATAATCCTGCGGCATAGCCCCTAGATTTGCTGGTAACTGCAAAGGTGCATATCTATTAGCCATATTTACTGGGATAAATGGAACAGCGGGAACAAACGGAACAACTAGAATAGCAAGAACAAACGGAACAACTGGAACAACGGTAAAAACAATGGTAATGGGAGTAATATTTGCAGTAAATGGAGGAGTGGAAGAGGTGCTTGGAGAGGTGGATGATGAACTAGGGGAAGTAGAGGCTAAACGAAATAAAACTTTAACAGGGGTTGGAACACAGCGTGGCTGAACTGTTTCAGGACTAGAATCAGCAAAATCTTTTCTTTGCTCTAGCTTACTGAGGTTCCTTGGAATTAAATTTGGATTTTCAAAAGCAGCTGGGGGATTTGGGTCTGGATTTGACCTTGTATAACGTGAATTCTTCTTGGGAGCCAGCTTCTAGCTTGATTTTTGGAATTTTCTCAAAATGTCCCCAGTGGAGTCGCCAGTATGTTAACACTCAGGTTGTCCCTTGGCTCCTTAAGGGATACGGCCGAGGTAACCACAAACCAATCTTTGGACTGCAGGTTCTAGCCCACCTGCAATCAGAAAGGGCTCTCTCTTTGGGATTTAGCTTTGTTTAGGGTGATTTTTAGGCTAGTTATGATGCTCTTGGGTTTTGTTTAAGTTTTGGTGGGAAGGATGAATGTATTCAAGCAGAGTTGGGATGCATAGTGTGAGAACTTCAGGTGGAGGCCTTAAGTTCTGTGGAATAGCATTATAAACATTGTTAAATCTTGCACAATAGTCTAAGATAGCCTCTTGAGGGCCTCTTTTAATAGTGTCATATTCCGATAATATGTGCAAGGGGTCTTTCTTCTTCTCCCATCTGTTGATAAATGTTTGATATAAGGCTTCAGGATCAATTATGGAATTCACAGGGAGTGCTCTAAACCAAGGCCTGACATCACTTATCAAACTTTGGACAAAAATCTTCATTCTTACAACATCATCATCTATTTCATAGTTTTCAAAGTAATCTTGCATCTTCTTGGTGTGTTGTAGGGCTGCTTGAGAACCAGTTCCATCAAAATAAGAGATTTTAGTTTGATAATCCTGCGGCATAGCCCCTAGATTTGCTGGTAACTGCAAAGGTGCATATCTATTAGCCATATTTACTGGGATAAATGGAACAGCGAGAACAAACGGAACAACTGGAATAGCAAGAACAAACAGAACAACTGGAACAACGGTAAAAACAATGGTAATGGGAGTAGTATTTGCACTAAATGGAGGAGTGGAAGAGGTGCTTGGAGAGGTGGATGATGAACTAGGGGAAGTAGAGGCTGAACGAAATAAAACTTTAACAGGGGTTGGAACACAGCTTGGCTGAACTGTTTCAGGACTAGAATCAGCAAAATCTTTTCTTCGCTCTAGCTTACTGAGGCTCTTTGGAATTAAATTTGGATTTTCAAAAGCATCTGGGGGATTTGGGTCTGGATTTGACCT
This sequence comes from Pinus tabuliformis, assembly GCA_031772625.1. Classification (NCBI taxonomy): domain Eukaryota; kingdom Viridiplantae; phylum Streptophyta; class Pinopsida; order Pinales; family Pinaceae; genus Pinus; species Pinus tabuliformis. The sequence goes on from CM062807.1 coordinate 1,241,366,973, forward strand.
TGTATAACGTGAATTCTTCTTGGGAGCCACCTTCTAGCTTGATTTTTGGAATTTTCTCAAAATGTCCCCAGTGGAGTCGCCAGTATGTTAACACTCAGGTTGTCCCTTGGCTCCTTAAGGGATACAGCTGAGGTAACCACAAACCAATCTTTGTACTGCAGGTTCTAGCCCACCTGCAATCAGAGAGGGCTCTCTCTTTGGGATTTAGCTTTTTTTAGGGTGATTTTTAGGCTAGTTATGATGCTCTTGGGTTTTGTTTAAGTTTTGGTGGGAAGGATGAATGTATTCAAGCAGAGTTGGGATGCATAGTGTGAGAACTTCAAACCATTGGGCATGGAGTCATGGTTTAGGGCTGCTGGTGCGTTTTCTTGGTCACAAGAGGAATACAGAGCAGGATAGATACACATAAAACAACATTCAATACTGAAATAAGGGTGAAATGGAAGTCAGAGATGAAAGGCAACTAAGAATCTTTCATCTAGCTAACATAGGGAAGGTGAATGAAATTTATCTAGGAGGAGTCAAGAATTCCTAAATAACAGTCATACATGGATGAAATAGAGCAAATATGAGCAATGAGGTATTCATATTTATGCCTAAATCAGAAGAAAACATATAGAAATCACAGAAATTGAGCATAGAGTGCTGCTAGGAAAATTCTAAGCTAGTCTTTCTTTTTGCAACTTAGATCATGACATATAGATGATATAACATATATAAATTGAAAACATAGACAAGGAAGACTTATTGAGCCATGTGGGAGCACGAGAATCCTGTAGTTTCTCTTCGGTCATTAAAACATACAACATACAGTCCATCAACAAGCTCTTCAAAAATCTTTGATTATAGAAGTTCACAAATATACAACACAAGTCTAGAGTAATGCAACTCAACCAACCAACCCTTTAAACAATGCTGAGGGTGGTATATATAGTGAAAATATCCCAAAAAATATCTACAAAATAGATCTTAAACAAATCTGATGAAATAAGTGCTTCTAACCTACTCTCTACTGAAATAAATGCAATAAATATCCATCTAAGCTGCGCTGGGGAAACATCATCAAAACATAAGTTAAAATGGGTCCTTTGAGCCATGCGCTGGCCATTTTTCCATAATTGCGCCTTGGGCTCTGCAACACTGCTCATAAGTGGCTTTATACACTGTTTCTACAATAACTGGGCCTTAAATTCTCTTATCTGCACCTCTCAAGCAGTTCTGCTGCCTTTAGGTGGCTTTATCGCATTTAACAATGATTTGGTGAGCTTTAATGGCTCGGAACTGTTCCTTTGACTTTGTTGGGGGCTTTTATTGTTCATCTGCGTTGGAAATAAATATTTCCATTGATACTCTCTGCCGCTTCAAAATTGCCACTTTAAGGCTACTTATGACAAGATCTGACTGTTGTTGCGCTGTCTGCGGGCTTCTAGAGGCTTTTGGAGGAGTTTCGGCACCTGGTCGATTGAAAAAAGATCAAAAAGGAAGAATTGTTGCCAAAATGGAGGAGGATTGGATGTTGGATGCTTGCTGAGGCAAAAACCCTACATTTGGAGTCGATCTGGGGAGGAGTGATTGAAACAGGCCGAGGAGAGCCATGTTTCCTTTGGAGCTGAAGCGGGTGGGGACGCCGCATATAAAACATGAAGAATGGCCCCTTTTCCTTATAAAAAGGAAAAAATGCCTTTAAAACATGAAATTCCATCAGAATTGGGCAGTGAGCGATCACTGTAGCTGCAAACAGATCTGGGCCGTTGGATCCGGTGTGGGCCGATCCAACGGCTAAGATGGAATCGCAATATTTCATATCGGGGGTCATGGAGGCGGGGAGCTTTATGTACCAATGGTTAGCGATGGGCCGATCGCCGATATCGCATCGACGATCGGGGAGGGGACAATTCAATCAAAATATAAATGGGCGAGCGAAATGGATGCGGGCGATAAGATCTGGGCCGTTGGATCTGAAGGCCTCATCCGACGACTATAATTAAGTCGGCATATCGCTTATCCGGGGTGAGTGGGGGACGTGGCTTTATACATATATATGATCAGCGACACAGTGATCGCCGATATCACTTCGGCGATCGGCTATCGGGAGGTGCAATGGAGCGAAGCAAAATGGGGGCAAGCGACTTCATATGAACCATCGGATGAGCGATTAGATTGGATGGTTGCGATCTAATCGCTATATCGCGTCGGGGAGGTGCCATGGGGACGGGCCTTTTTATTATGCGAATGCCAATTTGTGATGGGTGATGCGACAGATTATGGACCGTTGATGCGGGGCATGTGAATGGATGGCTGCGATTAAATCGTTGTTTCGCTATCGGCGGGGACATGGGGGTGGCGGCCTTTGTACATGAGAAAATGCCGACAGTGAAAAAGCGATTGCGATGAGGACCATTGATGTGGGGATGTGATCCGACGGCTGGCGTGCAGTCGGCATATCGCATCGGCGGAGAACCATAGGGCGGGCCTTAATACATATGCGACCGCTGACTGCCGACGGGAAGGGATGCGATAGGATCTGGACCGCCAATCTGAGGGCCTGATCGGACGGCCGCGATCTAATCACTGTATTGCTGATCGACGGGGCCTTTGATTTATGTGCATACATATATAGCGATACACCGATCGCATCGGGGCATATTCATCGGAGGCATAAAATATGTAAAGGGCCAACACTTAATCGTCGCGACCTCCGACAGCGATATCGCGTCGGAGGGAGGAGGATGCAATTGGAGGCATTTTATTAAATCGGCCAAGGCATAATGGGATCGGAGGAATGCTTTTGATGATCGGGGAAGGATTTTATAGAGATCGGAGGGTAGTTTCTATGGCTTAAAGAGGGTTTTTAAGCATAGGAAAAATGGTTTATGCCTCGAAGAGGGGTTTTTATGGTTTTAAAGGGGTTCTAATGCTTCGAAAGGGGTCTGAAAGCATGAAAAGAGGGATTTATGCCTTGGAAAGGTAAAATCAAGGTTAAAAAGAGGGATTTTATACATTAGAAGAGGGAAATTATGCATAGGAAGGGGTCCAAATGCATTGGAAGATGGCAAAGTGAGCAAGATGAGGGTTCTTACTAAGTTTCAAATAAACTTAGGAATTCCCAAGAGATATTTATGGTTATTTTTCAACCAAAGGGAGGGGACATATAAATAGAGGAGCTATTAAACATATTTTAGTAGGGGGAGGGGAAATAGATAGGGATTTACATAATAGAGTTAGGAATTAACATGAAATTGTGAAGAAAGTGCTAAGTATGGAAATCTTAGGCTATAAAGGGGAAATGGAACTTGTAGAGGACATATGAACACTCCTTAAGTAAAGCAGATCTTTACCAAGGCAAATGATATGAAAAATGATGAATTTAAGAGATATCAAGCAGATCTTGACCTCTTTAGGGGAAGTTAGTGAGTGATTGGGCAAAGAGGAAGAAGAGGAAGTTAGAAATGCCTCGCTTGAGCTGATCCAAATGGAAAACTGCCTCATACTTGTGATCTGAATAGATATAACACTTGAAAACATGAAATGGATCACAATTCACATTCTGATACCACAAAACTACCTACCCGACCTACCTACCTAGCATTTTCTCTTCTTTTTGGTTTGGGTGCACTTGAACTAGCAAACCTAGATTTTCAACTTTTCTTTTGGCTATCCTCCTATCTAAATCTACCCTTATTTCTTCCGGGGCTCAGATTAAGCTGTTGAGCACCCAAGGTTCTCTACCTATCTACAAATCTGCCAAGATTAAACAGTTTGGACATATATTTATTATCTATATTCTAAAACAAGCAATTTAAACCTAGGGAAGCCAAGATTAAGCTATTTGGACTCCCCTTAACTGAAAACTCTTCAAAAATGGAATAACTCATCAAAAACGGAATAGAGCAGTGGCATTTAGACTAGCACACTTTCCTGGCCTGTTATTTGGCCTTTTCTTGGAAATATGGAACCTTTGCAGCATGAAAAGATGACATATTTGGCATTTTCTACTATCAATCATGAAATATGAACACCTATTGCAATAGGAGGCTAACACCAGCTAAGATCGTGCCAGCACATCCTACTTCCTCTAAACAACCTTCTAGCTTGTCAATGTAAATACGAAATAGGGTAGGGGAGAGGGGGCAACCTTGTTTAACTACGATATTACACTTAATATCTTTCGACCACCCCTCATTGCTATTTAACTTGGAAATTATATTCTCATATAACCTTATAGCTGAAACTCTCAACTCAAAAGGAACCTTTAGCTCTTCTAATCCATTCCAAAGGTTGTTTCTAGGAACCGTATCGAAAGCCTTTCTAAAGTCCACAAAGCAACAAAAGAGATTGGATTTATCATTGCAACATTCCTCCACAATGATCCTAAGAGTAACGGGGTGCTCTGTTGTTGAGTGCTGCTTTCTAAAACCCGCATGGCCTATAGCCCGCTTACCTTCACTTTCAAGCCATATGCTCAACTTCCTTTCCAAAAAAATACCATATAAATTGGATAGAAGAGGGTTGATAATAATTGTCCGATAATTATAGGGGTTTTTTGTATCCCCACTTTTAAAAATAGGGATAATGAGGCTTTGAATCCACAGTTTAGGGAACCCTTGCTTGATTGCTAGATTGAAAAGCTTGTGAATGTGGGGGATGAGGACAAAACCTCCAATTTTTAAGATTTCTGCCTGGTAATCTTCAATGTCCTTATCTTTCCCATTAGCCAAGCGATTAACCCCAAAATCAATGTCTTCTAATGAGAAAACTTCTTTCGTTGTGAGCAGGGTTTCAAAGTTATCCATGACATTTGGAGATTCATAAAGCTTTTTAGGATAGGAATTCCAGTCATGTAAAGCAATTTTGTTATTATCTTTAGTTTTCCTAGTTAGAATCTTCCTCCATAATTTCTTAGGAGTTACCTTAGAGAGGTGTAAGAGATTCTCTTGTCTTTTACAAATATATTGCCTTTTTTCCCTTTTAGTTAGGGCTTTGTATATTTTTATCTTGCCATTTTTAAGAGAGTCATCAACAACTTCCTTAATTTCTCTCCTCGCACTTTACAATCTTTGTCATACCATGGGTTGGTTTTGCTATTTCTGTTATTACTTGAAGCTTCAATTGAGAACTTGTTAATAGAATATGAGAGGGTTGTAGTAAAATTATGATAGATATCTTCTATGTTGTCTATACCAGATAAAAGAAAAAAAAATAGTTTTTAATTAATTTAGAAAGAGATATTTTTTATTTATTTATTTATTTTATTTTTTATTAAAGATTAAGTTCTTTTGGCTATAAAGATTATCTTCTATGGGATCTCTATGCATGACAAAATTGAGAGTTATAAGTAAAGGCCTATGATCAGAGTTAGGCTCGTGGGAGATCAGAGATAACATAGTCTACCACGCTGCTACCAAGCTCATGGATGTAGGTCATTTGACTAGAATTGGGCCACTTCTTTAGAGCATTTCAAATTATGAGATCCTAAGCACTCCAAAGCTTAACTAGCTCCGACCCAAACAAATTCTCCCCGAGGTCATTTTATCATAAATGTCAATAATTTCTATCCAACTATATTGGTTCTAAGGGTCGTTTTTATAAATCCTAGCATGGGGAGAGATGTTATTCTTAATGTAACAAGCTATACCCCCAATGCCTCTACGGGAGGATCACTTATTCCAAGTAGACCATAATGTAAAGCCATCTATGTTAGGGACCTTAGATTCTTCGAGCTCCCAAGTTTAAACAAACAAAATAATATCAACATCATTCGAGATCCAACTTAGCTTGGGGCCTTTGTTCAATGGAAAGCCCTGACAGTTCCAAGAAAGAATCTAGAGCATGTTGAATTTCTATTTATTATTATCTTTTTGGTTTCTATCTCAAATACTGACTTTTATATTTCTAATTATTATCCATTTTCCTTCCTTCCTAGCTTCCTTTACCTTTTGAACGTCCTTTCTCAATTTTGCTTGATCTTCTGGAATGAGATTTTCATTTATAAATATTCTCGTTCCTTTTAGACTTGAGGTTTTACTGAGTATATCATACTTATGGTCAGTAGAGTTCACCTTTATTCGGATCAACCTTCCTTTACTCTCAGTTAGTTTTCCCAACCTTGTTGCTTCTGTGAGGCACGTTGTTTCAATTTGTAATTTGTTTGGCTATGGCTAAAGTATCCTCATCTACCTCCTCTTTCAAACAGAAAATTATAAGGTTCAAGGCCCTTTTGTTACACTTGTGGTTTAATTCTATCAATTTTTCATGTCATCTTTAATTGGTTTGATATCTAATTTATCTGCCACACTATTTAGGGTGAGGTAGCTATTAAATTTTTCTTCTAGCTCTTTAATCACGTCCTTCATATTAAGACTCTAAAGTATCAGCATCTACTTGCTGGGATGTTTGGTTCATATCTTGGTTTTGTTTTTCTATAACCTGCAACCTAGTCTCCACTGCCTCCATCTTATTCTCCAATAGTTCTTTCTTATTTTCTATTTGCTTTTGGATCTTGTCTTCAAGAAATGTGAATTTATTTTCCAGCATGGCTGCTAACTATGTTTGTAGCTTGACTTCTCTTTCTTCTCTATGTTTCTCTAAAGTCTCTATATACTCATAGAGGCTCTGTAGAGCAACTGTGCTAGGTCTACCTTTGGTAATCTTTGGTAATTGTGGTGAATTATTCATACTTGAAAATATATGAGCATATATGTATTAGAAAAATATAAGGAATGTGTGTAGCTAATATAAGCAAACTTGACTGGAGACGCACGTGCCCTAGATTGTTTTTCTATAATTGCAGTTATTATCGCATAGAGATTGTAAATTATAATCACAGAGATCGTAAATTATTATTGCGGAGAGATCGTAAATAAATTACTCTAAATTATTACCGCAAAGATTGTAAATACATCATCCTAAATTATTAGCGCAGAGATCACAAATACATCACACTAAATTATTACCCCTAAGAGATGGTAAATACATCACCCTAAATTATTACCACAAAAAGATCGTAAATGCATCACCCTAAATTATTACTGCAGAGAGATGGTAAATACATCACCCTAAATTATTACCGCACAGAGATCGTAAATACATCACCCTAAACAGAGAGATCGTGAATTATTACCACAGAGATGGCAAATACATGACCCTAAATTTTTACCCCAGAAAGATGGTAAATACATCAACCTAAATTATTACCGTAGAGTAAATACTTCACCCTAATTTTAATAATTTAATAATTATTAAAATTAAATTAAAATTTTAGAAATTTTGTTTCAAAATAGATTTATAACATAATTAATTCTTGTTATAATTCATAATAATTATTGAAAATAAAGCTATAATTTAACTGATTTTTATGATATTTTAATCTTGATAATATGAGATGTACTATTAAGGAGGGTTATGATGCTTGACATGCGGTCCATTATGGCCCTTACCATTATACCTATGGGGCCTCTAGGGGATTGAAACTTGGATCTCTTAACTTACACAAGGTTTATTATGGTTGCTACCATTATATCTCTTAGACCTATGACTTGTCCTCCTCTATTGAATTACTTCTAGAAGATTGAACCTCCAATTAAACTATGTTTACTAATCATTTAATTTTATATTATTAAACTAATTTAAAAACTACAATAATATAATGAAATTTATTAAAAAAATATTGTATAGCAATTTATCTAAAATTTTCAAAATAATAATAATAACTAAATTAAAAAACAAATAATGATAGTAATTAATATATATATATATATATATATATATATGAAGAAATGCATTAAAATGATGAAATTGAATTAATGCAAATTTAAAAAACGTTTTCCATCCATTTAGACCTATCCCTTTAAAAGAATGATGACCACTAAATTGGAAAACTAGTGATGATAATGAAGTTGAAAATGAGGAAAAAAATTTAAAAATTTAAAACAAAATATATATTAAATAATTAAATATCTTAATGATGATATAAAATATAAAATATATAATTGTTTTATTATATCTTGAGGCTTGATATTATGTATTTAATTTTCTTTTGATTATGTATTAGTTTATTTTTGACTAAAAATTTATGTTACTCGTCCATAGTTTAATATTGGGAATTTAATTTTTGTTATTTGTTATTATTATTTGTAAGATAATTGGTTAACGTAGGCTTTTTTAGTAACTTCTATTTCTATTAATTACTAATTTTTTGTTTTTACCTTTTCATTTAACTTTTTGATTTTTCTTTTTTCTATTATTTCCATTTTTTTCTTTTTCTTTTTTCAATTATTTCTATTTTCATGAATTATTTATAAGTTATTATTATATTAAAATACATATTACTAATTTGAATTTAATTTATAAAATAGTTATTATTATATTAAAAACATATTCTAATAAATTTAATTATAAAAAGTTATAGATATTAATAAAAAATAAAACACATAAATATATATGAAAAATAAACATATATATTAAACTATATATATGTTAATATAAATTATATTAGTTTATCATATTTTTTAATTTTTGTTTATGGCATTCAACAAGATAGTATTTAATTAGTTGTTAGTTGTTTTACTTTTGTGATGAAATTATTGTATTTATATTTCTTTAGTTTAATTAAACTATAATAACATTCAACAATATAATATTTTATTAATTGTTTTATTTTTACCATAAAATCAGTTTTTATTAATTTTAGTTTAATTAATCTATATTTAAATTAAAGAAGTACTAACTACTAAATAACTCTTATTTTTTATGATGATGATGGTTAAGGTCCTCTGAGACCAAATAATGGTCTATCGGACCTAAATAAACAAATTATCTATTTTGATTTAAGATTTTATTCCTATGCTCAAAAAGCTTGGAGAGAAGCCCCCGAGCTCACTATAATTTTGACATTGTAAAAGGCTAGGAAGGTCAGTATTGTAACAAAGATTGTGAAACTAAGATCTAATGTAGTTATACGTGGGGCACTCTAAAAAGAAGTGGTTTTCATCCTCGATGTTCCTATTCTCACATATATGACAGATCCTCAATTTTTTATAATATATTAAAAAAAATTACAATACATAAGTATATCATTAAAAAAATAATAATAAAATTTTCTATTAACCAACTCATAAATAAATTTTAAAATAATAAAAACTTTCAATTTATTGATATTTAAATAAGGCCAATCAATTTCACCAAAAAGTTCGCAAAACCATCGCTGGGGCAAGGTCATCGGCTTTAAACTAAAACATCGCTTTATTTTTTTGTTCTTTTGGTTCGAGCTGCTTTTTGTTTTTTACATTTCAAAAAAACAAATCCAAGCATTTATGTGATTAGCGTTCGAACCGCCTTTTTGTTTTTGCGTTTTTGGTTTTTTTTTTTTCAATATTTTTGCGTTTATAAGTCTTCGAACTGTTTGTTCGTTTGTTTGTTTTTTTAACATTTTTAACCCTTTTTTTTGGCTGTTGGATTTTGTTCTTTTTGTTTATTCAAAGCTGCTTTTTGTTTTGACATTTTGGAAACATTATTTTTGTTTTTTTATTTTCACTTTTATGATCTTATCGTTTTCTCGTTTTTAGATTTTTAAATCCGTGTTTTTTTTTTAAATCCTTTGTACTTTGATATTCTTTTTGTTTTAATCCGTTTTATTTTATTTAGAATTTTTTTTGTTTATATTAAAAATCGGTTGTACTTTGATTGATCTTTTTGTTAACAGTAAGTTTATGTATTAGATTTGTTTAGGCTGAGCTCGGCTGTGAAGAAGGACAAAGGAAATTTGAAAAAATGGCAGCGACAATTGTTGCTTCAATGGGTATAAACCAATTGACTTCTAAGCTGGCTGCTACAATTTTACAGGAGGTAAACCTCGCTACTGGTTTTTGAGATTTTAAATTGATGTGTTATTAGCTTGGTTTCTTTCAATGTTTGTTTGTTGAATGAGCACAAATTGATTTATTTATATGCTGGTTGATACAATTTTATTGAAGGACAACTTTTGCAAAAAGACTTTATTGAAGGACAACTTTTGCAAAAAGACTTTTAAATTGATGTGTGATCAGCTTGATTCCCTTCAACGTTTGTTGAATAAGCTCGGAGAGAGATGGAACTCCTGTTCAATTTTAAATTGGATTGGAAATTTTGAAGATTTTGTGGAAGACGCTATGGATGTACTAACCAGAAGACAGCAGGAGCGCGATACCGATTTCAATCATACAGTGACCGAATTAGAGAAAAGACTCAAGGAGTTACATGAAGATGCTAGGTATTTCAAATATCTTAGGTTTACCTCTGATCTCATTTTAAATAATTCAGAAGACTCGATGAAAAGAGCGACTTCACTTATCAGAAAAAGTGAGACTGTAGGCATGGAAGAAGACATTAAAGCAATTACCCAATTGTTGTTGAAGGAAGACGGCCCTGGAGTCATTGTGATAGCTGGCATGGGCGGGCAGGGAAAGACTCTATTATCCCAAAGTCTTTTGCACAACGTCAAGGCAAATTTTGACCATCGAGTTTGGGTTGCTGTATCACAGAAATTTTCTGTTCGTCTACTCTTATTAGACATTGGAAAGTGGGTGGGACTTGATCAAATTGATAAAAAATGGAGTGAGGAGCAGCTTAGCGTCAACATTCAGAAACATGTAGAAGGAAAAAGTTTGTTGATAGTCTTAGATGACCTATGGAGCAGAGAGGCTTTTGATAGAATTGGCTTGAATGCATGGGAAGGCAAATGCAAAATTAAGATTATAATTACCACTCGTGATAAAAAAATTTCAAAGACCATGTTGAATCATTATATCCATGAAATGAAGCCTTTAACAAAGGACTTGAGCTTAAAATTGTTTTGCATTCATGCCTTCCAGGAGGAGCTTAAAGAGCAGAGTCCCCCACCCGAGTTGCTTGGCATAGCGGGTGATATTGTAGAGAATTGCTCCGGACTGCCTCTGGCTGTGAAAACAATAGGAGGGTATATGGCTACAGTAAGAAGGAACCCCAAAGATTGGCAAAGGGCATTGGATCGTCTAAATCACGCCATTGCAATTAGTGACAGAGTTATGCCCCCAGCTCTAAGGTTAAGTTATGAGGTTTTGCCTATGCATCTCAAAGCTTGTTTTCTTTATTGCTCTGTTTTTCCTAAAAACGCCGACATAAATTCAAACTATTTAGTGCATGCGTGGATGGCTCAAAATTATGTTTCTTCCCAAATATCTGCTGAAGAAGCGTACAATTTAGGAAGGTCGTACATAAACCAATTTATTGATCGATGCTTGATGGAAGTTTCAGAAATTGGTTGGGATGGAAGAATAAAAGGCTGCAAAATGCATGATTTATTGCATGACTTGGCTCTTTCTGAATCTTTGAAGGGAACTGAATGTTTGATAAAACCCGGAGAAGATCTCCGAGAACTACCATACACAAACTCAGGCTCGCGTAGAATTTCTTTGATGAAAAATGATATATCCATAATCGAGGACTACATCTATTGTCGAGGCCTTCGCACTCTACTGTTATCTCATAATCCAAGTCTTACATCAATCCCTAGGTTTTATCACAGTACGAAATATCTCAGTGTGTTGGATTTAAGAGATACTTCAATCAATTCATTACCGGAATCTATCGAAAATTTGAGGAGCTTGAGATTCTTGAATCTATCCAACACACAAATTGAGATCTTGCCAGAGTCCTTGAACAGTCTCATGTACCTCCAGTTTCTCGATGTTAGTTGCTGCCCTAATCTGAAAAGATTGCATTCAGAGATAGGGAACCACAGATTTATGCTACATTTGAATATGGAAGGCTCTATGAATATTGAGTTTTTCCCATCCACAATGTCGGGGCTCATATCTTTACAAACATTGAACTATGTTACCATCAGAAAAATAAAACAAAGTGAAATCAATGCCTTGGGGAGGGATTTCAAAACACGAACAGAAGTAGCTAAACGCTGTCCTTTGCAATGGATAGATCTGAAATGGTTGAAACTTCTACAACTTATGTCATTAAAAATTGCAGTTTCATCATCATCAGATGACATTCAACTAGAGGAAGATATTATTCGACTTGAAGAAGGGATTTTTGGGGAAATGACAAAGATGCGAGTCCTGATGTTAGATAATGATGATGGAACGAGGTTCCTGCATCTTCCCAAAGACATGGAAGACATGAAAGGCCTTGAAATAGTTCATCTTTATAAATGTGTGGTGCCTAAAGCGATCTTTGGGCTCCAGAACCTCATGGAGCTCCACTTAGTTGCTCACAACTCTAGTGTTGATGATTATAAAAGTCTAGCAAAGATTCCTCAGATGAGAAAGCTAAAATTTGGGCAAGATGATAGGTGCATTGAGTTTCCAAAGGAGTTTGGAGAACCTGTGGCGTTCCCAAGACTTGAATCCTTCGAGGTGTTTGAGATGAAGTGTTTGGAAAAGTTTCCATTGTTGCAGAAGAATGCAATGCCCAGGTTGAAATTCTTGGATTTCAAGTGGTGCAATCACTTGAAAAATATGCCGGAAGGACTAGAGAGCTTGGAGAGCCTGCAAGAAGTAGCGGTACTGATCCAGCTAGACGATCCCCGGGAAGCAGAGGAGCTGCGAAACGCCCATTGTTGGCCAATTTTAAAATACCGCCAAATAAAGATGGACTTGGAGATAGAGGTAAGCCATTTCCGAGTACTTCAAGGAATAAACAGAAAATTGAGAAGTTAATTTGTGAATTTTACAAACAGAGTTCGTTATAAAATTTGCTTTTCAAATTTCGTTTTTTAAATATATGTTTTGCTTTTCATAGCATGCATTTATGGCTACAAATATGAAGTATAAATAACTTTTAGCTTTTATTTCTATGTACATGCTTGAAAATAAGTTTTATAAAATTTAAATATACGCTTTGCTTTTCATAGCATGCATTTATGGCTACCAATATGAAGTATAAATAACTTTTAGCTTTTATTTCTATGTACATGCTTGAAAATAAGCTTTATAAAATTTGCTTGATAATGATTTTTTTAATATTTATTTTTCCAAAAGATGAAAAATAAAATAAAAGAGAGCCCAACAAACTAAAGAAAGAGTAACCCTATTTAATAAACCCACAAGTCTCGATAAAAATGTAAAATAAACAATAAAACCTCAAGATTTATTTTTATTGTTTTTTCTCCTTGTTTTATTGGTGTTTTAAATTTTTCTAAAAACATAATTAGTTTAATATATTTATATGCGGTAAATCTTAAAGGCTATAAAAATTTTGAATTGACTTTGAATATGTGTTAATAATTATTAAAACATTTTTCAATGTAAGTTATTACTTTAAAAAAATGTTAAAAGCTAAAAGGTGAGTACATACTAGTTTTTAAAGTTTGAGAGGACAAAAGGAGAAGAAGTCATGGTTGCCTCACTCACACTATGAAGAATGTTTTCCACATTCTTTTCTACTTAAAAATGGATGAACCACATTGACTGGTTCAAAAAGGGTCGATCAAATATTGACAATGACTCACACTACAAGGAATGTTTTCCACATTCTTTTTTATTTAAAAATGGACGAACCACACTGACAAGTTCGAAAAGCCTCGACCAAATATTAGCAATGTGATCCTTTCCAAAAATCTTCATAAATTAAATAATTAACCACTATATTAAAAAGCAATAAAAAATTATTTTATTAAAACAATATAATATTTTTATGTATATTAAAAACAATATAACTTCATTCTTTATTATTATGTGTATTATTTTATATATATTTAAAGTAAAGTTAGTTTTTTTTGGTTCACAGTTTTAGCCAATTATGTTTGAGGAATAATGGTATCAGATAAATCTATTTTAAGAAAAAATATTTTTGTGAAGAAAATTATACTTATGGCTTTTTAATTAAAAAAATAAAAAAATAATTTTAACCACGAAGATTTGATTAACTAAACTAACTCTCAATTTATCATAATTTTTTTATATTTAAAATTATTAATATTATTTTAAAAATAATAAAATTCATTTATTTCTTATTAAATTGAATAGATTTTAAAAATTATTTATTTATTTATCAGCTAATTGCGCAGAGAGATAAGAAATGGGGCGCTTCTTCATTACTCTGACACTGATTGCAATCCATATGCAATATACCATGGCCGTGGAGATTTTTTCTTAGCAGGGAAGCAAGGGTATCATTTTTACACAGTCATGGAGTTTTCAGGGTGTTTGAAGTGATGCTTAGGAGGCTTTGGAATGTGATCCTCAACATGAAAGATAGTGTTGAAATGTCCAGGGTGTTTGAAGTGATGCTGATGCTTGGGAGGTTTTGGAATGTGATCCTCAAGATAATAAAAGATTGTGTCGACAATAATCAAAGCAACATTTATGTAGTTTTTTTTTAATAAATAGTTGAATTTTTACTCGTAAATAAATTATTGAATATTCAGAAATCTATATTTTAGAGAAAATTTATATAATTGTAGTGAGTAAAATTCTGTAGCGTCATTTTTAATTAGTAAAAGGAAATGTATATGATTGTAATGAGTAAGATTATGCAATCTTAAAAAAATGTTATCTTATATGCAGAAAATAGGAAGAGATTATTAATAAATTAATAAATTGTTATTTTATATGTAGAAAATAGGAAGAGATTATTATTAAATGAGAGAATAAAATGTACAATATCATTTAGCGTAAAAGAATTTTGCTTTACGATATAGTATGAAAGCATATTTTTTCAGTTGTAAATATTTTGATTTAAGGTGTTGTCTAACTATGTTTCTACACGTGTTGTTTAAGTGAAAAAATTGATTCTCTGGGTTCATTTTAGATTAGTATTTAAAATAGATCTATGCTAATCTATAAAAATAAGTACTTGAGATTATGTTTCTTACGTGAATTAAGTATTTATTCTAGATTTATACTTTACCATTTAAATTTATAACACAACATGGTGCATGGTGTTATTGCAGATAAAATGCAAGGCGAATTTATATTTTTAGGTTCCCTATGGAAGGGCTGATAGAAAAATCGTGTGGAGAACAATGATCACTGGTTGGTTCTGTTTTCAGTAGGTATAGGATACAAATAAGTCATGACATTTAAAAACCTCTGAAATATGTTGCAATAGATTGTGGTTTTTTTATAACATTGTTTTAAGTTAGGCAATTTTTCGGACATAGAAAATCCCAAAAATAATATAAAAAAAGTGTAAAAAAAATGCCATACACAAGGCAGCCTGTTTAGACAAGGCCTACACCATTATTGATAATAAAAAAATAAATATATCATATATTTTTGGTTATGATTATATTATGTTTTGGGTATAGATTATTTCTACTAAGATTTATGCCAAAATCAACTCTTTTTGTTGTTGTTGTGAGTGAACCGAGTATCATCCACTATACCCTTTTTCCTCTATATTTTGGTTACGTTGCCTTTTGAGTGTTGTTAAAGTAAAAAATGATTGCCTCATATTTGATTGATGAAGATATTTTAAGCTCTGTAGAAATCGGGAAATAAAAAAAAAAACTTCACGATTTAATCGTTAAACTTGCTAAAAGAAATGGTGAATCTTTTTTTGACTAGCCTATAAAAAAATTTGGGTTTTTTTTTTTTTTTTCACTAAATTTTTAATGACTTGATTAGTGAAGAGAGGAAGAGTTTGTCACTATTCATGAAGAGATTTGACTAGTTTTTGTGGTGTGGAAAAACCATTTATGACATGTAAATGATTGGTGATGATGATGATATATATTTATTATATTTTTGTTGTTGATATTTTGAATCTTGAGACTGATTTAGGATTGAGGATTCAGCTTGATTCAATGTTGATATGTGATGTAGCACTAGATTTTTTATACATTTTATATATTAGTTTTTTTTCATATTTATGTAGCAATGCATGTATATGATGTTGTGGATACGCTAAAAACAATTTAAAAAATGAATATTTTTGTAATTTCTAAATTTCGCTGAAATTCTGACCATTTTTTCAATTTTCTCTGACTTTTTTCAATTTTAAGACCCTTACCGATTTACTCCCAAATTTGATTTTTTCCACATTGATTTTAAAGAACCCAAATGTTGAATTTTCCTTAATAAAAGTAACTCTGCAATGAATGTAGTTGTTTTTCCATACATAACTTGAATATTCAAGTCGAAAAAGTGGAAGATGGAATTTTCATTGGAAAATCGTCTCTGACTTATTAATTAAAGTGACGAATCAATATCGTTATAAATGTTAAATACCCAGGATATGAAATCATTTCCAAACCTGGAGAATTACAATGAAAACATTCATTGTCACTTTGCAAACAATTTTTTTTTGTCTTGCATTCTCCATGCAGCTCTTTGAGTTAGGGTACAAAGCATAAGGATACTGAGCTACATTGTCCAAAGACTAAAATAGATAAAGGTAGCAATAGGGGAAATTCCAAGTAAATTAATTAAGAGAAAAACATATGCTTATGACTAATGATATATAAGTCGCCATAGATGCTTATGACTAATGATATATAAGTTGCCATAGGGGAAATTCCAAGTAAAATTAATTGCGAGAAAAGAGGATGCTTATGACTAGAAAACTGAAACCTAGTGTTTTTGCATAAATGAAAGTGTCATTCTTAAACATTTCACATATCAAGTCTATCGTACAAGGGATGAAATTTCAGATATCAATTCCAATCTACAAGAGGTATGAGAGTTAAAAACACTATATTATTTTTTATATGGGTTAAATGCTTTTGATTATGCATTCCGTTTTCAAATTAACACAGCATAATATTCACTCCGACATAAAGAGGAGAAATTTGAATCTTGCACCTTTTTACAAAATCCAATCTCCGTAAAAAAAACTGTGATGATCAAGTTGTAATCTTTATCCTATAGTTGTAATGTAGTTAACATGTCCTCTTTGGATGCATATATTCTTTGGAATGGTTGAGGTATGTAAGAATTCAAAATAATGGTTATTTTGAGGCTTGTTTAGAGCTTGCAAAGGACGTGAAATATAAATAAATGTGAAGGTTAATGAATGCGCAGTTTACAAAATAATTTTGGCAGAAATAGAAGACAAAACCTGTTTACTCATTCATGAACAATTTATGGTCCCGCCTCAGTAAAGCAATCCTTTTCCCATTGGTTATATATATAATTGCATTTATATTTAAAAAAACATCCAAAGTGCTAAATTAGTTGCAAAATATATCACATCATATATATATATATCCAAAGTGTCAAATTAGTTGCAGAATATATCGCAACATGCATATTGTACACAAATCAAGATAGAAATGGCATCCAATGGAGTTTTCACGAGAGAAAAGTGACTGGAGCATTGATGGTACTGGAGCTTTTTAAAATTTTACTGGTTTTTGCACACTTTGGAAAAGTATTTGGCGTTTTAAGTTTTCAGATTTTGGTTGTTTTGAGATTAAATAGGAATTATTAAGAATTATTACTATGGATCCCCCTAGGCTTAGGGTGTATTGACAATGCATACTTTATTTAATGGAGCCATGAATCTTCCAATCCACTACTCACTGAGGAGCATCAAACCAATGTATGAAAACAAACAACATCCTAAAGAGGCTTTAATACACGTTGCTATGGATGATGGTCATATGGGAGCACAAAGATGGGATTCTTGAGGAGGAAAGAGTGAAGGATGTTGTGAGGTTAGTGTTGACTAAGTTGAGGGAAAGGATACGAGAATACGTGCATAGAGATTGAAGGAGATGGCTTCAAAATCTGTTGGAGATGGAGGATTTTCTCAAACAAATTCGGAAGCTTTTGTGTCTCATATGCAGAATTTGACGATGATGAGATCTCAAAATGGTGAAAAACAAATTGAGGATACAAATTGAGGGGGGGAGACAGAGGGAGGTAGGAGAGAATGACAGAGAGAGGACTTAATAGAGAGGAGGAGAGAGAGGGGGGGGGGGGGGGGGGGGGGGGGGCGACGCGAAGGGATGAGAGAGAGGGAGGGAAGAAGAAACACACAGAGGGAGAAAGGTGGAGAAAGAGAGAGGGAGTGATAAGGGAGAGATGGAAAGATAGTGAGGGAGAGAGGAGAGCGGGAAAGAAGAGGGAGAGGAGAGTGAGGGGGAGATAATGGCAAAGAGAGAGAGAGAGAGAGAGAGATGGAGAGAGTGTGTGTATGTTTTGGGGGTGAGATAGAGAGAGGGAATAAGAAAGAGACACATAGTTACAATTATAGAGAGCGATCAAATCTCTCTAGGTGCAAACCTTTCCTCAAGTTTTTCACTCAAAAAAGAGGTTTGCACTTGGAGATATTTGATCCCTCTCGGCACTTTACAGATCTGGGGTTAAGATGGATCTAGGTTGGTATATATAGAGAGAGAATTTTTATATATAGAGATGTGACATTTATATAAATATAAGTAATATTATTAAAAACAAGCACATATTCAGCTTAATTCATAATCTACCAACTTCCTAGAGGAATCAAATCTCTCTAGGTGAAAATATTTCCTCAAATTTTACACTCAAAAAGAAAATTGTATCCAAAGATTTGATCACTCTAGTCACTTGGTAAACCTAAAGTTAAGATGAATATATGCTGATATTAATTGAATTATAATAATTTCAAACTCACTCAATAAATTGATAATCAATATACATGTCAATATTAATACTCTTTTGTAAAGTTATGAATTTAAAAATAATAATACTAAATAAACTAATAATAACATCCATATTTAGTAGATAAAACCATTTCGGTGCGGGGAAAAAACTAAAGATTATGAACTATAATATGATTTTCTTGAAAATATTTTCTATATTTAAACATATTAAATATGTTTAACAATATTATTTTAAACCTATTTTAGGAGGAAATTGAATTAGCCTAGATCCATATTAGTTTGATGTTATATTTGTTGAAGAATCTAGGGCACATGTAGTTAATGAGATTCATCTTGACTTGATAACTATTTGTGAGGCATTTTTTAATTTTCTTATTAGCACAATCTTCTTATTAGAGTGCGTGTTTCTTATTTCATCAAATAGCTACCAAAACAAAGAGACAAGAACACAAGATGTTGGCATTCTGCTAGGGCCAAAATCTCTCCCTTTTGGAGAGGAAAACCCACACATAATTCTTCTTATAGAGGTTTCAATTGACAAACACCAAGACCAAGACATCAATCCTCTTCTAACTGTTGAGATCATCATCATCATTGTTGTACCATGACAACGTCTTCAGCTAGATCACTATTGCACCATGACTGCACCTTCTTCATCATTTCATTGAATTTGTCTTCATTAGGAACGAGATCATGACTATGATATGACAACACCTTGATGAGATCCTTCACATCATACTTGAGCCAAGACTATGACTATGTTAGATATGTTGAGACAGAGGTCTTCAAGACTTCAGGAAGGTCGAGATTTCATCTGAGATACTCATCCGAAAACCACAAATATCCTCCTCCATATGAAATAATGAACTGTTTCCTTTATCTTGTACCACTATACCTTGTTCGAGATTTTTCCTGCACCCATCCGAGATAAGAGAGACTTGTCCAAGTTTTTTTTTTCCTTGTTGTGCCATCCGAAGTTGTAGAAGCTTGTCAACAGACCTCCGAAAATTTCATTCGAAATTGTGCTTCTGTAATTCCTGTACCCATCCGAAATTCAAAGAGAGATCCGAGTTTTTGTCCTACACTTTTTCACTGACCCTAACTGGGTATATGTAGTGGTTATGTTTCCATATTAAGCCGACTTGACCAAGTGAATCGTTGTGTCTCTTATATGAGTCGACATGACATATATATATATATATATATATTGAGGTCGACTTGATTATTCTCTTCATTGTTTTGCAGGAAAACTTTTTCAAGAGGATTGTGCTTGTCCTGGAGGGTTGTTTTGGACACTAGGTTGACTCACATACATTACATATATGCTCAAGAAGAGCTCTTTACACATTTCTTTGAATTTTTGACTTTCCTAGACCTATGGAATGAGCAAGAAAATCATTCTTATAATTTACAAAAACAATATTTCTTTTTCTTGACAAGTATAAAGTCAAAATTACATTTGTAAATACCAAACCTAGTTGCACTTTCTTCAACACCCCCTCTTAACTAGGGGGGTATTTATAATGGTACTTGGTCATTCTCAATCTGAAGAATTTCTCATAAGAAGAATCAGATTGGTAACCCATCTGTATAACATCATAGTAACCAACATTGTTTTGAAAGCAAGGCCTTGACTGACAACTCTATCTATCATCAGATTAGAGCATAATGTTGGCGAGACTAATGACTCTATACAACTTCATCATTGTCTCTCAAGGTACATACCCATCCGTGTGTTCACTGAGTATGACCTTCTAGGACTATTCTTATCTTGGGTTTCCAACCCTAAAAGAATATCGATCCTCTTGCCTACTCTTATCTTGGATGCCCTACACATCCTCAAAGTGTTATGCTCTTGAATTGCGAGAAGATACCAGAATACCAAATATGTGAAGAAATATACCTAGAACATAGAACACTAAGAAATAATAGCATGTATTTTATTATTCAAAAAGGAAAGCAATGTTCACTTGCCTCTTCGAGGGGGAAACCTCCAATAGGGCTGGGCTCAATTACAAAATAAGACACGATGCTCCTCGAGGGGAGTCTCTACCCTTTATATAGGATTCGTACATGCAATACCATGGGTCAGTACCATGGTTATTATTAATACCACTATCTAATACCATGGCCCATTTGCAACTAATTGTGGTCCCTTCTTTAAATGCGGGTCAACCACTTACAATTATTAATATGGTCTTTATTGACTCTTTAACTAACTATAACTATGACTCGACCCTATTACATAAATAAGGGGGTTAGGGTTGGACCCTAACATGCCCTCCCCCATAAAAATAGCCTTGTCCTCAAGGCTGAAGCTGTTGACACTGCTGAAGAACAATGGTTGATTCCCAGGTCGCATCTTTGGACATGTGTCTTTCCACTTGACGAGGACTTCCTCGATTGTGCGGTCGCGCAAGTTCCTTTCTCGCGTGTCAAGAACCTGTTCCGGTTGGAGCCAGATTGAACCTTCTTCATCCCGGTAGACTAGTTTGAATTCTCCAATGGTTCCCAACCACTTTCTTAAGGCATGAGACATGGAAGACGAGATGAATTTTTGCAGTGGGTGGCAAGGCTAGCTTGTAGGTTACTTCTCCAATGCACAGAAGTATTTGATACGGTCCGTAGAATTTTGGAGATAATTTTTGACAACCCTTGTCTTTCAGTGATGTTTGCTTATATGGTTGCAACCTCAAGAATACCTGATCCCCTTCTTGAAATTTGTGCTCTAAACGATGTTGGTCTTCCTGTTGCTTCACGCGATTTTGAGCTTGATGGAGATTCTCTTTGAGGTGGGCCAGCATGGTTGCACAGTTTTGTAGGAGTTGATCCACTGCTTGTACCTTCGAGCATCCCTAGATATAAGAAGTAGGTGAAGGAGGGAGTTGACCATAAACTGCTTCATATGGAGTCATTTTAGTGGTGGCATGATAGTTAGTATTATGCCACCATTCTGCTAGAGGTAACCATTGTACCCATAGATGTTGCTTTTCTGAAGTGAAACACCTGAGGTAGGTTTCCAGACATTTTTTGACTGCTTCAGTTTGACCTTCATTTTGGGGATGATAGGAAGTACTGAGTTGTAGTTGGGTACCTTGTAGCCTGAAGAGTGTGGAGTACTAAAGAAGGTATGTTTTTGGTGATTATTTCAGCATCTTTTCATTAAAACTTACAAACCTTTTGCATCATGAACTAGGTAGATGATAAGGAATTGTAATAAAATCTGTAAGATTAATGTGCAAAACGAAAACACTGACAATTGTCATTTTCTTATGCAGGAAGAAGGAAAAATGAAAAATTGTCGTTCCAAAGGAAAAGACAAGGCCAGGTTAACCGCTATCCCTTTGACGGGGAACCGCATGCAAACAAGGCAAACAAAATCAAAGCGTATCAGCCAAGGAAAGGAAATGGAGATATCGGCTCGACGCAAGAAAGTAAAGAGATAATTGAGAGCCAACGGTTCGGCGAATCCCTCAGGATCCTTTGATCCTGAGGGATCGCTACTTTAACTATTTTTGCACCTAGACATCTCCGCCTTCGCCATTATAAAAAGGGGCAGCATTGTTAGCCCGGGGATAGTCTGTGATACTTCTATGTAACTTTTCTTAAATTTAAGACTTTGATCATCGACTCTCGTGGAGAAGTGATCCGTTGTAATTCTGTTTAATGCATTAATACAAACTTGGTTGCTATTTCATCTTTGATCCTGGAATAACTTCAAGCGGTGTACCCCTGGAGGCTAAGGGCCCGGCCCTGGAGGAACACTTGCTCCTGTACTATTACTTTTGGTTTATGCGTGGTTTGCTCATCAGCTTTATTTGGTAATCTGATATGTTCTGTTATTTTATATCATAGCTCTATTACATCTGATCTGTTAAGTGATATCGTTTTCTGAAGCAGAGACATTATAACTCTGCAATGCATTGTTGTTCCTTAAGTACTGATATAACTCACTTTTATAGGATATCGTTGATGTTCAATTATAGAATGTCTGTGTTGTAACACTTGACTATTGGTATTTCTCAATTCATCTTAGAGATTATATTTCCTTGCGATGGTTGAATCTATGGACGTTGATGTTCCATTCTGAAATACAGTCGTATTTCAAAATGGATGGTTGAATCTGTAGCAGGCTACATCCTATCACTATAGATCTATGTTTCCTATTCCTGTAGCAGCTCATTTTTAGAAGGGGACGGACTGGTGTGATTCCTGTAGTAGCTTGTTTGGAATGCCAAGTTGGGTTCAAACAGTCCCAAATCAACCCATTCAATCTTTGTCCATTGGGATAAATTACTAGGTGTATTCTCTGCATTAGTATTGTAAAATTTTGGCGTTGCTTTCTGTGCTGGTTTGAAACATTGAAGGTTGAGAATTGAGTTCTATTTATTTTAGATTATTGTTAATGAATTGAGTTGACCTATTGAAGTTTAAAAATGACTCAACTTAGCAATTTATTAGAGTTATTAAGAACTCTAATTATGTCAACTATTGAAAGCACAATCAACATTAGCAAGGAAACTCTTTTTGACATTCAAACTTTCTTTCAATATACACAAGAGAAGACTCTTTTTGACATTCAAACTTTATTTCAATATACACAAGAGAAGATTTTTTTTGCAGCTTGAATCTCAACTTCAACAAGAAGAGATACAATAACATAAGCATCATTATATTCAGAACATTGAGATAAACTCCCATCAACAGCAAGTCAATATTGTTGAATTGAATTAAGATTTAGTACCCAATGAAGCGTCAGTTGTACGTGCAAATGTAGAAATTCAGTCTACACTTCCCAAGCCCATCATCAGACCTTGGGAAGAGCTTGTCCAAAACAAGCACAAAACTGGTCTTGGATATGACAAGGACATGTCATTTCATATTCCAGGTTACTCAAAGCCCATCCAGTTTTTGTTGAAATTTCTAAGTTTACTCAGTTAGAAACCCTCCATGCACTTTATCTGATTTATTCCTACCTACTTGTTATTTTCCTTAACAAGTTATTTACAATGTAAATACTGAAAATAAACACTAGTGCATGCTCAACATATTATAGATCAGCAACTAAAAAGAAACAGAAACAAACACACCATATGAAACCATTATTTTTTGACCAATGTCCCAGGAAAAACCCAATGTGGGAAAACAGGTGAAGCTATCTAAGGGTTTTCTTATTATGCAATATCAAAGTACAATCTGGGTGCCAAAACTGGCCTACCCAACAGAGAATTTCCTTGGCAGTAATACCTCTTGGTTTCTGGAAAATCTCTTGGCTGAAACCCCGGACAATCCTTTCGATAGCTCCTCAGCACAAAACTACTCAGAAACCCCAGCGTCTACCCAATCTGGACTGCGTCAGCCTCTCCTAGCCCAGCACTGGCCCTGTGTTAGCCTATATTGGCCTATGTCAATCCCAAGAGGCCCTTCGTCAGCTCCTTGAGCCTTTGCGCTGGCCTCTCTGGTGCTCTGCGCAACACTTAGCTGCCTCTGCGTGGCCTTGCGTGAGCACTGGCTGCTCTTGCGTCACTCTCTCTGGCTGTGTTACTGCTCTCTCGGCACTATCTTTGACTCTATGTCTCTCTCTGTACTCAATGCCCCTCATCTGCTCTCCTATCACTAATTCTATCTCTCTTAGCAAACCCCGCTCTTGAGAATAGAATGATTGATCACTCTAGTGTGCATCTCCAAGTGACCCTCAAGCCTGCTCTTATACTTTTCTTGTTGACATATCAACGGCCGAGTTTAAGTCCCTAATCAACGACTAAGATTAGATTTAGCTAGATCCTTGTCTTTTGGATTCATATTAATACACATTAATATTTTATTTTACCTAAGTTTAGACTTAGGGACTCCATTAAAAATATTAATTATTTTAATATCTCCTGATTGTTTAGAATATGCCCAAACCCTTTTTGGGTATTGGAGATCTCATGTGCCCCAACCTCTCCACCAAATTTCGTGGCTAGAGCACATCCGATGCTACCCCAAATCAACACTCCCTCTTAGCGAGGACTATGCTCTAGCAATACTCCTCACTGAGTATTACTTTAATCATCTGGCATCGGTACCTGTGCTGATGCTAGGCCTTCCTACCCAACATCCTCTGCACTGCTACATCCTGTACTACTGCCCATGGTTTTGCCACTGCCATTGCTGCATATATACGACAGCTCCCTCTGGATCCGTGTTGTTCCTGGTCCTTTCTCCCAGCACTGCATCCACACTGCACCTTCTCTCATCATGTTGCATCCTGATGCCCACTGCTGCACTGCAACTCAGTTACTGAGAAGTAAGTAACTGATCTCCCAACTGACCTCCCTGTTGGGCTAGAGACACCCACTGATGCTGAGCTCCCTCTGCCGTTGACAAGTGATCCCTCTCTAACCTCTCCGCTGCTGCAACAACTCCCTGCATCTCACAACGTTGCACACCTCTATGTGCCATCCTGCACTGGTGAAAAATTCTCATGTCTCTTGCACTGCTGCAGCCTACTAGCCCTGCGCTATCTTGGGACTCCTGCATTGTAGCTCTCTCTGCCACTCAATCAGCATCCATCTCTACCCACTCAGCCAGTCCTACTACTCCTCGACGGGGCTCCTGTAGGAAGGTCTAATCCAAGAGGCTGGGTACCTCGAGGATCCTGTCCCTCATCGCCTGTAGTCCATCTGACTACAACTCGATGGCTCCCCACTTCTGCTCAAGTGGCGTGTGTGAACTCATGGCATAATAATCGTCTATCAAAACTTCCTTCTCTGCCCATGCTGGCGCTGCCTCAGTCTCGGAAGACTCTCCCTTACTCTTCTTCCTTGGACACTGGGTCGCATAATGACCCAGCTCCCCATAGTGGAATCACTTGATCTTGGAGACATCCTTCTTCTTCCGCTTTTCCTGCTTTCCCTCAGATGTTAGGGCCACATCTTCCTCCTTATTCTTGACTTTGATCCCCTTTCTGCTACTACCCGTCTTCCACTGCCGTCCGATCTCTTCCTGGAAAAACGCTACCCACATCTCGTCCCAAGGTGGAAGTGTCACTCTGCCCAGTATACTCTGGAAAAATACCTCCCAGTCTTCTGAGACATCATTCGGGGTTGTCCTCACCATTAGCTCCTAATCCGGTGTCGCCCCTATAGCAGTCAACAGATCTCAGAACTCATTCAGTCCTCCAAGGAAGGTGTCAATTGGTTGTCCCTTCTTCATCTGATACGGCCTCATCTGATTCTCGAGCAGCATTCTTCTCTGCACAAAAGTATGTTGGTATAGCTTCCTGAGAGCCTCCCACATCTCAAATTTCATTTCCTTCTCGGCTATGTGTGGTACTACATGATCCTTGACCCCGTCAAGGATAATTCTCCTAGCCCTTGTCATCGCCTCCTCGTACCTATCATTATCACTGGGGTCAACTGGGACAGCTATTACCTTCAAGGCGAAGTTCTTGACACGATTCTTGTCAAGTTCCTGTGAAGTTTGATGCTTCTTCCAGTCTATCCTGGTCTCTTACCCCATGTAGTGCCATGATGCTCCTCTACTTCCCTCCTGGAAGTTATCTGTTTGACTCCTCTGAGTCTCTACTTCCCATTTGGAAGTTCTCTTCTAGACTCCCTCTAAGTCCTAATTTCCCTCCTGGAAATCCTTCTAGCGCTGGTCAAGATGCCCCCTACTCTGATCGTCTTGTGCAACCACACCACTAATCCGGGTTCCTCGGCTGGAAACTCTCAGTATTAACTCCTCTAGCCTTGCTCTATCAGGTAGTGTTTTGACTACAGTACCTCACCAGCTCCACTCTGCAATATTCCTGCAGCCTTCTAAACCCCAGCAACTGCCTATCTGTGGACTGTGTCAGCCCCTCTCTGCCTCACGTTGTTCCTGCGTCACCCCGGATGGGTCTGCGTCAGCCCTGGAAGGCCCTGCATCAACCCTCTGGCACTCTACATCAACAATGTTGACCTCTCTAAGACTCTGCGCAGATCCCGACTGCCTCTGCATGGCCCTGTGTGAGCCTTGGCTAGCCCTACGTCACATTCCTTGGCTTCTGCGTTGCTAGAAACAGCTTTTGTCACCTCAGGACATTTGTTTTCTACTGCTATTAATCTGCTCGGCTGATGTCTTTTAGTCTTCCTGTGATCTTCAATCACACTCTGACACCATGTTGAAGTTTCTAAGTTTACTGAGTTAGAAACCCTCCATGCACTTTATCTTATTTATTCCTACCTACTTGTTATTTTCCTTAACAAGTTATTTACAATGTAAATACTGAAAATAAACACTAGTGCATGCTCAACATATTACAGATCAACAACTAAAAAGAAACAGACACAAACGTACCATATGACACCATTATTTTTGGACCAATGTCCCCAGAAAAACCCAATGTGGGAAAAGCGGTGCAACTATCTGAGGGTTTTCTTATTAAGCAATATAAGAGTACAATCTAGGTGCCGAAACTGGCCTACCCAATAGAGAATTTCCTTGGCAGTAATACCTCTTGGTTTATGGCAAATATCCTGGCTGAAACCTAGGATAATCCTTTCGACAACTCCTCAGCACAAAATTGCTCAGAAACCCTAGCGTCTACCCAATCTGGACTTCATCAGCCTCTCCTAGCCCAGAGCTGGCCCTGAGTTATCCTATCTTGGCCTGCGTCACCCCCAAGAGGCCCTACGTCAGCCCTAAGAGGCCCTACGTCATCTCTTTGAGCCTCTGCGTCAGCTACGTTGACCTCTCTGGTGCTCTGCGCAGCACTTAGCTGCCTCTGCGTGGCCCTGCGTGAGCACTGGCTGCTCCTGCGTCACTCTCTCTGGCTGCTCTACTGCTCTCCCGGCACTATCTCTGTCTCTCTCTGTACTCAATGCCCCTCAACTACTCTTTGATCACTGATTCTATCTCTCTTAGCAAACGCTGCTCTAGAGAATAGAATGATTGATCACTCTAGTGTGCATCTCCAAGTGACCCTCAAGCCTCCTCTTATACTTTTCCTATTGACATATCAACGGCCGAGATTAAGTCCCTAATCAACAGCTAAGATTAGATTTGGCTTGATCCTTGTCTTTTAGACCACTCTAACACATATTCATATTAATACACATTAATATTTTATTTTCCCTAAGTTTAGACTTAGGGACTCCGTTAAAAATATTAATTATTTTAATATCTCATGATCTGTTTAGAATCTGCCCAAACCCTTTCTGGGTATTGGAGATCTCATGTGCCCCAACCTCTCCACTAAATTTCGTGGCTAGAGCACATCTGATGCTACCCCAAATAAACAGTTTCAGAGTTTTGGATTCCTTCATGACAATTCACCTTCAATTGTTTCAGATTTTGCTCCTCTTCCACAACAACAACAATAGATTGTGAAATGCCAACATTGTCACCGAGTTGGCCATATGCAAGATCATTGTTTTGATCTTCATCCATGTAAGCATTGTCATAAAACCAGTCATTCTTCAAATAGATGCTTCAAAAACAAGCCTCTTGCAAGAACAAAGATTCATCTTGGATGGATCGCTTCTTGGCAGTGGGCATCAATAACAAAGAAGATATTTCAGTCATATGTCCAAACTTGTTCTAGAGTATTGAATAGTCTTGCAGTTGAGTTTTCTCCATCATCTCACCTTGTATCTGACAGGGGGGGAAGTGATGGTCATCTACAAGCTTCAAAGTCACATCAATCGAGCCTGATCCATAACTCGCCATATCAGATTCAGAGTTGTAGCCAGAGACAAATATGACCTTGAGCATGCCTTCAATTGGTGATGCCTCTTCAAAGAATTGGTGACACTTCCTCTAGCAGAAGACTTTAGCTTCTTGTGGGTTTTGGAAGAGTTGCAGGAATTGCATTAAGCTTTCCAGAGTTGGTGGTAATCCTTAAACCATCACAGGTTGAGACCTCCTTTTTCATGTTGAGTTTCTCCCTTTTATGTGGGGTGAGACCTCCCTTTCATGGTTGAAGGTTTCCCTCTTCAAAACATCAGGAGCACTTCCTCTAGCTAAAGACCTCAGCTTCTTTCCAGACTTGGAAGAGTTCCAAGAACTGCACTAAGCATTCCAGTGTTGGTGGTCATCCTTAAACCACCTCCCTTTATACCAACATTTCAGAGAGCACATTTAGCATAGTGATGCCATACATTTTTGCATGTTTTGTATTACAGCTCTCTTCTTGGACTCATACATAACCCTTCGGATTAAGGGGGGGAATGTTGGACACCTAATCCTGTAAGGGCTAGTGTGGAAGTTGAACAGCCAAAGGGAGTCCAAGAGACCACTTGGAATATGAATCCAAGGGTCACACCATGTATTATAAATGTATATCATTGTCAATAATATACGTATTCTCATGCTTATATTTCATATTTTGTTGCTACCATGTATGTGTTTAACAAGTCCCACTCGACGATATTCAACATATTTATGCCTTGAAGATTGAATCTTCCTGTCCAAGATGATATCTTCGTGCAAATCATTCATATACTCAGGTGCCAAATCATCAATAGTCGAAATCTTTGTATCTTCCTCAGGATCCATGATCATCGGAGGTTCATACAATTTCAGATTTTCCACATTTACAACTGAGTAAATACGCATGTAAGGAGGTAAATTTAATCGAAATGCATTATTTCCAATATTTTCCACAATCTTGAAAGGGCCATACCTGATAGGTTTTAGTTTCTTACCTACTCCTTTCAACTTGTCTTTACTGATATACAACCATCCCTAATTGCCGACCTGAAAATGATGACCGATTCGATGCTTGTCATGGCGCATTTTGTACTAATCCTGCATTGCTTCATGTATCTGTTGTATCCATTGAATGAACTTAACTGCTTTGTTTGCATCATCATGTTCACATCACCGAACATGAAATCCATCAATGATTTTGGTAGATACCCAAAACATGTTTCAAATGGTGATCGATTAGTTGAAGAATGTAAACCTCAATTGTAAGCATGTTGCACATAAGGTAAAGATTCATCCCACAACTTAGGATGTTTACTGAAGTAACCTCGGAGAATATGTATGACTGTTCTGTTCACCACTTTTGTCTGTCCGTCAGTCCTTGGATGAAAAGTTGTGTTCTTCTTCAGCTTTGTGTCCATGAGTCCCCACAAAGTAGACCAAAACTCTCCTACAAAACGAGTGTCTCGATAAGAAATAATGGAAGCAGGTATCCCAAAATGAACTCATACTTATTCGAAGAACATCTTTACAGTTTGTTCAACTATCACTTGCTTTTTTCACAGAACAAGAATGCACATCTTGTTGAATCTGTTAAACACAACATACATGTAATCATGCCCTCTCCTGGACATAGGAATTCCTCCAACAAAATCCATGGAAATGTTGTCCCATGGTCGCAAAGGAACTGGAAGTGGCATGTACAAACCGATCTTTCGATTATTTGGCTTGTTGGTCGAACACATCACACATCCTTTAACGTACTTAACAATGGTTTCATACATACGAGGCTAGTAACAATACCTTTGAACTTGTGTCATTGTTTTGCTTACTCCAAAATGTCCTAAAATGCGAGAAGAATGTGCTTCCAAAATGACATGCGCTCTTTCTGTCTGTGGTATGCACAACTTACCCAGATAATATAACAACCTGTCATGAATATGATAATTGACTTCTTCCACTTGAGCATCATGAGTTAGTGATTCATAAATATCTTTGAAATCAGCATCTATACTATATTGTTCTATATAATTTTCATGTTTCAAATAATTATTCTATAGCACTACTGAAGCATTCAAAGATCGTCTAGGCAGCATTTCAGCTACTTTATTTGTGACACCATTCTTGTACTTAATTACTAAGTGAAATTGTTGAAGGAATCTCATCCATTTGTAATGACAAGATTGTTGCAGCTTAGTTTGAGACTGCAGGTACTGAAGCGGCCGATGATCTATGTGAATCATCGTTTCCTTACCCATTAAATAATGTTTCCATTTTTTAACACTTTCTATCAAAGAAAACAGTTCTTTATCATATGTCGAATAATTCATTACTACCTTAGAAAAAGTTTCAGAATGAAAACAAATTGGTTTCCCTTTTTGAAGTAACACTGCACCCATTGCATAACGACTATCATCTGTTTCAATTTCGAATGGTTTTTGAAGATCTGGTAAAGCTAAGATTGGTTCTGTGACAATTTTCTTCTTAAGTGTATCAAAAGATTTTTGTTGTTTTCCTCCCCACTGAAAGGGAACTTTATAACTTGTTAAATCATGTAACAGTGAAGCAATCAAAGAAATTGAGCAATAAATTTCCTCCAATGTTGAATTTCACCTATAAAGCTTCTAACTTCAGTCACATTATGCGGTCTTGGCCACTTAACAATCACATCGATTTTAGTTGGATCTATTTTCAAACTTCCACCTCCAACTATGTAACCAAGATAATTCAGTGAATTTTTCCCAAACTCACATTTAGAAAGTTTAAGGTACAATTTTTTCGTGTGCAACGCTTCAAAAACCTGCTTAACATGCCTAACATGTTTTCCATACTTGAACTGAAAATCAGGATATCATTCAAGTAGATTATGACAAATTTATCAATGTATGGGCATAATACATCATTCATAACCTGCATGAAAGTTGTTGGCACATTACACAAACCAAAAGGCATTACTAACCATTCAAATAGTCCTTGCCTAGTTTTGAATGTAGTTTTCCATATGTCATTTTATGCTATGCGAATTTGATGATACCCACTTCTTAAATCTAACTTTGTGAAATAAATAGCATTTTTCAGTTGATCAAGTAAATCATCTATCCTGGGAAGAGGATACTTGTTTTTTATTGTGATCTTGTTTAAGGCCCTAAAGTCGACACACATTCTCCATGTCCCATCTTTCTTAGGAACCAAAATTATGGGTGAGCCACATAGAGATGAACTGGGTTGAATAAAACCTTTTTCAATCAATTCCTAGATTTGTTTCTTTATTTCTTCGTTCCCTATAACTGACATGCGATACATTCTGATATTAGGAAGAGGGGCATCTGACATCAATTGTATCTCATGTTGTATTTCTCTCTTAGGAGGAAGATGTTTTGGTTCTTTAAATAGACTTGGAAAAGATTCCACCACTTTAACCAAACTATCTTTAAACTGAGACTTACAACCTGAAAAAGCATCTTGTTGATCCTTATGTTTTTCTTTTACAACCATGAGTACATATTTCTTACTTGAGCTTATTAATCGCTTCATTTGATTAACTGAAACTAAATCCAAGTGTGATTTGAGTTTATGTGCCCTGACAATAAATTCAATCCCATCTTTCTTAAGGTGATATTTATGCTCTTTCCTATGAAACATTGCATCACGATCATAGAGATAAGGACTTCCTAACACTACTCCACATATGTCTGCTGGAATCACATCTAAATCCACTTCATCAATGTAATTATTTGTTATGGAAAATTTTAACTGACACTGCTTTGTGACATTAATTTGAGTCTCTTTATTTAGCCAACCTAGTGGGTATGGTCTTGGATGATTTTGTGTCTCCAAACCCAATTTCTTAACTAAATATTTAGATATTAAATTTGTCTGTGATCCACTGTCAAACAATGTATCTATTTTCTTGTGCTTAGAAGTTATCCTTATATGAAATAATTCAACCATTTTATCCTCATTTAGATGATTTGAGTTTGAAGAAGATGCATAAGTACTATAACTTGAACTAGTGTCAGAAGTTTTACCTGTCGAAACCATTGCTGTTATTTTACCTTCATCCCCTGAGTTGGAGCCCAAATCTTGTTGGATTGTTTCATTAGCCTTCTTTTCACCTTTCTTCTTCTGGAACTTCTTTGGTCTAAGTTCTAGGTGAAGTTTCCAACATTTGGACTCATCATGTCCAATCCTTTAGCAATGAGTACAAGTAGGTCTCTCACTTTCCTTCTAAGCTATCGTTGATCTCTTTCCCTTCAAATTGCCCTTCCTCTTGATGTCTTTGGAATCCTTGATTTCCAACTGTCTGGATGGTTTCTATGAAAACTTGAACAGTTTGCTACCTGATTCAATATGTATGGATTGAACACACACTTCATCAAAGTCATCAGGATTAAACATCAATAATGTATGTTGTAAATATGAATGTAAACTGCCAATGTACTTTAATAAAGTTTCACGTGTATCCAATGGAATACCAAGCGCCAAAGCTTTCTTCTTGAATTCCTGAGTAAACTCTTGAACATTTTGCCCCTTACCTTGCCTCAAATGCTGCCAATCAAATACAACTTGCTGCATGTGTCCTAAAGGATAGAATTGTTTCCTGAGAGCTTTTAAAAACTTAGACCATGAAGAGATGATTTTACCTTTCCGCTTTACATCTATTTGAGTTTTACTTTCCCACCATATTAAAGTTGTTCCCCCCATTCTAAGTGTAGCTAACTAAATTTTCATTTTACCGTTAGAAATTTTCTGAATACGACAATACACTTCTAATTGCTTAATCCAGTTATATAACTTTTCAGGATTCATTTCGCCATCATAAACAAGTAAATCAAATTTTGCATCAAGTTTTAAAAGAGATGTTTTCTTAGATTTCTTTTCTGTTTCAGATTATGAACTGGAAGAAGAAAAATAAGAAGATGATAATGGAGATGATGGAAGAGAAGGAGGTTTATCAGCCTTGCCTTTACCCTTGTCCTTCTTCGATGTCTTTGAGGAAGAAGCTGCATCTCTCACCTTCTTATCTTCGTAGAGTTCTCCCAACATCTATTGCATGCTCAAAAACACTTTCTGAAACTGTTCCTCGCTCATCTTTGCTTAAGGAGTTTCACCTGCATCAGATCCTGTCATGGTCGATTTATGAGCGACTCTTCGCTTTCCAATATCTGGATCAAACTCATGAAGTGTTCCTTCTCCAAGTTGTGACTTTGACCTGGTTAACATTCACTGGAAAAACTTATACCAAACACAACCTACTATGACACCAAATTATATGGTCTAAAATCGATCATAAACTAAAACTGAAGTAGAATTTATTAATTGCCAAAAGTGAATTGATTATTAACCTTAAGTGCTGATTGTGGAAAACTGAAGGAAAGCAGTTGATTTAAGACTGAATCAATAACTTAAGAAACATAATTAAGCTTGAACTTGCAGTAAAAACAAATATGGAAGACAACAAAAATTGATTACTGAGTTCGTCCCTAATGGACTACTTCTCTGGGTGTGCTTTCAAGATGGGCATCCACTTTATTAGGATTGATCAAAAGAGGTCCTTTACATAGAAAAAATACTAGACTGAATATGCACACAGGAACTTTTTGTCTCTGTCAACAGAAATCTCTCTCTCCTATCTTTCCAACGCTTGTCTCGATTCCCAATTCCGCCTTTGGACGGCCAAGATAGACTCAAATCAATAACTGCGTCTCTAGCTCAGCATCTACTTACAAGACTTCAAAATCACTCTAATACCTTTACACGAGAAAAATGATGAATTTATAAGACTCTAGGTTCATTCGAAGTTCCCATGGATAAGATATGCATGAATGGGTTTGATTTGGATAGGTAGATGCTTGATCTTATGACTAGTGGACACCTTAATGTTAAGTTACATAGTGATTGAATTAACTTTATGCCAAA
This sequence comes from Pinus tabuliformis, assembly GCA_031772625.1. Taxonomy (NCBI): domain Eukaryota; kingdom Viridiplantae; phylum Streptophyta; class Pinopsida; order Pinales; family Pinaceae; genus Pinus; species Pinus tabuliformis. Next base: position 1,241,401,120 of record CM062807.1, read on the forward strand.
AACCAACCAAAAACCTAAAATAGAATTGATAATTAAACTTGACCCCTAGTGGTCAGCTACCAGCGCAGAACAACTTAACTACTAGCATGTGAATGTCGTGGTCTAGTTGCAGGCTGCCACCTCCGCGGTCATCCTCTTGCGGTTCTGGCTTGTGGTGCGCTCCGACGGTTTCATGTGACAGCCTACCTCTGACAGTTATGGCTTACCTCCATGGTGGTCACAACAGATTTCTCCGACGCAGTCATGGTCTTCCCACTAGCGGTAAGTCTGTTCACATGTGTTTATGTCTTTACGATCTCTGCCACGGTTAGGGACTGTGGGGTAACTCAATTCTATTCACATGTCACTGCAACCTCCGACGGTTTGACCTCCGCGCAGTTTAGACTGTGAGTTGTTTAGTTTTTTAATATATGATTTAACCATAAGTCGGAAATGGGTTATTTACTTAGGTTCATGTGTTTAGACCTTATACATTAGGTTTTCTGCACATAGGTTTAGCCACTTAGGTTTGTGACTTAGTACTTAGGTTTTAGGTTAGGTTTTAGTATCATAAAGATCTTCCACCTTAGCCTTAAAACCTTTGCAATTACATAAAGTTTTGTCACACCATGAAATACAATTTGGACCACCTCTACCATGATGAGGTAACCAACATCGGAAGAACTGAAGACAACACCGGACACTGAATAACACTAGCGAAGCTGACGAAGCTGAAGCTTGACCTGAACTCTCTGGACTAACAAAATCCTCTTGGATCACTGACCATAGACCTCTATCCTTAACCCTTAACCTTGATATGTACACCAACCACACACATATAAATGATGAGATTCCAAGACACATGCATTATGAAAAAAGTAAAACGGATCTCTTCTTAAAAGTTTTAATGAGGGATTTGAGTTCCTTAACATATAATGACAACAATGATCAGATATACCACAAATTTACTACTATCCTCTCCACTACAATTAACAACTCTAAGGATGTATCATATAATAAGAACAATAGGAATTCCAACCCGTGGTATGACAATGATTGTAAATCTGTCAGGAAAGCGAATAGAGATGCTCCCAACGAAACTATTAAGGATGAAAATATCAAGGTGTACAAAGCACTTATCAAAAGGAAAAAAAAGAGAGTATATAAACAAGGGGAAAGGTCATCTCCTTAACCTCTCTAAAATTGAGCCTAGAAAGTTTTGGAAGAACATTTTTGTCCATAAATCAAAAGCAAATAATATAGTCTCTTTAAAGGAATTTGAGGTCTATATTAGAAATCTTTATGACTCCCCAGACACGGTGATCTACATCAAAATAACTCCTATAGAGGGAGATACCTTTTCTTTGGAGGGCATAGAATCTAGGATTAAGAAGTTGACTATCGGGAGAGCTAGGGATATTGAAGGGTACCAAGCTGAAATTCTCAAAATTGGGAGGTCCATCTTCACCCTGCACTTACACAATCTCCTAACCTTGGCAGTTAAACAAGGCTTCCCTGAGATGTGTGCGAAAATCCTTATTGTGCCTATATTTAAAAGTGGGGATAAAAATGTTCCCTCTAACTATAGGACTATCATGATTAGCCACATTTTAGCCAAGTTGTACGGGCTCATTCTGGAAAAGAAGATTAGCACTTGACTTGAGATCCATGGTAAAAGAGCCACTGGGCAAGCTTTTTTAGAAGGAATCACTCTATGATCAACCACCTTGTCACTCTTAGGACAATTATCGAGGATTGTCATAATAGTAACACTGACCTCTTCTGTTGTTTTGTTGATTTTAGAAAAGAGTTTGACATGGTTCCTTGAGAGAAGTTATGGGAAAAGCTTGATGAGATAATGGTTCCTCCCGAGTTAAGGGTCAATGTTATTAGATTATACGAGAATGTTATTTCCAAGCTTAAGACAACCAAGGGTTGGTCTACTGATATTAAATGCAACATCGGTGTTAAGCATGGGTGTCCCCTATCCCCTATGCTTTTTGGCATTTACATTGACAAGCTTGAGGAATGCTTGGAAGTTGTTGGGTTTGAAGGACCCAAGCTCGATGGCATAGTCATTACTCTTCTCCCTTAAATTAAGGAGATAAGATTGAGTTAGATATCTTTCTTCTTTCTAGGAGTCCCGATAATCTCAATAAGCAACTTAAAACCCTCCCCAATTTATGTTCCAAGATGGGTATGAATGTTAATATTGACAAGACTAAAGTTATGATTATTAAATCCAAAAAGATCGCTTATGATAATTTCATTTATGATAACAATTACTTAGAGAATGTTTTTCTTACAAATATTTAGGTATTGATATCCACCATCAACTCAACTAGAACTATAACATTGAGAAAAGAATTATAGGTGGTTGGAAATCTTACTATGAGCTTGAAAACAATTGTAAGATGGTCAATCTTTGGGTTTGCAGTAAAAAAAATTTCTCTTAAAGACTCTCGTCACCCCTATTACTTTATATGGATGTGTGGGATGAAATTTATATAGAGATTCATGGAGAAAGATTGAAATGATCCAAAAGAAATTCATAACCTACAACCTCAATATTAAAGGTAATACTCCCTACCCTATTCTCTTAATTGAGGCTAGCCTTTCCCCCATTGAATGCATGACTATGTTTAGGTATTTGATGTATAAGAAGAAGTTGTACAACATGGAAGCCAAGAAACTCCTAAAAATTGCTTCTAAATCTAGTCAAAACCACCTTCGACTCAAGCGAGGATGACATAAGGATGCCAAGTCCTAGCTCGATCATTGGGAGATAAAGGGGGAGGTCTTCTTGGGGAATAAGGATAATATTAAAAGCGTCATTACTTCCAAATTTGGGGATAAGTTGTGGAGTGATAAGGAGATAGAGGGGAAAAGAAAGTTAAGTTACTATAAGGAGGTTATCAAACCCACACTTGCTAACTAGAATTACCTTTATTTCTTAACCAGTGCTAAGAAGAGAATGAATATTGCAAGGATTAGAACTAATTATCATGATCTCCGAAGTGAAACCAGACATTGGTCTATTCCCAAGATACCTTGGGACGAGATAATATGTCTCCTTTGCGATACTAAGAGAGTCGAAGATGGAAATCACTTTTTCTTAGATTGTCTAGCCCTTACTCACATCTGCTCTGATTTCCAAAACATTTTCCCCACACCTAACCTCCTTGTAACAACCCTGGTTAAAATCCATGTAAAAGTTAATAAAGGAAAAATATTAACCACGGTTGATGGGACACTTATTCCAAGATGAATGTTGGGAAAAAGCATAGTGATGGGGATCACTTGTGGTTGATTAATGGCTAAGGAAATTGGAAAAGGCAATGGAAAAGGCTTTGGAAAGGAAAAATGGCATTTCGACACATTTATTTATGAAAATAATGGAAATTAGGAGAAAAGGGAGGTGAAAGGTCATAGGTTGCATGTGAGGAAGAAAATGAAGGAAAATATTGGAAAATGAAGAAAATAGAGGCCTCACCAACAAAAATGATTTTGAGGATGAGTTCACAGAATTTTGTTAGTTCAGTTTTGGAGCTCTCTCTCTATTATCTCCCTCTCTCTTATACTCTTGGTCACTTAGAGTTTTCTTGGAGCACTCTTGGAGAGTGTGGCATACTTGGAGTTTGGAGCAAGAAGGTAAAGGAAGAGCAGGAAAGCGTAAGAGGACATCGGGATCAACAACTACAACGGGTTTTGCTAGTAGGTACTGAGTTGCATGTATGTTTTCCTCACTAGTTTTGGCATGCATGGCATATGCATATGGTTTATTGGTTATGATATGTCATTGGCTTGGAGTATTGCCTGCATTGACAGTGGATTTGCCTAGCCTTGCCATTTTTTGGATAGGCATGGTGTTATGGGTTCATTTCTTTATTTTTCTAGTTGGTTCTGATGTTTCCTTTAGCTTAGGTTGAGTTACTAGTTCCTGGAAACCTTGGTCGAACAAACGCTCTAGAAGCCCTGTAACAACTTGGGTTGAGTTACTAGCCCTAGAAGCCTTGGTTGGAAAAACGCTCTGGAAGCCCTTGGTGGGTTGAGTTACTATTCCTAGAAGCCCTATTGGACAATTGCTATGGAGCTCGACGATAATTGTGGGTTAAGTTACTAGTCTTGGAAGCCTTGGTTGGAACAAATGCTTTGGAGCCCTAGAAGCCTTGGATAGAGACTGATTTGATGATGGTTTGGTGATGTCCGACCGTGAGGTGGGATCACTGTTTGATGGGTTGAGGTGGTTTGGCCTCTGGAAGCCCTATAAGGTTTTGATTGATGTGTTTTATGAGATCCCACATTCATGCTTGGAATATGGCACGGGGGTGACTGGTTAAAGAGAGATTTGGCTCAATCATGTCTACGATCGGATGGTTCGTGGAAGTCCCACAATTGGTTGGCCTTTGCATCATTAATATAAGGTTATTTCTCCTTGTTATTCATGAGTATTATACTAGTTTATATGTGGATTATATGGCTATTGTTTCCTTGGTATTTATCTTTCTAGTATGTTGGTTATGAACATGTGTATGACAGTGGCTATGTATGGCTCTCATCATGCTTTTACTTGTAAATGCTTTTACTTGTAAATGAATGAACAATGTATCTATGGATAAATGGATGAAACTGCAGCTAATGTGTTGTGGCATCAATGTTTCTTAGTGATTCTCAGATGAGTATGAGACCTCTATGTGTAGATCTGTTGTTTAAACTTGTAGATTACATAATTGTGACATGTTTGGTGAAATGTTTGTCATGGCTAGTAGGGGTCTAGTCAATTCCTTATTTAAGTAATTGCATTTGTTTCCTTATTCTATTTCATATTTTGGTTTTGACAGTGTCGTTGAGTTTTGGGTGGTGACCTGGGCTATGGGCCTAAAAAAGTGGCTCAAATCCTGGAGATGCAGGCACAACAATGGGCAGAAAAGCCCCTGGATGCATGCATACCCATGATGTGGGAGCGTCTGGGGCCTCCTGGATGCATGGTTATCCATATCAAGGGAGTGCCTAGGATTTTAATGGTCTAAAAACTTAGTGGGACCCAGGGGCTAGTTACCTGAGTGGTGGGATGGTTCCTATGAGTCATGTTGCTAATGTGGAAGGTTTGGGATGGTTCCATTTCCTTAAGGTGACTTAGGAAGTCGAATCATATCATAGTAACTTCTTGTCACATGTTTACCGCGGTTGGACGGTTACTTGGGTAGATGAGGAAGGAGGGTGTTACACTCCTCGACTTGTTTAGTGAGCAAAACTATAGTGACCTCAGAACACTTCTTTCCCTCTTTTTTTATCATAGAAATAAAATTTTAAACAATCCCAATTAATTGTTTCTTTCTTAAAGTCGGATAGACCATATTGGTCTTAGTGGACATCAATAATCATTGTCGTCATCACAATATGCTGTAATATTTTTGTTGTAGTCTTAGAGAATTGTTTGTGTATACTATAAAACTTTGAAACAATCTCGTGTATTTGTTGTCATCTTGGGCTATAACCTTTTGAAAATATAATATAATAATTTTGTTTCAATTAAAAAAATAAAAATAAAAATACTAATCGAGGAACTAATGGTTGATGCCACTTTGTCTTATTTCTACATAAAAGGGGATTCTATTTTTTTTATATGTTCTTCCCTTTTCCCAAGGCAATTTGCTTCTCCATTCCCCCCCGTCTAGTTATTGTTTTTCATGTGTTGGAGCCTTATAAACCAACATTAGGTTGTTGTGATTCATATTGTTGGACAAAGTGATAACACTTATATTGTATAACCCTTGTGTCAATGTCACTCGAATGGATGGAAGCATCACACCCTTCTAATTTCAAATTCATTATGCTCGACCTATCTACATAAAACACATTTTCATCATTTCTCTTATACATCAACTAGGAAGAAGCAAATAGCCTCCATGTATTCTATTAATCTATGTTATCTCATATTATTAGGATTTTAGGTACTTTTGTTAGACATGCCACTTGTAGGACAACTTGGAACATCTATTATATAATATGTTGTAAGATTTTTTTGTAGTCATAAAGATCTGCTTATGCATACTGAAAAACACTGAAACAATCTCATGTATTCGATGCTAACTTTAGACACAACCTTTTGAAAATATAATATAATATTTTTGTTTCAATTAAAAGTAGAAAATACCATTGAGGAATTTATGATTGATGTCACCTTAGTCTTAGTTTTGCAAAAGGGGGATTCTACTCCTTCATGTGTTCTTCCCTTGTCCCAAGGCAAATTGCCTCTATGTTTTTCTCCCTTCTAGTTAATGCTTTCCATGTTTGGAACATTATAAACCAACATTAGGTTGATGTGATCCATAGTGTTGGACAAAACATTGACCCTTTATATTGTAAAACCCTTATGCAACTAGCACTCCAAATGAATGAAAACGTCTCACCCAATCACATTCACATTCACTATGTCATCTTATCTAGTCAATTGGAGTTATCTAGAGTGGTTCGGCAGAATGGTTGATATCTCCTCCAGCTAGGTTCAATTCCTTGCCAATGACATGATGAATGATGTAATGTAGTGAGCTAGAGTTGCTAAATTTACTCTATGTTTGACCTCTACTTAGAACACATTTTCATATTCCCCCCAACTCATCATCATGAAAGGAAATAACATTCATGAGATAATTTTCGATGATTTAATATGATTGCAGGGGTACCATCTAATGCATCGATGTGTTAAAATGAGGACATTTGAGAATTCCAATGCATTTGAATCATCCAACCCTTCCTTTGCTCGATACCTTCTATTGTTTGAGACATGTTTTCAGCGATAATCAAATTGAAATTTATTTGTCGACGCATTTCGAACAAGCAAGTGTGGTTCATCGTCAAGACAAGATGAAGAACTAGACCTTGGCAACAAAATAAATAGAGAGACCGAGCATTCCAACAGCTAAAAAGAAACAACTACTTTTGACCAAATCATGTCTTCATCTCACTCGAAGGTACTTCTCACTCAATACCTTCTTATGCCATCACGTCTTCCTAGCAAGCCCTTTAACTAAGTGACATTTTCAACCTATCTCTATATTATAAAAATTAAACAATAATTTATTTTCTATTTTAATTTTTATACATTTACTTATTATCATGATCTACTACAGTTTTTTTTTTCAACTTTTACATAACTAAAATGTAAACTAAATTAATTCTTTTATTGAAATTAACTAATCTTCTATAATATACCTTTCATTCATTTCTTTTAATAATATTAGAATTATGACACTTATTATTTATGCATGTTTTTGAGTTGAATTACATTTACTCACAAACTTCGAGTAATTTATAATTATAATTTTATAATAATAATAATAATTTATTTTACCATCATAGTTTAGTGAGACACCAAAATTCTTTATTTGAATTAAAATCTGGTTCAGGGGCCGTTCACACGTATAGTCGATTGGCTCGAGTGTAAAGAATTAAAATCTGGTTCAGTGCACATACAGTCGATTGGCTCGAGTGACCATAATTGGTGAATGGGAAGTGATGTCCTTATGTAGTAAATGAGGATTCTGACTCGCCGCTTATCAGTACCTTGAGACAATGAATCCTTCCTAAATGCATATCCCGCGATCATGACTACTGCAGCGGCGATCATTTCTTCCTTGTGCGGGCAATTCGACATTTGAGCCTCTTCGAACTCTGAGTCTTATTTTCAGGAACAACCATACGGCAAAATCTGGTTCGCACATATAGCCGATTGGCACGAATGACTATAATTGGTGAATGGGAAGTGGTGTCCTTGTGTAATAAATGAGAATAGCTGGCTTTTGCGTGAGAGCTTATTAAGGAAACCTAAAATAAATATTGATGCCTTGATGTCTTGTATTTTCCAATAGATATTGTAGCGATGGAGGCAGAAATCTGGCGAAGGCTCCCAGAGGAGTTGTTGTATATGATTTTAGCAAGGCTGCCCATGAGGGTTCTCGGCAAAATGAGTAGTGTCTGTAAGAAGTGGAATTATCTGCTGTCTTCCCGTGATGCCCTCCAAGTAGATGTTCCAAATTGGTCTTTGCATTCCACCCCGGGATTTCTGATTCAAATCCATTGGGATTTTCAAGATGACTTGGAATATTGGGTTATAGAAGGACACGGTTCAGAGAGCTACAAACTTCCTTTGAACCGTGAGATCATTGTGGGTACTTGTAAGAGCATCTTCTGTATTCGTAGAAAAGGGTATAGCTCGGCTCTTTCTTTAGGCATTCCTGGTACCAGATATTGGAAACAACTGCCTCCTCCTCCTGCAACATCTTTTCACGGGTTCAGTGGATTGGCTTTCGATTGTTCCACAAGGCGTTGCACTGTTCTGCTGGGTAGTTATAAGTATAACAGGAGGCAACAAGATAATATAAGAATTATGATGTGTATTTATGATTCAGAGTCCAGTGCGTGGTCTCAAGTTTCCATGATGTCCCCCAACAATATTTTACCTGTTGGAAATGGTATTTACTGTAAGGGCAAGTTTTATTGGGTGTGCAACACTCTCAATCGCAATAGCAGGAAACTCCTGGTAGCTTTCAATATTACTGACGGAGTTTGGACAAAAATCCCGCTGCCACAGGGATGTACAGGGAATATTTATCATGAAGATATAGGTGAATACTATGGGCAACTAGTGCTAGTGGAGCACCACTGGTGCTTTGTACGCATGTGGAAGTTGAATGAAGCACAAGTATGGTGTAATCCACGTACTTTTCGTTTGCCAAAACCATTTTGTTCCGTAACAGTTAATAGCAGCGGGTTGATAATGGTAATGGATCAGGAAATGTCAATGAACATATCGATGTATACCTGGAAGGGGAAATTGATAACCAGGGGAATCAGATTGCCGGGGCTTCGCGAGTCTCAACGACCGGTTATAGTACCTAAATCATCCTTCGAATCTAATAACTTATGGTGGCCATAATCATGATTTGTATAATGATGATCCATTGTTTAGGAAAGTTGAGATGCTTAATTTTTCTTTTCCATAATTATATTTTGGAGTTCTCCTCAGCACAACTTTTTATATATAAATATAGATATATACCCGCCGAGGACAAACTATAGTAGACCTCAACGCAGATATCTAAGGATCCTTGGTATGGAAGTGGACATTTATTGCGGCATTTGGTAGTGGTACAATGGATATGCTTAGCCTTGTTTGATACTTCAATTCAGCCGATGTTTGTTGTGCTCCTGGTTGCTTCCTTTATTTTGGGAATTCACAAAATGCTATATTTGTTAGTCTCAATGGTTTTTGAATGGATTATCTATTTATATCTGTTTTTTTTTATGTTTTTAGTTGAGTTTAGAGGTTCATTTTACAGCTCAGTATAAGGTGTAAGGCTGTCTATCTTTTATTAAAGTTGACATTTTACTTTCATATCTGTCAGAATAAAAATTAATAATTAATATATATATATATATATATATATATAACATTTAAATAATATCAGCTCATAACAAAATTTGAGAGTGAAGAGATTAGATCCCTCTCTGCTCATGTTAGATCCATTTTATTAAATCCCTTTCCGCTCATTTTAAATCCGTATTTAAAATGGATCTATGCTAATTGTATTTTGAATTTTCCATAAAAGTGTTGTCGGAGTTTTCTTGCTCCCCTGGTTGTTATTATGAAAAAGTGTGACTCTGTGCAGTGCTGGTATTGATGTTATTTTCCAACCATGTTGTGCAGTGTTTATTCTTTGTTTATATCCCGAAGAAAATGTACCTAATGACTGGGAAAAAGACTACATTCTGAATATCTGAAATTCACCCCAATCCCAAGTGTATCCCCATGCTATAGGTGGCTGGAAATGACTATTGTATTAATAAATCTAACAATAAACTAGAAGTTCAGCATATCTTAATTAGAAACATTATTGCGAGGTCAGCGATCGTAAATGAGAGCCACACTATTGATGGTCTATTCTACCCCCTAAAGGTTGGTTTAAAGATTGTCTACAGCAATCTATTCATCTGATTTCTCTCCTGGTAGATGCTATGTCATATAGTACCATTTCAAATGGCTACTGCAAACCTATTAGCCTAACATGCATTCTTTGCAGGATACTAGGATACTGCACTATCAGAGGTCAGCGAAAAATGTAATTTTTACGATGCATGACAAATGATCTGAAATTTTACAATGTGTATGGTAAGTATTAGTCTCTTATTGGCATTTAGGACTTCATTATTACTGGTTCTTTCTTTTCTGATATTGGGAGAAGATGTTTTTCAGCATGAGTTGCCTGTGGCTGTAATTCTTCAAATATATTAGCATCAGAACAAATTCTCTCAGTGTGAGTTGGAGCGTTTGTAATGAAAAAAAAATTCATAGAATTTTTTTTTGATTGTTTGCAATAACATTAGGTAACTAACATTTAGATGAGTTCCTGAATGGTCCTACTAAGTAGAAGGTAAACATGAGGATTGTTTAGTTTATTTGCGTCAATTCTCACTATTTTCTCACTATTTAATTAGCAAGGAATGCAAGCTTATTGAATTTGATTCTTGGTTTGATTCCTCCATATGCATTGTTCATACTGACCATATTATGGGTTGTGTGCTGGGTCACTCGTAAAATTTAGTATCCTGCCTGTTAAAAACTGATTTTTTCATTCATGTGATAATGTGAGTTGAGTTGAGTCAACTCTGTTGAAATAATATAATAATATATTTTTATTTGTGATATTAATGAAGACTAAGTCAAGATTATACACGATGTGGAACTGGGAACTAGAACCATTCCCTAGAAGGATTTTGAAAAGATACGAGGATACTGCAGCAAATTTGACAAAAACTATATCATTTGTATAATGGTCGTACTGAATTGAGGAAGTTTGTCAACAAAATACAAGAGTGGAGCTTTATTGCATCTCATATTTCCATGGAGACTCCAAAGTAATCAGGACTTGGGCGACCAAGAAGTAATAATTGACGATTCCATGAGCCCAAATTAGAATGCCTTCATTTGAGTTTCACTAAAAGTATGAACAGATCTACAATGAAGAAAGTGGGATTGTTTTGGGACTCAAGCATATGGAAGGACTGAGTTACAGTTCCATTACTTATATTTGGAGTTCAATATTAAGTTCTTTAATTTGTCATAGATATGGGTTTGTTATTCTGTTAAAGACAGATCCAGATGTTATGATATCCTTGGATCCATGCTCCAAATTTTCGAGGAACAATTTGAATAAGGACTTACATCAAGGAAAAAACAGGGTGCGATTGATCTCAAGTTAGCTCCACCATTATTGCTGCCTTATTTAAATATATTAGACATTAACATTATGAACACTGACTTGGCCTTCTTTTGGAATCACATTGACTAGGAAATCACGTGGTTTGTTGAATGAAATGCTTGCGCGCAACAACATCATGCGGGCAACGATCTCTTGATATTGCATGTGATCTGTTCCTTTACTTTGACAATGTACTATATTCTGGTAGTCAATTTCATGACATTAACATTATGAACACTGACTTGACCTTCTTTTGGAATCACATTGACTAGGAAATCATGTGGTTTGTTGAAGGAAATGCTTGCGCGCAACAACAACATCATGCGGGCAACAATCTCTTGATATTGCATGTGATTTGTTCCTTTACTTTTGACAATGTACTATATTTTGGTAGTCAATTTCATGCTTATAATTATTATATTATGTTAAAGATTGCACAATAATTTAGTGTATTGTGCATGGCGGGTGTATCAAACAATGTTATTATTGTTGGAAAACATTAATTTCAACCAGCTGCAATAAATGTAGTAGGTAGCTTTTTCTTGAGAATTTGGCGGATGTCTTGAGAGATAGATAGCTTTTTGGAAAAGCCAGAGTCCAGAAACTTCTCTGATGTATATAAAAACCTCTTCAGCAATCGAATGAAGATAGTGTTTTGAGTTTTGTGTTCAGTGTCTGTGTTGGGTTATTTGATTTGGTATCAGAGCCACGTTCAGTGTTGAGAGCGTGGGGTTGTGTGAGCTTGTGAGAAACCAGTGTTAAGAGCATGAGGCTGTGTGAGCTTGTGAGAGACGAGTGTTGAGTGTTTAGAGTTTATTGATGCAAGTGGTGGTGCTGTGAGAGTTTTTTCTGCAATTGGAGCAGAGTGCAATTGAAGTTTGGGCGTAGGGGCACTGACTCGAAGTTTGAGAAAGTCATTGGTAAAGGAGCTGCGAGGAGAAGCAGAGTTAGATTGAGAATGTTGGCTGAAGGAGCTAGGCGGAGTTGTTTTCTCTCAAGAAAATAGAGTGGAGGATTTCAAAGGAGCTCCGTGGAGAAATTTGCTTGTGTGCTGGACAGAGGGCAATGCTTGTGTTCGGTTGAAGAAAGGAGGTTTGTATTTCTGCTAATATAAAATTGTGTGTCGTATATTTCCTTTGAGGAATGTTGTATATGGTTGTAACAAAAAAATTGCATCATATGTTTTTTCTGAGAAAATGATAGCTTGCAGTTTGTTTATGCATTCTCTAATTTCTAGTAGAAAATGAGAACATTTTTGAGAAGTTGGTTCTAGCTATAAACATGTTTTATTGAGGACTAATTCTCTAGGGCTGTGTTAAAAGAAAAAATTCATTTTTGAAGTGACTTTATAATTTTGGACTAATTCTCTAAAGTCGCTTTGGAAGGAAAGATTCATAACGTATGGTTATATAATATTTTGTGTCTTTTTTTTGTGATTATGGAGTTATTAAAAAAAAAGCCATGTTTGTTAAGAAATAAGTAAAAAAAAATTGTTATTATTAGTCATTGATTAAGGAAATTAATTTTTGAAGTTGTGAAAAATTTGTATTTTGGTGATTGGTACTTGAGGATTCAGAAGCTTATTGACAATGGCTAATGTATTGGTAGAATTTTATTTATCTGACTGTAACAAGTTAGACGGTGAAAATTATGCAAATTGGAAGTTTAAGTTGCAGAGTTTGATGGAAGGCAACAATACATGGGTGGTTGTGTCTAGAGAGTTAAGCCAGTGTCCCCTCAAGCCACAGATGCTGCAATTCAAGATTGAGAGCGATGGGAAAACAAAGCAAAGGTGCTTTTGCAGATGACAGTTAATGACAACATTATTCCACACATTAGAGAGTGCAAAACATCCAAGGAGAGATGGGACACTCTCAAAAATTTGTTTGAGACAAAAACTACAAATCGAATATTGTATTTAAAGAGTAAGCTTCTTTCAATTAAGATGGAAGAAAATGAAGTGTTAGTGATTTTATTTTTAGAATTAAAGATTTAAAAGATAAATTAGGTGACATTGGTGAGTCAATATCTAGTACAGACTTGGTCAGTGTGATATTAAATGGAATGCTTGATGAATATCAAATGTTTATCACTGGTTTTTCAACTAGAGAGAAGGCTCCTACTTTCACTGGTCTTTCAGTTAGAGAGAAGGCTCCTACTTTTGATGAGTTGGCAGGTATACTTAAGTAGGAAGAAGAGTGGAGAAGAAGCCTTAAACAGAAATCTCCCAATTCAGGTTTGGCATTGATGGCCAAAGGGAAGCAATCTTTTAAAGGCAAACAGTGGGAGAAAAATAAGGGCAAAAGGCCACAAGTAAAATCTTTTCAAGGTACATCATTACCAAAGACAAATACCAAATCAAGTAGAGATGATGTGTGTTATTACGGTGGAAAACTTGGTCACTTTGCTAAGAATTACATGAAAAAAAGGTCTGATCAATTTAAACAAAGAAGGTATTCAGGAAATTATGTTGACAGAGATGAAGCAATTAGTTATGACTTTAGCAATCTTAAATTATTTGTGTCCAATGTTGCTTTATCAGCAGAAACCGATGATGATAATGCTTGGTTTATAGATTCCAATGCATCAATCCATATGTCATGCAAAAGAGATTGGTTTGATACTTATCATGAGATTAATAATGGTAGACACATCTATTTAGGAGATAGTAGAACACATGAAATTAAAAGATATGGTAATATAAGTGTTATGATGCCTAATGGACAAAAAAAACAAATTCAAAATGTGGTGTATGTTTTAGGATTAAAGAAGAACTTAATTTCAGTCTCTACTATCACAGATCAACATTTAAAAGTTGAGTGTGTGAAATCACATTGTTTGGTAAAGGATGTGCAGGTCAACTACAAGGTTGTTGCAAAAGGAATGAGAGTTGGAGGTTTATACAAGTTAGATGTAATGAAAAATGGGCATCAAGCTTTGGCATCAACAGGCATGTCAACTATAGTGCTTTGGCATCAAAGGTATGGACACTTAAATCATAATGACCTAATGTTACTATAAAAGAAATTGATGGTAGAAGGTCTTCCAATTATTAAGGGTGAACATTTTGAATGTGAAGGTTGTGCGCTAGGAAAACAACATAGGGAAGAATTTCTTGTGCATGAAAATAGAAGAAAACGCAAAATACTTGAACTAGTGCACACTGATGTATGTGGTCCAATGCAAACTAAGTCATTTGGTGGAGCATATTACTTTCTTATATTTATTGATGATAGCACTAGATACACCTGGGTATACTTTACAAGAAACAAAAGTGACGTGTTTGAATACTTTAAAGAATTCAAGAGTATGGTTGAAAAGCAAACAGGAAAGAGCATTAAAATTCTTCGATCAGATAAAGGTGGTGAGTACACTTCATGAGCTTTTATCAAATATTGTAAACAAAATGGAATTATGCAACAATTTACAGTACCACATACACCTCAACAAAATGTAGTTGAAAGAAAGAATAGAAAATTAGTTGAATGTGCTCGAAGTATGTTAAAAAGTAAAGGACTTTCTAATAGTTTTTGGGTTGAAGCCATTAATACCGCTGTATATCTTAAAAATAGAAGACCTACCAAGTATCTTGAGAACAAAACACCATTGGAAGCATTTTATGGTTTTAAACTTAAAGTTAGTCATTTAAGGATATTTGGATGCAAGGCCTTTGCTCATATTCCTAAAGAGGATAGGAGAAAGTTAGATGCCAAAGCCATCAAATGTATTTTTATTGGATATTAGTATGATAAAAAAACATATAAAATGTATGATCCAAGTACTCACAAGGTCTTTGCAAGTAGAGATGTTATATTTCATGAGCATGTAGATAAACAAATAAAAGAAGATCAACATAATATATGGTAGTCTCCTTATGAAAACTTTAAGGAAGAAGAAGTTGTGGAATCAACTCAAGTACAAAAACACTTGGACATTCCAAAAGACACATCAAGGAATCAAAGTCCACAAAGAAGTGATAAAAGCACTCCATAGAGAAGAAAAGGAAAAGGTACTCCACAAAGTAATGAACCTCTAAGAAGGTCAACACGACAGATTCAAACCCCCATCAGGTATAAAGATTATGCCTTAATGTCTCAAGTAATGATCGTTTTTGAGTCCTTAAATTATGAACAAAGAAAAAATCATAAAGAATGGATGGAAGCTATGAAAGAAGAATATGATTTTATAATGAAAAATGAAACTTGGGAATTAACAGAATTACCTGAAAATAAAGTCTCTATCGAATCAAAATGGTTGTACAAGACAAAATTTAATGCAGATGGTAGCATAGACAAGTATAAGGCAAAATTGGTTGCAAAAGGTTATTCACAAAAAGAAGGTATAGATTATGAAGATACCTTTGCTCCAGTTGCAAAATGAATACAATCAGAATACTCATAGCATTGGCAACTAAATATGATTGTAAGTTACATCAATTAGATGTAAAGTCAGCGTTTCTAAATGGTGACTTAAAAGAAGAAATTTATCTTGTTCAACCAGAAGGATTTGTAAAAAAGGGTCAAGAACATCTTGTAAGCAAGTTAAAAAAGGCCTTATATGGACTAAAACGGGCCCCCAGATATTGGTATGAGAAAATCGACAAATTCTTCTTTCTGCAAAAATTTAAAAAAAGTAAAATGATTTTAATTTGTATGTCAAGACAAATAGAAATGGGAATATAGTATTACTCTCTATATATGTTGATGATCTAATAATAACAGGGATCGCTGATAAATTGATTACACATATAAAAATAAAGTTATCACAGGGATTTGCGATGAAGGATCCTGGTGAGATGCACTATTGTCTAGGTCTAAAGGTATGGAGAGATGATGGAAGAACCTTAATCACACAAAGCAAATATACAAATGAAGTACTAAAGAGATTTCATATGAATGGATGTAAAGTAGTGAGTACTCTATTGGAACAAAATATCAAATTAAGAAGTGATGATGGAACAAAAGAGGTGAATGGAACACTGTATTGACAATTAGTGGGAAGTCTAAATTATCTCACTACCACTAGACCAGAGAATGCTTATGCAGTAAGCATACTTAGTCAATTCATGGCTAAGCTTCATGAAAGCCATTGGATAGCTGCAAAAAGGGTCCTATATTTAAAGGGAACTATCAATTTTGGTATTGAATATACTAATGCTTGTAATGTTGAATTGATAAGGCATTTTGATTCTGACTGGGCTAGAAATCCAGATGACAGGGAATCCACCACTGGATACGTCTTCAATATAAAATTGGGAGCTATATCATGGAGCAGTAAGGAACAGGCAACAATGTCCTTGTCATCAACTGAAGCAGAATATAAAGCATTATGTAGTGGCACTTGTGAAGCTATATGGCTCAGAAGAATACTTGAAGATGTTGGTGAAGGTCAAACAAGAACCTACAGTGATTAGATGTGATAATCAAAGCACCATCACACTGGGGAACAATCCTGTATGTCATGCAAGGTCAAAACATATAGACACACAATAGGTCCAATAAAAAGAAATTTCTCTAATATACTGTAATACAAATGAGAATGTAGTTGACATATACACTAAGCCTCTTGGGAAGGCAAAATTTGATTTTTGTAGAAGTTATTTGTTGTAGAAAATCAAAATTATATTGTAACGCTAGCTGAGACTTAGACCAACAGGGATGAGAATTAAGAGTATGTTTACAGTGTTTTATGTATTGTGCTATGGTATATTTGTCATATGGTTGGAATTAAAGGGGAGTGTTGGAAAACATTAATTCCAACCACCTGTAATAAATGCAGTAGATAGCCTCTTCTAGAGAATTCGGTGGATGTCTCAAAAGATAGATAGCTTCCTGGAAAAGCCACCAACTCCAGAAACTTCTCAGATGTATATAAAAACCTCTTCAGCAATCGAATGAAGATGGTATTCTGAGTTTTGTGTTCAGTATCTGTGTTGGGTTATCTGATTATTATCACCTCACATTTATATATATAAATTCAACGACTTACTAATAGCATTAGAATTTTAATTTCAAAGTTGGTAAGTTGTGTTTGTGGCAATATTTAAAGAATATGTGAGAAAATATCTGGAGCTCATGGTGTGATTCTGGGGGCACATTGAAAACAACTATTGCAGGTGATTACCAGGCTTATTTTCCTTGAAAACAGGACCATTCGGGGAGCATGTTGGAGTTTCAGCTTTTAATTAACAAGTTATTGAAAAATTGGAAATACTGCTCTATAAGAATACTCAGTACAGCCCCATTGGTATTTGGCTAATAATGTAACCTGAAACCACATCATCCCTAAACAAAGAAATTTGAATATCATATGAACATTTCAGATATTTATTTATAGAATAATGGGAAATGCCAATGTACAAGAAGGATTACACAGTTCCTTCCAGATACAAGGCAAAAAGCACTGGTCCCCAATGTGCTTGGGCTTGACCAAGTTGTAAAGGCACAAGACATCCACCAAACTTAGCCAAATTATCTGCTTTCCCGTGACTCTGCTGACTTTTCAGTCACACCAGAGCACACCCGTGCATAAATATAGGCACTGTTATGTAAGCTTACAAGAGGTTTTGTATATTTCCGTATATTTGGAGGGAATTGCAAAAGGCCTTCAGATAATTAGCCAAAAATTAACCAAATCAGACTCCTGGCACCTAGAAAATCTTTCAGATTTCGATGCAGCCAAAAAACAAGGCACAGAAACGTAGCCTATACTCCTACGCATTTAACTCGGTCAGTGACCGGTAGGAAGTCTTGAGTCACCAGCAAGAACTGTTTCCAGATATGCAGCAATGATCTGTCTTTTCAAAAAAACGTTAGCTGAAATTACCATCTCACCACAACTCACTTTTAATAATGTTAGAATATATTATTTTGATAATGTTTAAATATATTCAAATTAGTTTTTAATATGTCCTTGTTATCCTTTATGTATCGAAAATCTTTCATTTAATTTATATAAATTAAGCATGGTTTATCCGCATACATGTTGGAACCATGAAATTTTTTATAATATATGTTGATAATCTAATTATACCTTAAAGAAGTGACACCATAGGTCTACCCTACCTCACCAGGTGGGAAATTTGTTGTTCGAATGCCTTTTCCAATTATAAGAAGCTTGTGTTATGATGTTTATGTCTTGAAGTAAGTGATTTGTATAAAGAAGCCATGTTAAAGTTGGTACACCATTTAATAAATAAGTATGCATAATGGATAATAAAAAGAAAAAGGCATATAAAGTAAAGCTTATTATATGATATTGGGCAAAGCTTATGGTATATTATTGTGTAAGTCATAAATTTTGTTGTGTGATTATAATATTGGGTAAGAAAAGTATATAATGTTGGGTAAAGTTGAATTTAGTGTGTGATTGTATATTGTCAAGTTATTTTAGTTTGCTAGTGGGAAAATGTTTAAACACTTTTCACATGGTTCATTGTAATTATCAAGTTTTTGTGTGATCAATAGAAGAGTCGCAGATGTATGTTTTGTGTGAATTATTTGTGCTATTTTGTGTCTATCCTCTTTTGTCTTTCTAACAATTGGTGTCAGAGCCAAGGTAGGATCACAAGATCCGTAGAGCCAACAAAACCAATAAAAAAAAATGGGCAAGTGAAGAAGGTCTGTAATTTTTTTTTTAGATTGCAAAATTGTCGTATAGTTAATTAAGTACATTGACCAACGCATCCCAACCCTTTCGTAAATTGTGTTCGTCGATTTATTAATACAAAGAGCCGCATACGTCGGGAAAACAAAAGGTCAAAGCATTTTGAAACGTCATGTAGTCGCATTGAAACATTTTCAAAAGGCATGAGACATCTTTTTTCTAACGATTTGGATTATGAAAGATTTGGGGTATGTGTTTATGAATTTTTTTTATATAAAATGTTTTTATACCATCTTAGATACATCTAACACCGGATCTATCATGTGTCGAGAGGGATCAAATCCTTTGAGGTGCAAATCTTCTTTTTGGCGTGTAGAACTTGACGTAAGGTTTTCACCTCGAGGGATTTGATCCCTTTCGGCACATGATAGATCCGGTGTTAGATGGATATAAGTTGGTTCTAGTGAGGGCAACAATGTCACATTTTTAGATTATCATTATTATGTATATGTTTGAGATAAAATTCCAAATTCACATTATGTTTTCTTTGCTTGGCATGACCATATCATTCTCCTTTAATTTAGTTTGAGTTGCTTGCCTTAATGGATTGTACATCTGCATTTGGATGCATTGAGTGGTTTGTGTGTTTATGTATTTGGATTTGGATGGTAATTTTTGTGAATGTTAAAGTTGTGTGATATTTTTATGTGTATTTAATTGTTTATTAGTAATTAATTGGTGATGAAGAAATGAGACAATTTTGTTAATAGTGCAGGAGGATTGGTGCTATACATCTATTTTATTTAATTTTAGGTATCACAACTTTTGACAACTAATTAATTCTAAATAGTGTTCCTCCAAGTATTACAAAATATAACTTGAAGAGTAGTTTTAATAATTCACTGCGTCAAGATTACTCTTGAAATAATTTGTTTCTTTGCTAATGTTTGAAATAATGTATTTCCTTCAAGAATATTTGAATACATATAATCGTCTATTAGTAATTAGTTGGTGATGAAGAAAGGAGACAATCTTGTCAAAGATTAATTTTCATTTTGCATGTGGATTAATTTTGCACATATTTTTCATTTTAATGCTAGGCATCACAACTTTTGACAACAAATTATTTCTTAATAGTGTCTCTATGTATTACTAAATATATCTTGAAAAATATTTTTGGTAATAATCTCCATCGTCAATATTAACAACATCTAATGAATCTAATGCAAACAATCAAATATGATTAGAAATATCTACACTAAAATCAATGCATCGAATGTAAGCAATCAAATGAGATTAGAAATCAACATCTACACTGAAATCAATGCATCTAGTGCAAGCTATCAAATAGTATTAGAAATCCACATCTACACTTAAATCCATGCATCTAATGCAATAAATCAAATAGGATTAGAAATCCACATCTACACTGAAATCAATGCATATAGTGCAAGAAGTCAAATATAATTAGAAGTCAACATCTACACTGAAATCAATGCATCTATTGCAACAATCAAATAGGATTATAAATCATCATCTACCCTAAAATCAATGCATCTAGTGCAAGAAATATTCTTCCCTTTCCCCCTTCATCTAATCTTGAAAATTATTTTTAATAATTTACAGTCTCAAGATTAACAACATCTAATCCATTTAATGCAAGAAATCAAATATGATTAAAAACAATATCTACACTAAAATCAATGCATATAATGCAAGCAATCAAATAAGATTAGAAACCAACATCTACAATCTAATCAATTCATCTAGTGCAAGCAATCAAATATAATTAGAAACCAGCATCTACACTAAAATCAATGCATCTAGTGCAAGAAATCAAATATAATTAGTAACCAGCATCTACACTAAAATCAATGCATCCAGTGCAAGAAATCAAATAGGATTAGAAATCACCATCTACATCGAAACCAATGCATCTAGAGCAAGTAATCAAATATAATTAGAAATCAACATCTACACTGAAGTCAATGCATCTAGTGCAAGTAGTCAAATATAATTAGTAATTAGCATCTCACTAAAATCAATGCATATAATGCAAGCAATCAAATAAGATTAGAAACCAACATCTACAATGAAATCAATGCATCTAGTGAAAGCAATCAAGTATAGTTAGAAAGTAACATCTACACTAAAATCAATGTATCTCGTGCAAGCAAACACATAGGATTAGAAATCACCATCAACGGCAAAACCAATGCATCTAGAGCAAGTAATCAAATAGGATTAGAAATCAACATCTAAACTAAAGCCGATGCATCTAGTGCAAGAAATCAAATATAATTAGAAATCAACATCTACACTGAAATCAATGCCATCTAATGCAAGCAATAAAATAGGATTAGAAATCATCGTCTACACTGAAATCAATACATATAGTGTAAGAAATATTCTTCCCTCTCTCCCCGCTCCATTTATATCTATATATCACTACATCTTTCATTTCTCTCTATCTCGCAAACCCAAACACACACACACACTCTCCATATCTATATATCTCTTCCTCCCTCTCTCTATCTCTTCCTTCACCTCCCATCTATATATCTATCTCCCTATACCTCTCATTTATCTCTCTATATCACCCCCAAAACATGTACACTATTTCTCCATATCTATATGTTTCTCCCTCCCTTGTCCTCTCCTTGTCTCTTCCCCTTCACTCTCTCTCTTCCCTCCTCCTCTCATCTTTCCATGTCTCTTTATCTCCCTTATCTCTCTCTCTCTCTCTCTCTCTCCATGTCTTTCTTCTTACTTCCCTCTCTCTTTCCCTCCAACTCCATCTCTATCTCTCCTCTCCCTCACACTTTCTCTCCCCACCTCTCTTTTGTCACACCCTCCCTCTCTCTCTCTCTCCACTTTTGTCTCTCTGTCTTTCTTCTTCACTCCCTCTCTCCCCTCTAACTCTATCTCTTTGTCCCTCCCTCTCCATCTTTACCTCTCTGCACGAGGGCTTCACTGGGGGAGCAATACCATACCACGTGGATTCATATTGGGGGATATATGTTAAAGAAAAAAATGGCATAATATATTGGAAGATATAGAGCGAGTGAAGGGTTTTTATATTGGCAAGTATAAAAAATTGAGTTCAAAGTTAATGGAAAAATATAAAGCGGCGTAAAAAATGTTAATGAAAAAATTGATACCTGCAATATCTAGTGGAAGTGGAGGTTTTTTAAATTGGAAAGGTGTATTAGGTTCTTATTGGTAGAAGATTAAATAATGTGATTTTTAAGAGTATTTTCTAATATGTAGTCAAAAGCAATGTAAATTTTGAAATGAGAACTATAAACTTAAAATGAGAACTCTAACAAAAAAATCCCCAAAAAAAACCCAAAAACAAAAAATGTTGATGCTAGAATGTTGGAAATTTTTAAAATTTTGACAATTTTTCAACCACGACATTATGGAAAAAATTTAAAAATGAATACTTGAATGAAAGAATTATTAAACGAGGAGTAATTCCTTTTTTAAATGTTAAAAATATGACGACTCTAAAATCTTAGCCTAAGACAACTTGACACATTGCAACAAAAATTTAGAAGTCAACTATCAAATTTACACACATTGTAAGCACACTCTATCCATTGTAATGAAAACTTAAATACCAACCATGAAATTGACACATTGTGAGGGCGGACTTGATCTTTTATAACAAAAACTTTAAAATTGACAATCAAATTAAGACATAATGAGATTGGGTTACTAATTGTGAATCGACATAGACCCTATAGGAAAAAATAAAATAATAAAAATGAAAAATATAAAAAAACACTAATTAAAACATTGAAAAACAAAATATGTTTACATCTTGATAATGAACTTCAATAGAGAGTTCAAAACGTTGATGAAAATTTCAAAAATGCGATAGATCCGAAAACCCCAATACAACAACCAACAAAACACACACAATTTTAAAATAATAATTAGTAAATAAAAATATACGTTAAAAAAAAGCACAACAAAAAAAACCATTGAAAAAATTAAAAATAAAAAGAAAAACACAAAAATTTAAAAAAAATAATAATAAGAAGCAAATAGTAACATATATTCTAACACATAAAAATTAAAAATAATAGCAAAAAAAATAAATATAAAAATATACATAAAATGACAAAAAAATAAATCAAACATAACAAATAAAAAAACAAAAACAAAATAAACTTAAATATAAAACATTAAAGAGAAAAACGTTAAAAAAAATAATAATAAAAATAAAATAATGATGATGATGACGGTTGTTAACGTCCACTGAGACCAAATAATGATCTATCGGACCTAAAAAGACAAAATTATTTATTTTGATTTAAGATTTTATTCCGATGCTCAAAAAGCTTGGAGAGAAGCCTCCCGAGCTCACTATAATTTTGGCATTGCAAAAGGCTAGAAAGGTCAGTATTGTAACAAAGGTTGTGAAATTGAGATCTAATGTGGTTGTATGCAGGGCACTCTAAGAGGAAGTGGTTTTCATTCTCGATGCTCTTATTCTCACAAATATGGCAGATCCTTTCCATCCATGGCGTTTTAGGAACTACCCAGCGGCCAGTCTCACTATGGAGCTCATGAGAATTCGTTCTAATCTTTGCTATATTAATTTTCTTTTTTGAGCTAGTTAGAATAGAGAGATACTTTTGATCTTCAAGGGTGGGGTTGATGACCTTCTTATAATAACTTAATTTTCTTTTAGACGCTAACTCTTTCTCACACCAATTAAAAACTAAAAGACATACCAATTAAATTAAAAAAAAAAATTATAAAACATTTAAAAATAAAAAATAAAATAAAATTTAACATCATAATTAAAAAAAATTCAAAATATAATACCAAGGGTTCGCAGCCAATTTTGAGATTTTGCTTGGGCCAAGGCCAATTCTAGGAATCTGAGTGTTAAGCGTAGGCATTATATATATATCTATATATATATATATATATATAATTTTTTTAGTTTAAATTATGCGTTTCTTTTTATGTTTTTAATTTTGTTTTTGGTTGTTGTTGTTTTTTAATATGTTTTAGGTTAATTATCATATTTTTTATTGTTTTTTATTTAATTTGAATGTTTGTTTTTTTTTTTTTAATTTTTTTTTTACTTTTATGTTATTTTTTTAATATATGTGTGTTTTGAAATATTTGTTTTTTTTACATGTTAATTTTGTTTATTTATTTTTTATTTTTTATGTTTTTTGTATTTTTGAGCTTATATATATATATATATATATATATATATATATATATATATATATGTTTTTTTTAGCAAAAAAATTTAAAAAATTCATTATAAATAAAATATTTCAAAGAAAAACAAAAAAAACACTTATTTGGAAAACTCTTTAAAAACTAATATCCTAGGACGAAAAACACGAAGAGAAATAAGACAGCTTTAAGAATTGTTAAATAATGAACATTTCAAAATAATATGCATACTAAAGACATAAGAAAATTTAAAGTGTCAAAAATGTCTTAAAAAAATGTTGAATGTTTTTCAAAATCCTCATGAAAATCCCCAATATCTAAAAAAAAGTTTGTATTTGATACATAAAAAAATTTAAAGTGTAAAAAATATGTTAAAAAAAATGTATTATGAATCAACACTTTTCAAAATCGATTGACTTTTTTGCTACCTCAAAAAAATGGGTAATCGTATCAGTTTATGTTTCAAAATTTACGTTGTTTAAATTAAGGGCATTGTTTAATATGCCACGAATGCACGTGATAGATCAGATGTTCATTGAGTGAAGCCCCTGTGCCTCTCTCCCCTTCTCTCTCAAGTCCTCTCTCTAGTCCTTTCCCTCTCTCATTTTCTCTCCTACCTCCCTCACTCTGCCCCTATCTCTTTCTGACTCTCTCTCTGCCCTTCAACTTTTCCCTTTCTCCCTCTCTCTCCCCCCTCCATCTTTGTGTACCCATCTCTCTCTCTTACCCTTCTCTTGTAGAAATTTTGAATAATTTAACACTTATTCAAAGAGATTATCCTGATTATACACTATTTGCGGAATGCATGCATAATACATAACCTCCTCTACGTTGATCATCAATTTGCAGAATCAAAACATTCGCATGCGCACATTGAAACACATCAATAACACTTATCAACACAGTATGTAACCGGGGAAAGCATACAACTGAAAACCCCCAACTATCTGTATATTATAATGATTGAGAACATGTAACAATACATAGTACAATACTTCTCGCAAGTACTCAGTACTATCTCCACCTGTTACACACAAACTAGCTCAGATCTGAATCAATCACATGTTCAAATCTCCTCCACTGCTTGCCTGCCTCCACTGCGCAATCCTGCATGAAAATAGATGAGAATGGCTGATCCAAACTTGTATTTCCCTTGGCTGAACCACACAATCCTCATTGGCAATACTCAATCCATTGATTGTGCAAATCTCATGCACAACTATAGTCACAACGAACAATTGTCTTGCCCTTTCACTCACCTCTAACACTTGTCTCCACTGAACTGTCCATGCACTGAGTTAACTGATGTATTCTTTAGTTGCTTTATGAGTTAATAATTAGTGAATTAATTAACAATTAATTCACATCACTCATCACTAGTGTATTTTGCAATTAGACTAAATACAACTAGTTCAACTAAGTCAAACTGAACACAACTCCATCAACTCCTCAATCAACTCTACAAAACTCAATCACTTGAGTTCTAACTGAAGTCCATCATGCAATAGCTCAACTAACCCATAAGAAAAGCGTATTTCCTTCTGACAGCTGCATGTGCCACATCCGTAGCTCGAACTGAAGTGCTCCAAGAGGATAAGATAATGTTTATAGTCCGAATATTATTAAGAGATAATAATATTCGACTGTTCTATTTTTAGCCTAGCAGTCTAAAAATAGACTCCTCCCATATGTCTAAAAATAGAAGTCCATCTATTTTTACCAACATGACCAATCATCCATAAATAGCATCCTGCAACTCATAGACCATGATCCATATGTCTAAAAATAGACATAGTCTAAAAATAGACTTTGCGCCAAAAATAGCCTGCGGGCCCACTTAGTGAAGGCGACTCCTTTCCACTAAGCTCCATCATATTGTTGCATTTTCAACACTCCCTCTCAACAAGATATGGATCATCTGCAACCCCTATCCTGCAACTTTGGAATGTTCTGCATGCAACACATTTTCCCGGTCCACTTGCTCCAGCAACACTTGGGACAAAAACGCTCCCAACTGACCACTCTGTTGGGCTAGGAACATACTCTGATGCTGAAGCTCTACCTGCTGCTGAAAAGTGCTCCCTCTCTGACATCTGCGCTACTGCAACATCTCCATTCATCTCGCACCATTGCACGCCTCTCTGTGCCACCTAGCACCGTTCAAAACACTTGTGCCTCTCGCATTGCTGCAGCCTGCTAGCTATGCGCTGTCCTGGGATTCCCTGCACTGTCACTCTCTCTGCCGCTCCATCCGCATTTGTCTCTACCCAATCAATCAGTTCCTGCTACTCCACATCGGGGCTCCCGTAGCAAGGTCTCATCCAAGAGGTTGGGTACCTCAAGGATCCTGCCCCTCCTCCTTGGGATTATCAATCCACATCACCCCACCTCCTACCTGGAGGTATAGCTGCATGCGATCCCTCAGCTCACCTGGCTCAAAGTTTCTCTCTACTGGAGGTCTCTGCATGAGTAGATGTCTCTACTCGATCTCCTCTCAGTTTCCCTTGTTGTGGCTGCTCCACAACCTCTTGAAGCTGCTGCACCAATCGTGGCTCCTCCACAATCGTCTGAGACTTCTTCTGGCTCTGCATGTTGAGAGGTAATATACGCTCCCTCTCAACCACCAAGTCTCCATCAGTTGCCTCGTTGCTCAAGGCTTTGCATGCATCTTGAACCTCAAGAGCATACATGTTCTTGACCCGTGAACCAATTTGCTTCACCTGTCTAGTGATGATGTGTCTAAGGAAAACCTTTCCCTTACTGAAGACTACATCATAGCCTCTGTCTTCCAGCATCGTGATCGACACCAAGTTTCTCTTTTGTCCTGGTACATACTTGACATCGGTCAAGGTATGGTGAGCTCCATGCTGCCTCTGAAAAATAATTGTGCCTACACCTGAGACACTATACTTTTCATCATTACCCATCGCTATGAGTATCTGGAGATCTTTCTCCTCCAAAGTATTGAACAAACTCTTGTCACCGGTCATGTGGAAAGAAGCTCCACTGTCAAGAAACCAACCACTTCCCACCATGGATGAAACCATGCATGCGAAGAGTGTGAAATCCAACTCAAATTGTGAAGCAAGTGCCTCACTTTCAGATCCTTCCTCGGATCCCTTCTTGGATTTCCTCCGTGTACAATTTGCAGCATAATGGCCCACCTCATGACAACGAAAGCATCGCACTTTCGATTTGTCAACCTTCTTCCCATCATTGGAAGAACTGGATTCGGAAAGAGAAACCTTTTCCTTCCCCTTCTTTGCTTTGGCAGCCAAAGCGCAATTTTCTTCATCAGATGCCTTTGATGAAGATCCATCCCTGGTATTCCGCCTGATCTCCTCTTGCACAAGATCAGACCAAAGTCTCTCCCATCCTGGAAATTTCTCCCGACCATTGACAGAGTCCTGATAGGAATGCCAACTCTTTGGAAGACCAAGGAGAGCCAAGCTCACCAAGTCCTCATCATCGACAGTCACCCCCACACTTCCTAGCTCATCCCGACATTGGGTGAACTTCGTGAGATACTTGGGCATACTGTCTCCATTCTCACACTTAATGTTTCTGAGTTTATCCTTGAGCACCAACTTCCTCTGGTCGCTCTTGCTTTGGAATAAATCTGTCAATGCTTTCCACATCAAGTATGGAGAAGCCTTTCCATGCAGGCTGGATACAATGTGATCCTTCATGCCCTGCAACAGAATCCTTCGACACTTTGTTGTCTTCTTTTGCCAAGCCTCAACGTGAGCAGCATCAGTAGGCTTTGGGACCTCAGCATCTATGAACTCCTTCAACCCATTGTCATTTAACACCGCCTCCATCTTGTCTTTCCATGCAATATAATTCGAGCTGCCTTCAAGAGCATACTCCAACCGCAATATGTTGAAAGACATTTCAACTTTGACACCAAGAAAACACTGTTGCAAATTCGAATTCCACTAGCTCAAAATTCAACCGCTTCTGATCTAAAATTCGTGAGAACAAAGTATTTCTCGTATAGAGATTCACTGTATGGGCATTTACCAGATATCTCACCTTCCAAAAGAAGGAGAATCCAGAAGCTACCTGGCCCGATTACAGACTCTGCCTGAAGAAATAAAATGTAATCACTTTCTGAATAATAGATCTGATGATCAATTTTGCTCCGATACCATGTAAAAATTTTGAATAATTTAACACTTATTCACAAAGATTATCCTGATTATACACTATTTGCGGAATGCATGCATAATACATAACCTCCTCTACGTTGATCATCAATTTGCAGAATCAAAACATTCGCATGCGCACATTGAAGCACATCAATAACACATATCAACACAGTATGTAACTAGGGAAAGCATACAGCTGAAAACCCCCAACTATCTGTATATTATAATGATTGAGAACGTGACATACTTACACACCAGGACACCAGGTTCACACTGAGTTGTAGAACGAGCCTCTCGGCGCAATAAAAAAAATACATATATATATATATTTTTTATATTAAAGAGTTTATTTAAAAGGGTTTATTTATAAAGGTTTTGTAAAGTTTTATAAAAAGAAAGTTTTTTTTGAAAAAGATCCTAAAAGGTTCATAAAAGTTTTTATAGAGGGTCTTATCATTATGTAAAGAGAAGATTTTTTTAAGAAAGATGGTTTCGTCTAGTTTCTTGCCGCAATTTCCACCATTTACCGAGAAAGATTATTATGCGTAGGCCATTAAGATGGCGACCACATTAAAGGCTCATGATGTGTGGATTATGCCTAGTTTGGCTTTCCAGGACCTAAGAGTGAACCAAAAGAACGAGTCATCACTAATGCAAAGAGGGAACTATGGAAGAAAGACAAAAAGAATGATGCACAAGCGTTGCAACTTATCCAGCAAGGAGTAGACCGAGCAGTGTTCCAGAAAATTATGATCACGTCTTCAACAAAGACATCATGGGAGACTTTAGCGACAAGCTATAAAGGTATGGCCAAAGTCAATATTCTTAAGTTGCCAAATACTAAAAGATATTTTGAAAGTCTGCAAACAAAGGAGACAAAGAACATCGATTCATTTATGAATCAGATCATGCTTTTTGTAAATCAATTAAAAATTTATGGTGATGATATTAAAGATCAAACAATGGTTGAAAAATCCCTCAGATCTTGTCTACCAAATTTGATGCTATAGTAGCAGTCACAGAAAAACCCAAGGATTTGGAAACATCGAAATTTGATGAGTTGATGAGATCACTTCTATCCCATCAAGCAAGGATAGATAAAAATAAGGATTCCACTCTAGAAACCGCTTTCAAAAGCTAGGTTTCTATTTCAAGAGACAGAGGTCAAGGCAGAGGTAGATCAAGAGGTAGAAGACATGGTGGTCAGAGAGATGGTCGAGAAGAGAATGAACATGAAAGTGGAAGCAATAGAAAAAACTTCAATAATAATCAAAGTGTTGACAAATCAAAAGTGAGATGTTATTATTGCAATAAATTTGGTCACTATGTCCATGATTGCAAGAAGAGTATAGTTGGTCAAGGAAACCAGTGAGCTAATGTCAATACAAAAAATACTAACTCCATGTTCCTAGCTTTCCATACCATGCATGAACTTTCTCATAATGTATGGCTATTAGACAGTGGTTGCAGTAACCACTTGACAGGCAACAAAAATTTGGTTGCAAATTTGGATCAATCTGTTAAGACAGAGGTAAATTTGGGGATGGACAAGACTGTGGATGTAAATGGCAAAGGAATGGTCAACATTGTGACCAATCAAGGTGAGTCGAAGACAATTTCAGAGGTATATTATGTCCCTGGCCTCAAACATAATCTGATAAGTGTTCGTTGATTGAAGCAGAAGGGATGTAAAGTTATTTTTCAAGGACAAGAGTGTGTTATTTATGAAAAGCCCCCAAGCAAGCAACTGATAGTAAAGGTGCAGATGACGAGGAACACACAATTTCCTCTAATTATGAATTACAATGATCAGATCAGTTTTTTTGCAGTTACATGTTATAATGATTATTGGTTATGGCACATTCGGTTTGGACACTTGCACTTCTCTAGTTTAAGATTGTTACAACAGAAATAGATGGTTAGAGGGTTGCCTCCCATCAAAGAACCTGCTAGTACTTGTGAGTGTTGCATCTTTGGAAAGCAACGTGGTGAAAGTTTTCCAAAGGGAGTTGCATACAGATCAAAACAGACTCTTGAGCTAGTGCATCAGACTTGTGTAGACCTATGAGGACACAATCAATTGGTAGAAGTTGTTATTTCATCACTTTCATTGATGATTATAGCAAAAAGACATGGGTTTACTTCTTGAAGTAGAAGTTTGAAACTTTTGCAAAGTTCAAGGAATTCAAAGCCTTAGCATAGAACCAAAGTGATCGGCAGATTAAGGTATTGAGGTCAGATCGTGGTGGAGAATATGATTCAAAGGCATTCCATGATCACTGCAAACAACATGGAATCAGAAGATAGTTTACAACCAGATACACACTACAACACAATGTGTAGCTGAGAGAAATAATGGGACAATTATGAACATGAAAAGGAGCATGTTGAAAGGAAGAAACTTGTCTAATGAGTATTGGGCAGAAGTAGTTTCATATGTTTTTTTATGTTATAAACATATCTCCTACAAAGAGCGTGATGAACAAAGTACCAGAAGAAGCATGGCAGGTATGTCATGCAACATATCTCATCTCAGAGTGTTTGGATGTGTAGCTTATGCACATGTGCCTAAAGAGATCAAAGGTAAGTTGGATGATAAAAGTGAAAAATGCATATTTACTAGCTATAGTGAGGAGTCAAAAGCTTAAAAATTATATATCCCTGACACCAAGAATACCATAATCAACAAATATGTTGTGTTCAAAGAACAAGAGTCGTGGAATGAGACTGTAAACAAAACGTCATTGATGGAAGAAGATGTAGCAGAGAAGGAGTAGCAAGAATCACAAGAGTAGACATCATCGAGGACACCAAGATTTTTTGAGCAGCATGGATCTTCAAGCAGATCAATAGATTGAAATTCTCCTAGAAATCAATCAGGTGATGAATCAAGCAATGGTAAGAGAAAAATGAGAAGTCTAAAAGATATTTATGATCATTTGGATGTTAGTTCAAACTTTGCATTGTTGTCATTCCAACCTTCTTTTGTTGAAATGTGGCAACAAGAATATTCCAATTTAAATTGTCCTTGAATTAAATTGTGAATTAAAATCAAATTTAGTCTTACGAGCGACTTGGAAATAATTAATTAAGTTATTTTGACTTAATTAGTTGGAGAAATTCAAGTTAGAAGTCTTTCTGAAGTCATGCAAGAGTTATCCCTTAAATTAAGGAGATAAGATTGAGTTATATTTGAGTTGTAATTAGTTAAATCAGTTTATTGATTTAAGTACAGTTAAATTAGTTCCAAATTGTTTGAGGAACTAATAGAGAGTTATCAGTTAGTTGATGCATGCATGCACTCAACTAGTGTACTTGAAAGAACTAATAGAGAGTTATCAGTTAGTTGATGCATGCATGCCCATCAAAGAATTCCAAGTAGGGATCCTTGAAAGGATCGGAAGGCGAGGCATTAGACTTTCAGTTCGAAATGGACTTTACCCTCATCGCATGCATGGTGTCATCGATGATGGGTTATGTATGGTATATTGATAGTAGAGCCTCATTCCACATGACTGGTGATAAAAGTTTATTCAGTGCCTTGGAGGAGAAAGACCTCAAGATGCGCATAGAGACGGGTGACAAATGAAAGTATAGTGTTTCAAGAGTGGGCACGGTTGCTTTTCAGAGGGAGCATGGAGCTCCTATATCCTTGACTGATGTGATGTATGTGCCTGGACTAAAGAAGAACTTGGTATCGGTCACGATGTTGAAGGACAAAGGCTACGATGTTGTCTTCAATAAAGGAAAGGTGTTCCTAAGACACATAGCCACGGGTCAGACCAAGAGGATAGGGATTCAGGTGAAGAATCTCTATAAACTAGAGCTAGATGATTGTGCAGCATTGAGTACAAAAGCAGAATTGGTGCAAAGCCGAGACATTGGCGAGTTGTGGCACAGGCGGTTGGGCCATTTGCATCATGGGGCTTTTAAGATAATGTAGCATATATCTACAAGAATTCCCAAAGGTAAACTTGAGCAAGTTGACACATGCAAAGGTTGTACCTTGGGAAAGTACACCAAGTCTTCTTTTCATTATCGAGACAATTGAGCAAAGGCTATCTTAGAGCGAGTTCATACTGATGTGTGTGGAACATTCTCGATGGAATCCATAGCAAAGTAAAGGTATTATGTTATTTTCATTGATGATTTTTCTCGTAAATGCTAGATTTATTTCATGCACAAGAAGGACCAAACCTTCTCAAAGTTTTGTGAGTTCAAAGCTTTGGTCGAGAAAGAGTCAGGGAAGAAGATCAAAACCTTGAGAAGCGACAACAGTGGAGAATATGTCTCTTGAGAGTTTAAAGACTTCTGTGTAGTGGAAGGAATTAAACGAGAGTTGACAGAACCTCATAACCCACAATAGAATGGGGTGGCCGAGAGGAAGAACAAAACTATTGTAGGGGCATACAATTTCAGATTTTCCACATTTACAACTGAGTAAATACGCATGTAAGGAGGTAAATTTAATCGAAATGCATTATTTCCAATATTTTCCACAATCTTGAAAGGGCCATACCTAATAGGTTTTAGTTTCTTACCTTCTCCTTTCAACTTGTCTTTACTGATATACAACCATACCTGATTGCTGACCTGAAAATGATGACCGATTCGATGCTTGTCATGGCACATTTTGTACTTGGTCTGACTCTTCTCTAATTGATCCTGCATTGATTCATGTATTTGTTGTATCCATTGAATGAACCTAACTGCTTTGTTTGAATCATCATGTTCACATCGCCGAACATGAAATCCATTAGTGATTTTGGTAGATACCCAAAACATGTTTCAAATGGCAATCGATTAGTTGAAGAATGTAAACCTAAATTGTAAGCATGTTGCACATAAGGTAAAGATTCATCCCACAACTTAGGATGTTTACTGAAGTAACCTCAAAGAATATGTATGACTGTTTTGTTCACCACTTTTGTCTGCCCGTTAGTCCGTGGATGAAAAGTTGTGCTCTTCTTCAGCTTTGTGTCCATGAGTCCCCACAAAGTAGACCAAAACTCTCCTACAAAACGAGTGTCTCATAAGAAATAATGGAAGTAGGTATCCCAAAATGAACTCATACCTATTCGAAGAACATCTTTACAATTTGTTCAACTACCACTTGCTTTTTTTCACGGAACAAGAATGCACATCGTTGAATCTGTTAAACACAACATACATGTAATCATGCCCTCTCTTGGACATAGGAATTCCTCCAACAAAATCCATGGAAATGTTGTCCCATGGTCGCAAAGGAACTGAAAGTGGCATGTACAAACCGATATTTCGATTACTTGGTGTTACACAGTAATTTGTCACTGTCTCCCTGTCAGTCACTTTCCTGTGTCAAGAATTCACAATAATCAAGTTCATGCCTTTTGAACTGGCCCAAAACCCACTTTTCCAAAGTTTTCCTCATCAGCGCGTCTGTTTCTCAAATATCCGCGCTGACTGGCGGCTCGTAGTGTATTCAGTGCGTTGCCAGCGCGGAAGAACATCACTTTCCGTGCTGGTCGCATTTTATGAGCCAGTGCACCTCTCCTTTGTATTTGGTCGCGCTGACATGACTTTCCCAGTTATTGAGTCGCGACGTCAGCGCGTCAGTTACCTCATAATCCGCGCTGATCCTGTTTGGGCGAATTTGTTCCAACAGCCAGCCTTCCAGATAACTCCAGGTTTGGTTGTTGGCTTTGTGAGTATCGACTCCCTTCTATGGCATGTCTGTTCGACCCTTTGTAACCATTTCCCTCAAGGATAAGCTCATCCTTCCACCCTTTTAGGAGGCTCCTTCTCCTATATAAACTTCCACCATTACCCTGAGCAGCTAGTTTTGGAATAACTTGGATTGTGTAGAGCTTATAGTGCTCAGATTGCTGCTACTATAGGTATTTGGTGTGCTAAGTGTGGAAGTGATCGATAGCTTAGGGAAGGTTGTTTTGTGTTGCTTGTGGGGGAGAGAGTTTCTTGTCTTGGGAGAATCATTTCCAAAGGTGAATGCTTGAGACGCTTGCTGACTGGCCCCTCCTGAGAAGGATACCGACGTAAGAACATTTGGTTGTACTCTTCTCTGTCTTGATTAATAATAGATGACTGCTATTATTGTTCCATTCTCATTTGTCTACGCAATGGTTAAATGTGAATTACATCTTTTCTGACCGATGTATGGTTGCTTTTATTAGATTTCACGCTTGTGTTTGTCTCCTCTTCGTGTGTGTAGGTATCTATTCGCGGAGATCGCGGAGGATTGTGACCAGCCAAAGCGAAGGAGCGAAGGCAGCATCTCTTCGTCAAACAACAGCGCTGGAATCCAAGTAGGTGCTCTTTGCCTCTTGTTTAATTGTAATTAGGAGCATGCATAGCAGCATTGTTTGATTGTTGCTAGACCCTTACTGGGCTAGTAGGGATCGCCTCTATCCGTAGAGGGGATTTACCTCTCCAACAATTTGGCGACTCCGCTGGGGATCAGCCTTTTTGTCTCTTGAGTCCACTTTTGTGTTTGAATTTGATTGCTCTCTCTTTTCGAAATTCTGGGATTGTCTCTCTGCTTATAAACTTTCTGGGTGCATCTGGGAAGTGTCTTAATTGTTAGAAGGTTCTTACCTTTGGTTTGGGAAGTTTTTGCTTTGGCTTTACTGGCTTTTTACCCTCAGCGCGCTTTAATTCAAAACAGACGCGCTGACGTCGCGCCCCTTCTTCTGTGTTGTCCTTGTCATCGCGCCTGTACAATCAATAGTCGCGCTGACCTCGTTTTTAGAGACAGCGCGCTTTATCCGTGTGCTTCCGCGCTGACGGCGCACACCTGCTTCTTTGTCCCTCCTGTCATCGCGCCTGTGTGATTAATAGTCGCGCTGACCTCGTTTTTCTGAGACAGCGCGCTTTATCCGTGTATTTCCGCGCTGACGTCGCAAAGTTGCTGCGGGACCCCTCCTGTCAGCGCCGAGTTGCTGAAGGCCACCCGCGTTGATCCTGTAAAACTTGATTTTGTCCAGATCAGCCTCCCGAACTTGTTGCTTTAGCTTTCCCCTCTTCTCTCCACTTGACTTGTGACTTGTTTTTCATTATCTGAACTCTGAGCTGCTTACTTGCGAAGTCTTGTTCCACAGGGTTTCGTATTGCTCATTTTTTTCGGTTTTGCAAATACCTTCCTCTTTGCTTTCGCTGCTTGGTTTGTGTTTCCGCCACCACTTTTACAGTTGCTGGATTGTGTTGAGTCTCTAATTGACTGGTTGTAACTCTCATCCTTCGGGTGTTTGCTTCTCTCCATTGATTTCGCACTCTAGCCCTAGGGCATCTAGTGGTTGTGTGTGTGTCAAGCCTTCCGTAGGGATCTTGTTTGCTTGTTTGACCGGCCAACTTCAGATTTGTTGTTGCACTTGTTCAGTGATTGTTGAAGTGTTTTGGGTTGTGTTTCCGAGTGGTTTTCGCTTCCTCCTTGCTTGCAATCCTTGCTTGTCTTGCCGAGCTTAGATCACATAGCTCGTGCGGAACTTAGTTTTCCTTTTGATTTGGGAGCCTTTGTTGGATGTTTTGGGAACTTTGTGTGCTTTCATTAAGTGATTTGCTTGGTGTTCCGGTTCCTCCAAATTCATTTAGATGCTTTGTGCCATTGAAAGAAAATCAAACTAGTAGCTTTGCTTTCGAGAATTGAAAAGGAAAAGAACATTTCGTTGATTTGCATTTTCAAAAGAAAAAGTTTCCTTTCCTTGCTTTTAGCTGCATTAGGTTGTTGGTTTACTTGTATTCGTTTTGTTTGATCAAAAATTCTTTACCTTCTCATAGCTAGAGTTCATCGAACAAAATGAAATTCTTTGGCATGTAGTTTGCATCTAGGTAATTGTGAGAGAACATACGATAGGACCTGAAATCGAAACTTAATTTCAAGATCAACTATAAAATGAACCGAATGAATCTAAAAACGCATTGGAACTAAACGCAAACATCTAGAGGTCTAGGTTAGAGACGTGTTCCGGCGTCTTTAAACATAGTCACTGTTGTTTCACATTAGGTTGGGTGATTCCTCCTTCTGTGACTCGATAGTGGTCTAACACGGACTGCGCTCCCACGTACCGTCGCGTATATAGGGAGACCCCACTAGGATTTTATCCTTTATCCATAGGAAGCCGAGACTGCTGCCTTGTGAACTGTAACGCACCGAACACAGCATTTGGGAAGATTGACTGCAGTACGGAAAGTCCTTGGCTCTCATACGATTGTTGAGGTGTATAAGCAGTTTTACGGGTTGCCTGGTAAACCTTATACCTAGAGTCTCCAGAGCAGTCACTTTTGATCCTTTTTGGACTCCCTAAATGAAAAGGTGCCTGTGAGCGTCTTGTCACTTCGTGCTCATTAAACATTCGAAGGAGACTGGAGTCATCTTTTCGTCCTTTTCTCGACTCTTGAAACATGAAAAGGTCAAGTTTGGTTCTTGTGTCTTAAAAATTAATTCGGCCACGATAACATCACCTGATTAGATCTTGTGTGCGTTAGTTTTGAGTAGGGTCTTAATCGTTAGTTTCCTTTAGGTTTTCTAAGGGGTCTGGTCATCCTGGCTGACCCGTCAACTCCCGGTCCAAGTGATCAAGGTTCTCCATCTTCTGTTGCTCCAGAGGTACCAGTTGTAAGCGGTACTCTTCCCATTGTTCCGAGTATCCAGCCTATCAACGTACGTGCCCCAGGTGACGAGGATTACATAGAAGATTGGAATCCTATCTGGGAGCCTGATTATACCCCTCGTACCCCTCGTACTCCTCTCGGTATGTCATCTCCAATGTCTACTTCCCCCATGGATGAGACAGCTTCCAGCACCGGTGAGACGCCCGTGGTGACGGACATTGAGACTCCGATCCCGGCTTCCTCTCCACTCCCTCCACGATATCAGTCAATGAGGGATAGGATAGCCACTAGAACTACTTCTACGACTATATGGGATCCTAGTCTTATTGCCACCACCGGCCCCTTTGTTTCGCGACCTCTTAGTACACCCCTTACGTCAGGGCTTAACACGCCCGTTACCTCAGTTCCCACCAATCCAACCGTTTGTGTAGCACGCTCGACTCCGGTCGTCAGTGCTGTACCAGCATCCTCATCTGTAAACCCTGAAGCCGGACCCTTTCCTGGTGGCATTCCAGGAGCAGGGCCGTATGATGCCCATGGGCAGCCCATTGTGGACCCAGATTACGATGCTCCACTCTTTTATTACGATGCGAACGACGAGTACCTCGAGACCATTTCGGTCCTTCCTCATCGTCCTTTCGAAGAGAACCAGGAACCGTTAAACGTTACGTCTGATCCCGTTACTCACGTTTTCCATGGGAGCCGGGACCCTCCCGGACAGCCCCAAGGACCGCCCAACCAAGGTCAGCCGCCTTATGTGCAAACCCCTCAGGGGCAACCACTTTATGGCCCGCCTTACCCAGGACAATCTGGGGGCCCACAGGGACAACCCTACCAGGGACAACCCTCGGCCGTTGGAGGTCCGTCGTATTCATATCAAGGTCAACCTACTGGATATCCAGGGCAACCTGGTACTCAGCAAGGTTACCCAACTGGACAACCAGGGCAGCCTTACGTTCAGCAAGGCCAACCCGGTTTCCAGCAAGGGTACCCATCTGGACAAACTGGGTCAGTTTATAATCCTCAAAATCAACCAGCAGTCCAGCAGGGATATCCTCTTGGGCAGGGGGGGCAACCCTACTTACAGCAGGGCCAACCTACTGCCCAGTCTGGTCATCTTTCTGGGCAGGGTGGGCAACCCTATGTTCAGCAGGGTCAACCTACTGCTCAATCCATGAATCCTTCTGGGCAAGGGGGGCAACCTGCTATACAGCAAGGCCAACCCTCTGCTCAGCCTATGCACCAAGGAGGGCAGCCCGCTATACAGCAAGCCCAGCCCTCTGCTCAGTCTGTTCACCCTAGGGGGCAAACGGGCCAACCTTCTATACAGCAAGGTCAACCCACTGTCCGCCCTAATCGTCCATCTGGACAAGCTGGCCAACCTCGGCGTCAACCAGCTATCCAGCCAGCTCAGTCATCCGTTCCGCAAGGACAACCCTTGGTGGCGCACGGACAACCTGGTACCCAGCAAGTCTATCCTGCTGGCCAACCAGGTCCATCTCAAATCCAACCAAGTCAACCTTCGGGACAGATGGTTCAACCCCAGCCGGTTCAAGGACATTACTCTGGGCCTCAAACTCAAACGGGTTATCAACCTTCTTACCAAACGCAGCCTGCCTATCAGGCTCCGTATGGGGCCCAGCAACCATATGGCTACCAGCAACCCCAGGGGCAAAATCATTTTGCTCCTTATCAAAATTATCAGCAACCACAGGTCACTCCTTACCAAAATTATCAATATGGTGCACCTGCGGGGCAAGCTGCTAATACGTGGGGAGCTGGGGGGCAGACACAGGGATAGTCGTCCGCATATGGCCAGAATCCGTACGAACAGAACCCCTATGGAAAAACTCCCTATGCGCCAGGCCCCTTTGGGCCAGGTCCATCGGGACAAAGTTCTTACGCGCCAGGCCCTTTTGGGCCAGGTCCGTACGGACAAAGTTCGTGGGGGCAACCACCATCTGGGTGAAACCCTAATGTCGCCTCGAATCCGCAGCCACAAATGTCCTTTAACCCGCAGCTACCATTCTTAGCAACGTTGGAACTGCCTGATGTGTCCAAGTTAACAAATGATCCTATTTTGCATAATCCGTATTGGCCGCCGGTTCCAACCAAAATACCAGCTGACTGTCCAAAGTTTGATGGCAAAGCCGGTGAAGACCCTTAGGCCCATGTAATGACTTATCACCTTTGGTGTTCATCAAACTCATGGCTCGATGATTCTATTCGACTTCGCCTCTTTCAGAGGACTCTCACTGGTTCAGCTGCTAAATGATACATCGAACTCAATCGCGGCATGTTCCAAGATTTCAACTCGTTGGCTATGGCCTTCTTGACTCACTTTCAGCTACCCATTCGGTATGAGACTGGGACACATCTTCTCACGTCTCTCAAACAGGATACGGCAACGAACATCTTTGATCATATACATGAATGGAGAAGGCGTCGTCGCTTGATTAAATTCTAGATTCTTGATCAACTCCTGACCGACTGGTTCACGACTTCCTTTGTCCCTAAGATTGCAAAAGACATCGGAATGGGAGCGTGTGTAACTGAAGAGCAAGCGATCGCGCGAGCTCAGTACCTCGACTTAGTGTATTCTCAGTCGGGTACTTTGTATGAGTATTTGCCAGACGCCCCGAGGCATGGACAGCCCAAAGCTCCACCAAAGCCTTCTGTTGATGGAGTCATTGGTTCTGTGAATTCGTCATCTAAGAAATCGGTCGCGAACCCTGGGAAGCAGAAACAGACCGCTCCTAACGAAAATGCTCCTCAGGGCCAATCAATTTCTGGGACTACCTCCGAGGTAAACGCCGTCCAGTCCACCGCGGCGGATAAATCCTCGAAAGGCAAAAAGAAAGGGAAGGCTAAAGATAAACCTGGACAGCCCAAGCAGAACCCTCCTAAACCTCCCTCCGAGGAAGGAGCTAAACGGAAGCCTAAGTATCCTTGTCTCATCTGTGAGGAGGATCACTACACCAAGGATTGCCCTAGGCGATCCGAGGTTAGTCGACTTTTGAAAGGTGCTCCGGGACCTCCTGCTGTGCTGAAAGAGCCTTTCCCTTCCCAGCAGACGCATCAGGTGGCAGATCCCTCTCAATCCTCTTCCTCGTTCGGTTCTCAAGTGTTCATGGCTGGAACGATCCCCATCCATGTTTCAACTCGAGCGAAAGATTATCCATCTCCAGCCGGGAAAGAGCCGGAGGTTCCCTCCAGCGCTCCTCCGTCCAGTTCTGGTCCCCTTCACATCGAACGGCCCAGCATTGAGACGATCCCCCGACCCCCTCCTAAAGGTGTACTCAGGAAGTCATCCTATAACCCCAATGCTCGTGCTGCCCAGCACTATAGCATTGTCGAGGACTTAGCTCAGGCTCCGTCTGCTATGTCCGCATTAGAAGTCCTCCAGAGCTGCCCCTCCCAGAGGAAGTCCCTGCTATCAGCGATTGGTGGCATAGACTCGACAGATTTGGATTTAATTTCTTTTGATCTCGAGGGTTTCACGCAGAGACTGCCTCATCAGGTGGCCTTCCTTATACAGGTTCTCATCAACGGCAAAACGATCCATCGTACAATCATTGATGAAGGTGCCTCAACCTGCATCATGTCAGTTGCTTGCTGGAAGGCTATTGGTTCTCCTGCTCTGAGCTAGTCTCCTACGACCCTGGAAGCTTTCGATGGAAGAGAATCTCGTCCATATGGTATCCTCCCACGATTGCCTATCTCTTTAGAAGGGAAAACTGTAGAAGTAGAGGTTGAAGTTGTTGACGCTAATCTCACTTACAATCTCCTCCTTGGACGAAGCTGGACATACGCCATGCAAGCCGTGGCTTCCTCCTTGTTCCGTGTCGTTCGCTTCCCCCGTCAAGGAAGAATCGTCACGGTGGACCAGCTGTCCTTTTTTGCTTCCTCTTCTGAAGGGAATGTGCCATTCGTGGAGCATACCTCCAAGTCATTAGTGAGTGTGGGTGCTGGACTGTTCAAAGATCCCTCATTGATGGGAGTCTTTCCCCTCCCACCTCTGAATCTTGCCCCTGTTAACATGATTTCAGTGCGTTCTGATCCATGGGTTCTTCCTCCCTTGAATCAGGAAGACTCTTGGGGTGAGATGATGCCGTTGAGTCCTGCCGAGCTCAACTACATCGAGATTGTCGTTGCATCGGCTCCCCCTCCTGAACCTACTTTTCCAAGCAGCGTTCCCGATTCATATGATCACTTCCCTTGGTTGGGAGAGGAGGCCACTTCAGGCCCCCTGAAGGAATCATTCCCCTCCGATGAGGCTATCATTGAGACTATGTCTCTCGAAGAGCTCCCTTGGTCAGATCACCACCATCGCTCTTCGTTTCTCCCTCCACATTCGGAAATGGTCGCATGTCTCGAGTGGTTTGCTTCATGTGTCCCGTCTCCGCCTCTCCAAACACCTGTTCAGCTATATCAAGTGTCTTCGGAAGGCAATATGGGTAACATCAAGCAGACCCAGGCCATCGACATCTCTGTCAAATCAGGGATTGTCGAGAATATTTTCATTGGAGTCACATGCACTCCTGAGGAAGTTCAACTTTATACCGCTTTATTTCGTGAATTCCGTGATGTCTTCACATGGTCTTACGAGGAAATGCCCGGCATCGACCCTAGTATTGTGGTGCACGAAATACCTACTTATCCAGGCGCTAAGCCTGTTCGTCAGCGCTTACGTCCAGTGCACCCTCGAAAGGCTGCAGCCATCAAGGACGAAGTTGAAAAGCTTCTTCGAGCTGGTTTCATCTATGCCATTCCCCTCACGGAATGGGTATCCAATATAGTCCCTGTGAATAAAAAGCAGGGCACTATCCGGGTCTGTGTTGACTACCGCGATATCAATCGTGCCTGTCCAAAAGATAACTTTCCTACGCCTTTTATTGATCAGCTTATCGATGACTGCGCAGGAAGTGAGATTTATTCATTTATGGACAGCTTCTCTGGTTACAACCAGATCAACATAGCCCCCGCAGACCAGCATAAGACAACTTTCATTTGTCCTTGGGGCACCTTCGCTTATAAGAAGCTACCTTTCGGTCTCAAAAATGCCGGTGCCACTTTCCAACGTGCGATGTCGTATGCTTTTCATGATATCCGACACATCGTACAGCCTTACCTGGATGACCTTCCAGCTCATTCAGCTAAACGTCAAGACCATCCATCCCATTTACGCGAAATCTTTCTCCGCTGTCGACACTACCGTATTCGACTCAATCCGCATAAGTGTGTCTTCTGCGTAGAATCTGGCCGACTGCTCGGGTTCATCGTCTCCCGGGAAGGCATCCGTCTGGATCCCCTCAAAGTCGAGGCCATTTTGAATCTTCCTCCCCCTGCCTCTTTGCAGCAATTGCAGAGCTTACAGGGAAAAGCTAATTTTCTCAGACGATTCATTCCGAATTATGCCGAGGTGGCTAAGGGTTTCACACGGTTGTTAAAGCGAGACACACCCTTTCGTTGGGATGCTATCGCCCAAGAATCTTTTGAGCGCCTTAAAGACCTTCTTGTCTCAGCTCCGCTCCTAAGACCTCCGAATTACCACCGTGACTACACTCTCTATCTAGCTGCCGCTGAGACCACCATCGGCATGGTTCTAGTGCAGGACGATGATGCCGGCACTGAGCACGTTATATATTATCTTAGCCGCAACCTTCTGGATACGGAAACTCGCTACGCATATGTCGAAAAGTTGGCATTGGCAGCTGTCTGCGCCGTCCAACGATTCCGTCATTATATCCTGTTGCGCACAACGACCGTGATCTCTGATTGCAACCCCATGACCTACATTTTGTCACGTCAGCTGCTGGGGGGCAAATACTCGAAGTGGATTGTAATCCTCCAAGAGTTCGACTTCGAATTCACTGCAGCCAAGTCTAAGAAATCTCTGCTCTTTGCTGAACTGCTCTGTTCCTTACCATCTCATTCTGCACCATCTCGCTCAGAGGAGCATATCCCAGACGAAACACTGTTTCTCATCAGCACCCTCGACCCGTGGTACGGGGACATTATCGTATATTTACAGACGTCTTCCTTCTGTCCGACTGTATCGAAAGATGCTCGACGGTGAATTCGTCACCAAGCTCAACCCTATCGTATTTTGGGCGATACCCTGTACTGCCTCGGCGTTGATTCTGTTCTCCGCCGTTGCTTGACTCTCGAGGAGGCTGAGCGGGTGTTGAATGACTGCCACTCCGGCGCTTGTGGCGGCCATATGTCCGGATATGCTACCGCCCAGAAGATCCTCTGTGTTGGTTATTTCTGGCCTTCCATCTTCAAGGATTGCATCCTTGCTGTACGTGCATGTCACGAATGCCAGGTTTACCTCCGGAAGATGCGTGCGCCTGTTGCACCACTGCAC
This sequence comes from Pinus tabuliformis, assembly GCA_031772625.1. Lineage (NCBI taxonomy): Eukaryota > Viridiplantae > Streptophyta > Pinopsida > Pinales > Pinaceae > Pinus > Pinus tabuliformis. The sequence goes on from CM062807.1 coordinate 1,241,444,298, forward strand.
CCTGTTGTCACCGTAGGTCCCTTTGCCAAATGGGGCATTGATTATACGTCCTGTAACCCTCGTTCGGCCGGGGGGCATGGGTACATCATCGTTGCCGTGGATTATTTCACCAAGTGGGCCGAAGCGATGCCTACATTAAACGAAGACGGTTACACAGCGGCGCAGTTTTTATTCAATCATGTCATTACTCGTTTCGGAGTCCCTCAGGCTATTGTCACGGATCACGGAAAGCATTTCCGTAATCACATGATGACGGAACTAACAACCCAACTAGGCTTGCGTTAGGATAGTTCGACACCGTACTATCCACAATCTAATGGTCAAGTCGAGGCTGTGAACAAAGTTTTGATCACTATGCTTCAACGCACCGTCAATACGCACAAGTCTAATTGGCATCTGATGCTGTTCCCAGCCTTGTGGGCCTACCGGACTTCCGTGAAGGATGCCACCGGCTTCACTCCATTTCAATTGGTTTATGGACTGGAGGCTACCCTTCCTGTCGAATGCGAAATTCCTTCGTTGAAATTAGCTGTCGAGTTGCTTCCCAACACCACTCCGGTGGAGGAACGGCTTCTATACCTAGAACGGTTAGATGAGACTCGTCGTTTAGCCTCTCTGGCTATCGAAGCGCAAAAGAAGAGAGTCAAATTTCACTTTGACCAGAACATTCATCCTCGTTCCTTCGTTGAGGGAGATCTAGTACTGCTCTACGATCAAGCTAAAGATAAGCTGGGGGCAGGAAAACTCGAGTCCATGTGGCTAGGTCCCTATATCGTGAAAAGAGTTTTACAAAAGGGCGCATATGAGTTGATTGATTACGAAGGAAATCCTCTCGACAAGCCCCGCAACGGGCTGTATCTGAAGAAATATTATGCATGACTTCGTGCACTCAGTTTGTACATACGCGTGTTTAGTGTGTTTTGTGTGCATGATTTCATGTTCTGCTTTGGTGTGAAAGCGTGTTTGCCTCTTATTGTGTTTTCTTCTTCTCGTGCAGATGTCTAGTGCACCTTATGTTGGTTTCGCTGATGGCGCCTGCCGTAGTACCTGCAATTTGTCTTCTGCGGCATGGGCGATCTATGATCCTCACGGAGAGTTGCTAGATCTTCAAGGAGTCTGTCTCGGTCGTACCACTAATAATGTCACTGAATACAGTGCCGTAATTGAGCTTCTAGCCGAAGCAGTTGATCTCGGCATTCGAGCAATGTTGGTAAACCTGGACTCCCAACTGGTTGTTCATCAACTTAACGGGCGATATTCCGTCAGAGACCAACGTATCCTAAGGTTGTATCTACGTGTCAGATTGTTAGAAAGGAATTTTGACTATATCACATATCAACATATTCCGAGACGATTAAACACGTTGACTGATGCATTGGCAAATCATGTGTTAGACAGACATTTGCGAAATCGATAACATCATACAAGAAGACATAGAAAGCATAATAGAGTAAAGCATATGTAAATATTTTCTCAAGCATAGTTTGCATGCGTGCGTGTGTGTTTTTAAGCTTGCATTAAAAACATTAAAATACATGGGTCATGTGTTGTGCAATTCATACTTAAGATCACATTTGTACTGAACATTTGCATAACATAAGCAAAAACATCATCATATGTAACAAGATCCATCCAAAAATCGGTATGTATATATATCGTGTGGCGCACTGAGGCGCTCAAAAATAAGTGTATGTGTCAAAAATAAAGAGTCACTGTTCTCCATACATTCGAGACCTATGTCTCTCAAAGCATCAAAAAGAAACCTAGGCGACTACTGTGCTAGGTTGTGCTCTCTGTAGCACACAGCCGCTCGTGCCACCCGCCTCAACAAGCGGTGCACCCTGGGTGCCACCCCCACTGTATCGATCTGGTGCTCTATGAGAACCTCCTCAACTCCCTGATAGTCTGGCACACCCTCCAGCAACCCCTCAAGGTTGCGAGCTATGGTCTCTGAAGTATCAACTCCTGGAGGGACCAAGGCAAGGACATCGGCTCCTTGCCCCTCTCTCCGTGCCTCTGGGGCTAAGCCAATAGGTCTAACAGGTCCCACATCTGCACACAACGACATCTGTCAAGACATATGCATTTAAAATAAAAAAATATTAAAAATTTAGAAAAATCAAGTGTCATACCTCCATCATCCCAGTGATCTCCCGCGGGCAGTGGCATGTCAGGATCGTTGCGGAAATCCATACCTGCGTACGGCCAGTCCTCAACGAAAACAATCTGCTGCTCCAACCACTCTCGAAAGACCAATCCCCCAGTAGCTGGCCGGCCACCACCCCCGCGTGGCATAGTGCGATCCCATCGAGTGGCCCTCGTCTCCTGGGGACTTCTAGGAGGATCCACGGCCATAGTCTGCAGCCGCATGACTGGCACCCGCTCCAGAATGAGTGGGAGTAAGAGCGACCCATAACCAAAATGTTTCGACTCTCCGCGTCGACAGTTGTTGAGTTGCCTCTTCATGTTGTTGGTCACCGCAGTGGCCCAATCAAACACTGTAGGATGTAGACAATCAAGGGCTAGTAGCAAGTGGGTCTTCGAGGCCTCGTGGTTGGCCAAGCATCCCGCTGCCCGAGTCACCATAAAAAGGATGGTGCGAAGAACTATATCTCTCACCGTGGGAATTGACACCTTCCCACTCCGCGATTTCTCCGCCCCTGGACATACTCGAGCCATGAGTTGGTCGAGAGTCTCGCCGCTGGGCCGCTGCCCCTCCAGAATGGGCCTCGCACCCCGGCGCGACAATCCAGTCAAGAAATATATGTCCATATGGTCAAACTCAATGTCTTTACCGCGGATGGTAAATTTGCCGTCTATTGGGTTCCATGACCGGATCAGGAACTCAAGTAAGTCATGATGAGCTCTTAGGCGTGGAGTTAGGAAGAATTTCAAGAATCCGCACGCCCGCATGGCATCTCGGCAATCCGCTCTTGCAAAAGCGGCTATGTCCTCAACATCATGAGCCCTCTCTTGCCACTGGAAGGCCATTGCGTCCTACATGAGCATTAAAAGCAATTAGAATGCTGGCTAATGAGAATTTCACGTTCAAATTATAAAAATTAAAATTTGACTGCGCCAGCGCGACTGTTTTTAAAACAGTCGCGCTGACAATGGCAGTCTCTTTGTATTTTCTCCAGGTCAGCGCGGAAGAACACGGGTTTTCCGCGCTGACCCGAAATCTGGTACGTGTAATTTTCATCGGTCAGCGCGGTCCCGAGCGGGAAACCCGCGCTGACCGAGAGCGCACCAATGGCTCAAAAATTTGCCCAATTGGGCCAATCCCACCGCCAAAATGCTTACAAAAAGACTCAAAAAGGGGCGCATGACAAGAGGAACCTACCTGGAGCAAGCCGTTCGCCGAATGGTGTCCGAACGAGGAAGAATTGGCTTCGTCAACTTCACAACGTTCTCAAAGGCTCAATTTGGTAACAATGGTGAAAATGACTATTTACCTTTCTATTTATAGTAAAAATGGCTTAATTGACTATCAGTTTTACGAATATGGGTTTTTGGTCATGTTTTTACCATGGATTTAGCACTTCTGTCAATGTCTTATACATGTTTCCATATGTTTTTAACATGTCGAACGGATTTATGCGGGTATTTTTATTGTGCAGGTCCCCAGAAACGGTGAAAATCATCATGGTCCTAGAAACACTTGGTCCCAAAATGTCGTCTTTGAGCTCTTTTCCGACATGAAACAAGAAAAGATGGCCGAGCCTCCTCTCAGCTCGTTAAAGGGAACGAGAGGCGGTCATTTTAAGCTCTTTTTCCGACCGTGTAACTTAAAAAGATTGCCGGGTGTTTGTCATTTCGCACTCGTTATCGGCTCTAAAACGACGTGTTTCCGACCGCTTTTTTACTTTTTCAGGTCGAAAGCACTATTTACAAAAAGTACTCCTCGATCGTAATGGTCGGGCGGTTCTTCCAAGCATTGTTTTATACTTTTTCGGGCTCGGGAGACACAACTGTACGAAAAAGGACCCCCCTTGGAGTTTCCTTTTCCGCTGTCTTTTCAGACTCTCTAAACAAGAAAAGGCGCCGAGTTTTTCCTTTGTCAGGCTCGTTAAACACTTGATGACATCGGGCATTGTCGAAATGACACTCTTCAAGCATATGCTATCCCCGTCAAGCTTGTCATCCAAAAATAACCGGGGTACCTGCCAGAAATGGTGGGGAAAATGGAACTGTAATCATAGTCGTGTCGGCAGTATGTCGCTCTTGAACATGGCACTCTTCTGCTTCGTGTCTGGGTGGGCCCATCTCATCTTGTTTCTCACTGGCCTCCGTGGGTTTGGGTTATCCTATTTGACCTCTCATCTGCTCATTGCCATCATCACCATACCCTTTGCTCATTCGATGTCAAATACTGCCAAATCCGCTATAGTGCCGCCGATATGTTCAAGAGAAGTTGACCTCTGCAATAATACAACCTCTTCTGCTATCTCACACAAATCATTTTGACCTCTGTCTCGTGTCGATGATGTGGGAATCATTATGGCCCACCTTCGATCAAGGTCACTTCCTGTCGACTTCAGCTCATTATCCGGGAAGGTGACTTAGAGACTCCCTTCAGGTGCCTTAGAGCCTGCATGCCCTAATGGCAGGTTCTTCGTGTTCGACGCGAGGTTTACATCATTGGCCTCCGATCGAATGATTCCGTGGGTGTTCGACACCAGCTCATTGATTCACATGCCGCGGATTGTACCTATAGTACCTTGAGGGCCATTGTCATTATTGGTGGTACCTCTCGCGTCTGTTAACAGTTTTCATCATTGACTGGTAATCAGACGATGTTCATGCGTGTTCGACTTCGACTCATGTATTCACATGCTTGAACTTGTACTTTGTTCGGGTCGGGACGGAGCGCAAGACCCTGGGTCCCTGTCTGTTATGGTCCAGGTTGCGATTTTGTTGATGATCATTACATGACTCATTGATGGATGGCTGCGCCCATACCTGAGTCTTCATGGATGGCTGCGACCATACCTTATCATTATTCTGGTCTCTTTAGCTGGGTGGCTGCGTCCATTCCACAGACCTTTTCGCATGTCTTTTGGATGGTTGTGCCCATGCTTCGACTGCATGTACTTGATTATCAGAGATATTCGGTCCTTTCTGGTGGTGTTCTAGTTCGGCAAAGTGTTGTAAAGCATTTCACCCCTCCCACTCTCTCGGTCTCCATGCTTAAGGGGGCATCTGTTACACAGTAATTTGTCACTGTCTCCCTGTCAGTCACTTTCCTGTGTCAAGAATTCACAATAATCAAGTTCATGCCTTCTGAACTGGCCCAAAACCCACTTTTCCAAAGTTTTCCTCATCAGCGCGTCTGTTTCTCAAATATCCGCGCTGACTGGCGGCTCGTAGTGTATTCAGTGCGCTGCCAGCGCGGAAGAACATCACTTTCCCGCGCTGGTCGCATTTTATGAGCCAGCGCACCTCTCCTTTGTATTTGGTCGCGCTGACATGACTTTCCCAGTTATTGAGTCGCGACGTCAGCGCGTCAGTTACCTCATAATCCGCGCTGATCCTGTTTGGGCGAATTTGTTCCAACAGCTAGCCTTCCAGATAACTCCAGGTTTGGTTATTGGCTTTGTGAGTATCGACTCCCTTCTATGGCATGTCTGTTCGACCCTTTGTAACCATTTCCCTCAAGGATAAGCTCATCCTTCCACCCTTTTAGGAGGCTCCTTCTCCTATATAAACTTCCACCATTACCCTGAGCAGCTAGTTTTGGAATAGCTTGGATTGTGTAGAGCTTATAGTGCTCAGATTGCTGCTACTATAGGTATTTGGTGTGCTAAGTGTGGAAGTGATCGATAGCTTAGGGAAGGTTGTTTTGTGTTGCTTGTGGGGGAGAGACTTTCTTGTCTTGGGAGAATCATTTCCAAAGGTGAATGCTTGAGATGCTTGCTGACTGGCCCCTCCTGAGAAGGATACCGACGTTAGAACATTTGGTTGTACTCTTCTCTGTCTTGATTAATAATAGATGACTGCTATTATTGTTCCATTCTCATTTGTCTACGCAATGGTTAAATGTGAATTACATCTTTTCTGACCGATGTATGGTTGCTTTTATTAGATTTCACGCTTGTGTTTGTTTCCTCTTCGTGTGTGCAGGTATCTATTCGCGGAGATCGCGGAGGATTGTGACCAGCCAAAGCGAAGGAGCGAAGGCAGCATCTCTTCGTCAAACAACAGCGCTGGAATCCAAGTAGGTGCTCTTTGCCTCTTGTTTAATTGTAATTAGGAGCATGCATAGCAGCATTGTTTGATTGTTGCTAGACCCTTACTGGGCTAGTAAGGATCGCCTCTATCCGTAGAGGGGATTTACCTCTCCAACACTTGGCTTGTTGGTCGAACACATCACACATCCTTTAATGTACTTAACAACGGTTTCATACATACGAGGCCAGTAACAATACCTTTGAACTTGTGTCATTCTTTTGCTTACTCCAAAATGTCCTAAAATGCGAGAAGAATGTGCTTCCAGAATGACATGCGCTCTTTCTGTCTGTGGTATGAAAAACTTACCCAGATAATATAATAACCTGTCATGAATATGATAATTGACTTCTTCCAATTGAGCATCATGAGTTAGTGATTCATAAATATCTTTGAAATCAACATATGTACCATATTGTTCTATATAATTTTCATGTTTCAAATAATTATTCTATAGCACTACTGAAGCATTCAAATATGTTCTAGGCAGCATATCAACTACTTTCTTTGTGACACCTTTCTTGTACTTAATTACTAAGTGAAATTGTTGAAGAAATCCCATCCATCTGTAATGACAAGATTGTTGCAGCTTAGTTTGAGACTGCAGGTACTGAAGCGGCTAATAATCTATGTGAATCATTGTTTCCTTACCCATTAAATAATGTTTCCATTTCTTAACACTTTCTACCAAAGCAAACAGTTCTTTATCATATGTTGGATAATCCATTACTACCTTAGAAAAATTTTCAGAATGAAAACAAATTGGTTTCCCTTTTTGAAGTAAGACTGCAACCATTACATAATGGCTAGCATCTGTTTCAATTTCGAATGGTTGTTGAAGATCTGGTAAAGCTAAGATTGGTTCTGTGACAATTTTATGCTTAAGTGTATCAAAAGCTTTTTGTTGTTTTCCTCCCCACTGAAAGGGAACTTTATAACTTGTTAAAGCATGTAACAGTGAAGCAATCAAAGAAAACTGAGCAATAAATTTCCTCCAATGTTGAATTTCACCTATAAAGCTTCTAACTTCAGTCACATTATGTGGTATTGGCCACTTAACAATCACATCGATTTTAGTTGGATATATTTTCAAACTTCCACCTCCAACTATGTAACCAAGATAATTTAGTGAATTTTTCCCAAACTCACATTTGGAAAGTTTAAGGTACAATTTTTCTATGTGCAATGCTTCAAAAACCTGCTTAACATGCCTAACATGTTCTTCCATACTTGAACTGAAAATTAGGATATTATCTAAGTAGATTATGAAAAATTTATCAATGTATGGGCAGAATACATCATTCATAACCTGCATGAAAGTTGTTGGCACATTACACAAACCAAAAGGAATTACTAACCATTCAAATAGTCCTTGCCTAGTTTTGAATGTAGTTTTCCATATGTCATTTTATGCTATGTGATTTTGATGATACCCACTTCTTAAATCTAACTTAGTGAAATAAATAGCATTTTCCAGTTGATCAAGTAAATCATCTATCCTAGGAAGAGGATACCTGTTTTTTATTGTGATCTTGTTTAAGGCCCTAAAGTCGACACACATTCTCCATGTCCTGTCTTTCTTAGGAACCAAAATTATGGGTGAGCCACATGGAGATGAACTGGGTCGAATAAAACCTTTTTCAATCAATTCCTGGATTTGTTTCTTTATTTCTTCGTTCTCTATAACTGACATGCGATACATTCTGATATTAGGAAGAGGGGCATCAGACATCAATTGTATCTCATGTTGTATTTCTCTCTTAGGAGGAAGATGTTTTGGTTCTTTAAATAGACTTGGAAAAGATTCTACCACTTTAACCAAACTATCTTTAAACTGAGACTTACAACCTGAAAAAGCATCTTGTTGATCCTTATGTTTTTCTTTTACAACCATGAGTACATATTTCTTACTTGAAATTATTAATCGCTTCATCTGATTAACTGAAACTAAATCCAAGTGTGATTTGAGTTTATGTGCCCTGATAATAAATTCAATCCCATCTTTGTTAAGGTGATATTTATGCTCTTTCCTATGAAACATTGCATCACGATCATAGAGATAAGGACTTCCTATCACTACTCTACATATGTCTGCTGGAATCACATCTAAATCCACTTCATCAATGTAATTATTTGTTATGGAAAATTTTAACTGACATTGCTTTGTGACATTAATTTGAGTCTCTTTATTTAGCCAACCTAGTGGGTATGGTCTTGGATGATTTTGTGTCTCCAAACCCAATTTCTTAACTAAATATTAAGATATTAAATTTGTCCCATTGCGGTTATTTTACCTTCATCCCTTGAGTCGGAGCCCAAATCTTGTTGGATTGCTGTGTTAGCCTTCTTTTCACCTTTCTTCTTCTAGAACTTCTTTGGTCTAAGTTCTGGGTGAAGTTTCCAACATTTGGACTCATCATGTCCAATCCTTTGGCAATGAGTACAAGTAGGTCTCTCACTTTCCTTCTGAGCTATCACTGATCTCTTTCCCTTCAAATTTCCCTTCCTCTTGATGTCTTTGGAATCCTTGATTTCCAATTGTCTGGATCGTTTCTATGAAAACTTGAACAGTTTGCCACCTGATTCAATATGTATGGATTGAACAGACACTTCATCAAAGTCATCAGGATTAAACATCAGTAATGTTTGTTGTAAATATGAATGTAAACTGCCAATGTACTTTAATAAAGTTTCACGTGTATCCAATGGAATACCAAGCGCCAAAGCTTTCTTCTTGAATTCCTTAGTAAACTCTTCAACATTTTGCCCCTTACCTTGCCTCAAATGCTGCCAATCAAATACAACTTGCTGCATGTGTCCTAAAGGATAGAATTGTTTCCTGAGAGCTTTTAAAAACCTAGACCATGAAGAGATGATTTTACCTTTCCGCTTTACATCTATTTTAGTTTTACTTTCCCACCAGATTAAAGTTTTTCCCCCCATTCTAAGTGTAGCTAACTAAATCTTCATTTTAATGTTAGAAATTTTTTGAATACGACAATACACTTCTAACTGCTTAATCCAGTTATATAACTTTTCAGGATTCATTTCACTGTCATAAACAAGTAACTCAAAATTTGAATCAAGTTTTAAAAGAGATGTTTTCTTAGGTTTCTTTTCTGTTTCATATTATGAACTGGAAGAAGAAAAAGAAGAAGATGATAATGGAGATGATGGAAGAGAAGGAGGTTTATCAGCCTTGCCTTTACCCTTGTCCTTCTTTGATGTCTTTGAAGAAAAAGCTGCATCTCTCGCCTTCTTATCTTCGTATAGTTCTCCCAACATCTGTTGCATGTTCAAAAACACTTTTTGAAACTGTTCCTCGCTCATCTTTGCTTCAGGAGTTTCACCTGCATCAGATCCTGTCATGGTCGATTTATGAGCGACTCTTCGCTTTCCAATCTCTGGATCAAACTCATCAAGTGTTCCTTCTTCAAGTTGCGACTTTGACCTGGTTAACATTCACTGGAAAAAAATTATACCAAACACAACCTACTATGATACCAAATTATATGGTCTGAAATCGATCATAAACTAAAACTGAAGTAGAATTTATTAATTGCCAAAAGTGAATTGATTATTAACCTTAAGTGTTGAATGTGGAAAACTGAAGGAAAGCAGTTGATTTAAGACTAAATCAATAACTTAAGAAACATAATTAAGCTTGAATTTGCAGTAAGAATAGATATGGAAGACAACAAATATTGATTACCAAGTTTTTCCCTGATGGACTACTTCTCTGGGTGTGCTTTCAAGATAGGCATCTGCTTTATTAGGATTGATCAAAAGAGGTCTTTTACACAGAAAAAATACCAGAATGAAGGTGCACACAAGAAATTTTTGTCTCTGTCAACATAAATATCTCTCTCCTATCTTTCCAACGCCTGTATCGATTCCCAATTCCGCCTTCGGATGACCAAAATAGACTCAAATCAATAACTGCCTCTCTAGCTCAGCATCTCTTTACAAGACTTCAAAATCACTCTAATACCTTTACACAAGAAAAATGATGAATTTATAACACTCTAGGTTCATTCGAGGCTCCCATGGATAAGATAGGCATGAATGGGTTTGATTTGGATAGGTAGATGCTCGGTCTTATGACTAGTGGACACCTTAGAGTTAAGTTACATGGTGATTGAATTAACTTTATGCCAAAAACCAACCGAAACCTAAAATAGACTTTATAATAAAACTTGACCCTAGCGGTCAGCTACCGGCGCGGAACAACTTAACTACTGGCATGTGAATGTCGCTGTCTAATCACAGGCTTCCACCTCCGCGGTCATCCTCTAGCGGTTCCGGCTTTGTGGTGCGCTCCGACGGTTTCATGTGACAGCCTACCTCCGACAGTTATGGCTTACCTCCGCGGTGGTCACAATAGATTTCTCTGACACAGTAACGGTCTTCCCACTAGCGGTAAGTCTGTTCACATGCGTTGATGTCTTTACGATCTCATCCATAGTTAGGGGCTGTGCAATAACTTAGTTCTGTTCACATGTCACTGCAACCCTCGACGGTTTAACCTCCGTGTGGTTTAGACTGTGAGTTGTTTAGTTTTTTAATATATGTTTTAACCATAAGTCCGAAATGGGTTATTTACTTAGGTTCATGTGTTTAGACCTTATACATTAGGTTTTCTACGTATAGTTTTCACCATAGCTTTGTCACATAGGTTTAGCCACTTAGGTTTGTGACTTAGTACTTAGGTTTTAGGTTAGGTTTTAGTATCATAAAGATCTTCCACCTTAGCCTTAAAACCTTTACAATTACATAAAGTTCTGTCACACCATGAAATACAATTTGGACCACTTCTACCATGATGAGGTAACCAACATCGGAAGAACTGAAGACAACACCGGACACTGAACAACACTAGCGAAGCTGAAGCTTGACCTGAACTCTCTGGACTAACAAAATCCTCCTGGATCACTGACCATAGACCTCTATCCTTAACCCTTAACCTTGATATGTACACCAACCACACACATAAAAATGATGAGAGTCCAAGACACATGCATTATGAAAAAAGTAAAACGGATCTCTTCTTAAAAGTTTTAACGAGGGATTTGAGTTCCTTAACATATAATGACAACAATGATTACATATACCGCAAATTTACTACTATCCTCTCCACTACAATTGACAACTCTAAGGATGTATCATATAATAAGAACAATAGGACTTCCAACTCGTGGTATGACAATGATTGTAAATTTGCAAAGAAAGCGATTAGAGATGCTCCCAACAAAACTATTAAGGATGAAAATGTCAAGGTGTACAAAGCTCTTATCAAAAGAAAAAAAAGAGAGTATATAAACAAGAGGAAAGGTCATCTCCTTAACCTATCTAAAGTTGAGCCTAGAAAGTTTTGGAAGAACATTCTTGTCTGTAAATCAAAAGCAAATAATCTGATCTCTTTAAAGGAATTTGATGTCTAACTTAGAAATCTCTATGACTCCCCAGACACGGTGATCTACATCAAAATAACTCCTATAGAGGGAGATACCTTTTCTTTGGAGGGCGTGGAATCTAGGATTAAGAAGTTGACTATCGGGAGAGCTAGGGATATTGAAGGGTACCAAGCTGAAATTCTCAAAATTGGGAGGTCCATCTTCACCCTGCACTTACACAATCTCCTAACCTTTGCGGTTAAACAAGGCTTCCCTAAGATGTGTGCGAAAATCCTTATTGTGCCTATATTTAAAAGTGGGGATAAAAATGTTCCCTCTAACTATAGGACTATCATGATTAGCCACATTTTAGCCAAGTTGTATGGGCTCATTCTAGAAAAGAAGATTAGCACTTGACTTGAGATCCATGTTAAAAGAGCCATTGGGCAAGCTTTTTTAGAAGGAATCACTCTACGATCAACCACCTTGTCACTCTTAGGACCATTATCGAGGATTGTCATAATAGTAACATTGACCTCTTTTGTTGTTTTGTTGATTTTAGAAAAGAGTTTGACATGGTTCCTCGAGAGAAGTTATGGGAAAAGCTTGACGAGATAATGGTTGCTCCCGAGTTAAGGGTCAATGTTATTAGATTATACGAGAATGTTATTTCCAAGCTTAAGACAACCGAGAGTTGGTCTACTGATATTAAATGCAACATCGGTGTTAAGAAAAGGTGTCCCCTATCCCCTACGCTTTTTGGCATTTACATTGACAAGCTTGAGGAATGCTTGGAAGTTGTTGGGTGTGAAGGACCCAAGCTCGATGGCATATTCATTACTCTTCTCCCTTAAATTAAGGAGATAAGATTGAGTTAGATATCTTTCTTCTTTCTAGGAGTCCCGATAATCTCAATAAGCAACTTAAAACCCTCCCCAATTTATGTTCCAAGATGGGTATGAATGTTAATATTGACAAGACTAAAGTTATGATTATTAAATCCAAAAAGATCGCTTATGATAATTTCATTTATGATAACAATTACTTATAGAATGTTTTTTCTTACAAATATTTAGGTATTGAGATCCACCATCAACTCAACTGGAACTATAACATTGAGGAAAGTATTATAGGTGGTTGGAAATGTTACTATAAGCTTGAAAACAATTGTAAGATGGTCTATCTTTGGGTTTGGAGTAAAAAAAAGTTCCTCTTCGAGACTCTCGTCACCCCTATTACTTTATATGGATGTGTGGGATGACATTTATATAGAGATTCATGGAGAAAGATTGAAATGATCTAGAAGAAATTCATAACCTACAACCTCAATATTAAAGGTAATACTTCCTACCCTATTCTCTTAATTGAGGCTAGCCTTTCCCCCATTGAATGCATGACTATGTTTAGGTATTTGATGTATAAGAAGAAGTTGTACAACATGGAAGCCAAGAAACTCCTAAAAGTTGCTTCTAACTCTAGTCAAAACCACCTTCGACTCAAGCGAGGATGACATAAGGATGCCAAGTCCTAGCTCAATCATTGGGAGATAAAGGGGGAGGTCTTCTTGGGGAATAAGGATAATATTAAAAACGTCATTACTCCCAAATTTGGGGATAAGTTGTGGAGTATAAGGAGATAGAGGGGAAAATAAAGTTAAGTTACTATAAGGAGGTTATGAAACCCACACTTGCTGACTAGAATTACCTTTATGTCTTAACCAGTGCTAAGAAGAGAATGAATATTGCAAGGATTAGAACTAATTATCATGATCTCCGAAGTGAAACTAGACATTAGTCTATTCCCAAGATACCTTGGGACGAGATAATATGTCTCCTTTGCGATATTAAGAGAGTCGAAGATGGAAATAACTTTCTCTTAGATTGTCTAGCCCTTACTCACATCTTCTCTGATTTCCAAAACATTTTCCCCACACCTAACCTCCTTGCAACAACCCTGGTTAAAAATCCATGTAAAAGTTAATAAAGGAAAAATATTAACCATGGTTGATGGGACACTTATTCCAAGATGAATGTTGGGCAAAAGCATAGTGATGGGGATTACATGTGGTTGATTAATGGCTAAGGAAATTGGCAAAGGCAATGGCAAAGGCTTTGGAAAGGAAAAATGGCATTTTGACACATTTATTTATGAAAATAATGGAAATTAGGAGAAAAGGGAGGTGAAAGGTCATAGGTTGCATGTGAGGAGGAAAATGAAGGAAAATAATGGAAAATGAAGAAAATAGAGGCCTCATTAATAAAAAGGATTTTGAGGATGAGTTCACAGAATTTTGTTAGTTCAGTTTTGGAGCTCTCTCTCTATTATCTCCCTCTCTCTTATACTCTTGGTCACTTAGAGTTTTCTTGGAGCACTCTTGGAGAGTGTGGCATACTTGTAGTTTGGAGCAAGAAGGTAAAGGAAGAGTAGGAAAGTATAAGAGGACATCGGGATCAACAACTACAACGGGTTTTCCTGGCAGGTATTGAGTTGCATGTATGTTTTCCTCACTAGTTTTGGCATGCATGACATATGCATATGGTTTATTGGTTATGATATGTCATTGGCTTGGAGGATTTCCTGCATTGGCAGTGGATTTGCCTAGCCTTGCCATTTTTTGGATAACCATGGTGTTATGGGTTCATTTCTTTATTTTTCTAGTTAGTTCTCATGTTTCCTTTAGCTTAGGCTGAGTTACTAGTTCCTGGAAACCCTGGTCGAACAAACGCTCTAGAAGCCCTGTAACAACTTGGGTTGAGTTACTAGCCCTAGAAGCCTTGGTTGGAAAAACGCTCTGGAAGCCCTTGGTGGGTTGAGTTACTATTCCTAGAAGCCCTGTTGGACAATTGTTATGGGAGCCTGATGACAGTTGTGGGTTGAGTTACTAGTCCTGGAAGCCTTGGTTGGAACAAACGCTTTGGAGCCCTAGACGCCTTGGGTAGAGACTGCCATGATGATGGTTTGGTGATGTCTAACCGTGAGGTGGGATCACTGTTTGATGGGTTGAGGTGGTTTGGCCTCTGGAAGCCCTGGATGGTTTTGATTGATGTGTTTTATGAGATCCCACATTCATGCTTGGAATATGGCACGGGGGTGACTAGCTAAAGAGAGATTTGGCTCAGCCATGTCTACGATCGGGTGGTTCGTGGAAGTCCCACAATTGGTTGGCCTTTGCATCATTAATATGAGGTTATTTCTCCTTGTTATTCATGAGTATTATACTAGTTTATATGTGGATTATATGGCTATTGTTTCCTTGGTATTTATGTTTCTATTATGTTGGTTATGAACATGTGTATGACAATGGCTATGTATGGCTCTCATCATGTTTTTACTTGTAAATGAATGAAAAATGTATCTATGGCCTAATGGATGAAACTGCAGCTAATGTGTTGAGGCATCAATGATTCTTAGTGATTCTCAGATGAGTATGAGACCCCTATGTTTAGATCTGTTGTTTAAACTTGTAGATTACATAATTGTGACATGTTTGGCGAAATGTTTGTCATGGTTAGTAGGGGTCTAGTCAATTCCTTATTCAAGTAATTGCATTTGTTTCCTTATTCTATTGTCATATTTTGGTTCTGACAGTGTCGTTGAGTTTTGGGTGGTGACCTGGGCTATGGGCTTGAAAAAGTGGCTCAAATCCTGGAGATGCAGGCACAACAATGGGCAGAAAAGCCCTTGGATGCATGCATACCCATGATGTGGGAGCGTTTGGGGCCTCCTGGATGCATGCTTATCCATATCAAGGGAGCGTCCAGGATTTTCATGGTCTAAAAACTTAATGGGACCTAGGGGCTAGTTACCTGAGTGGTTGGGATGGTTCCTATGAGTCATGTTGCTGATGTGGAAGGTTTGTATGGTGTGTTTCCATTGGTTCCACTTCCTTAAGGTGACTTAGGAGGTTAAATCATATCATAGTAACTTCTTGTCACATGTTTACCGCGGTTGGATGGTTACTTGGGTAGATGAGGAAGGAGGGTGTTACACTCCTCGACTTGTTAAGTGAGCAAAACTATAGTGACCTCAGAACACTTCTTTCCCTCCTTTTTTATCATAGAAATAAAATTTTAAACAATCCCAATTAACTGTTTCTTTCTTAAAGTCGGATAGACCATATCGGTCTTAGTGGACATTAATAATCATCGTCATCATCACAATATGTTGTAATATTTTTTTTGTAGTCTTAGAGAATTGTTTGTGTATACTATAAAACTTTGAAACAATCTCATGTATTTGTTGTCATCTTGGGCTATAACCTTTTGAAAATATAATATAATAATTTTGTTTCAATTAAAAAAATAAAAATAAAAATACCAATTGAGGAACTAATGGTTGATGCCACTTTGTCTTATTTCTACAGAAAAGGGGATTCTATTTTTTTTATATGTTCTTCCCTTTTCCCAAGGAAATTTGCTTCTCCATTCCCCCCCTTCTAGTTATTGTTTTTCATGTGTTGGAGCCTTATAAACCAACATTAGGTTGTTGTGATTCATAGTGTTGGACAAAGTGATAACACTTATATTGTATAACCCTTGTGTCAATGTCACTCGAATGGATGGAAGCATCACACCCTTCTAATTTCAAATTCATTATGCTCGACCTATCTACATAAAACACATTTTCATCATTTCTCTTATACATCAACTAGGGAGAAGCAAATGGCCTCCATGTATTCTATTAATCTATGTTATCTCGTATTATTAGGATTTTAGGTACTTTTGTTAAACATGCCACTTGTAGGACAACTTGGAACATCTATTATATAATATGTTGTAAGATTTTTTTTGTAGTCATAAAGATCTGCTTATGTATACTGAAAAACACTGAAACAATCTCATGTATTTGATGCTAACTTTAGACACAACCTTTTGAAAATATAATATAATATTTTTGTTTCAATTAAAAGTAGAAAATACCATTGAGGAATTTATGATTGATGTCACCTTAGTCTTATTTTTCCCTTGTCCCAAGGCAATTTGCCTCTATGTTTTGCTCCCTTCTAGTTAATGCTTTCCATGTTTGGAACATTGTAAACCAACATTAGGTTGATGTGATCCAAAGTGTTGGACAAAACATTAACCCTTTATATTGTAAAACCCTTATGCAACTAGCACTCCAAATGAATGAAAACATCTCACCCAATCAAATTCACATTCACTATGTCATCTTATCTAGTCAATTGGAGTTATCTAGAGTGGTTCGACAGAATGGTTGGTATCTCCTCTAGCTAGGTTCAATTCCTTGCCAATGACATGATGAATGATGTAATGTAGTGAGCTAGAGTTGTTAAATTTACTCTATGTTTGACCTCTACTTAGAACACATTTTCATATTCCCCCCAACTCATCATCATGGAAGGAAATAACATTCATGAGATAGTTTTTGATGATTTAATATGATTGCAGGGGTGCCATCTAATGCATCGATGTGTTAAAATGAGGACATTTGAGAATTCCAATGCATTTGAATCATCCAACCCTTCCTTTGCTCGATACCTTCTATTGTTTGAGACATGTTTTCAACGATAATCAAATTGAAATTTATTTGTCGACGCATTTCGAACCAGCAAGTGTGGTTCATCGTGAGGACAAGATGAAGAACTAGACCTTGGCAACAAAATAAATAGAGAGACCGAGCATTCCAACAGCTAAAAAGAAACAACTACTCTTGACCAAATCATGTGTTCCTCTCACTCGAAGGTACTTCTCTCTCAATACATGCCATTACGTCTTCCTTGCAAGCCCTTTAACTAAGTGACATTTTCAACCTATCTCTATATTATAGAAATTAAACAATAATTTATTTTCTATTTTAATTTTATACATTTACTTATTATCACGATCTATTACACCTTTTTTTTAACTTTTACATAACTAAAATGTAAACTAAATTATTTTTTTTATTGAAATTAACTGATATTCTATAATACACCTTTCATTCATTTCCTTTAATAATATTAGAATTATGACACTTACTATTTATGCTTTTGAGTTGAGTTACATTTACTCACAAACTTTTTAATTTATAATTATAATTTTATAATAATAATTTATTTTACCATCATAGTTTAGTGAGACACCAAAATTCTTTATTTGAATTAAAATCTGGTTCAGGGGCCATTCACACGTATAGTCGATTGGTAAAGAATTAAAATCTGGTTGTGTACCGTTCACACATACAGTCGATTGGCTCGAGTGACCATAATTGGTGAATGGGAAGTGATGTCCTTATGTAGTAAATGAGGATTCTGACTCGCCGCTTATCAATACCTTGAGACAATGAATCCTTCCTAAATGCATATCCCGCCATCATGACTACTGCAGCGGCGATCATTTCGGCAAGTGCTATTTCATGGACTATAGCATCATTAATGCACCAGATTGGATGCATGGATGCACATTGCCTATCTCATACATACCATCGACTCATCGCGATTTTCCAGCGACTACACCGCACATGCTCCTGCCTGGCTCATTGTGCAGACTTGCTCCAGTCTGACGATATTAATGTTATTTATATCATTAGTCGATTTGAATTCGAATTCAAATTTGAATTTAACCGCCCACCATACAGCGCTAAAGCCTCCCCCTTTTTTTCAGTGAAAAGCCTCCCTTTTACGTGAATCTAAAGCTCCATTGCTCGTAGTGGAGTCGTTTTCCAGTTGTCAACAGCGGCAGCAGCAAGAGGACGGCGAGATCATGGCAGCGGTAGTAAAAAGCCTCCCCCTTACGTGAATCTAAAGCTCCATTGCTCGTAGTGGAGTCATTTTCCAGTTGTCAACAGCGGTAGTAGCAAGAGGAGGGCGAGATCATGGCGGCGGTAGAAGAAGAATCGACTATGGAATGTAAAAATTCCTCATCGACTGACCTCATTGCGTCCTACGGGATGAGGACCCAGAGGTGTGAAGGGTTTTGGATATAGGCCAACACAATACCAACAGTGAAGGTCACGCAAAGGGAATTCCAACCGCAGCAGGACGACATTTTCTTGGCTTCATTACCAAAAACGGTGACAACATGGTGTAAAGCATTGCTTCACACCATCGTCCAATTTTGGACAGAAGACACGAATTTCGGGGCTTCTGTGGAAGACCGAAGTCCCCATTCTTTGGTACCCACCATGGAAGCTTACCTCTTCGATTCTACTGCTGAGCATCAACAGTACGATGTTTCCATTTTTTCCAAGTTTCCATCGCCGCGTGTGCTGCACACCCATTTGCCATTGAGTTTGCTGCCTCCTCCTGTCAGGTCTTCTGCTTGTAAGATTGTTTACATTGCTCGCAACCCCAGGGATGTCTCCGTTTCCCGTTGGAAATTCTTCAATAAACTCCATGAAGATGAGTTCTCTTATTCAAATGGAGATTTGAGCAAGGAAGCTCTGTTTGATGGGTTTTGCTCTGGATTTTTCCATGGCGGCCCATTTGCGGCAAGCGTCCTGAGTTATTGGCGTGAAAGCAGAAAGGATCCAAATAAGGTGATGTTTGTTACTTACGAGAACCTGCAAGCCGATTGCGTGGGTTGCGTTAAAAATATTTATATAAATCGATTATTATCAAAATATTTATGATTCAAGCAATGTTCTTAAATGGTATATTAGCTAGTTTACATTGAGTATAGCATGAAATTTTTTTTTTTTTTTTTTTTTAAATGTAATGTATTATAATAAATAAGATACATATGGAAATTTGGTATCCCTAAGTTAGTTAAGTGGTTAGTGAATTACTTTAAATGGTTAACTGTTTTGAATTTTATATGGCTAGTATTGTGAAATGTATTATGTATATATACAAACAATTTTAATAGTTGAAAGGGTAATGATATTTTTTATTCATATTTATATAGGTATTATTTTATTTTTATTTTGAATTGTCAAATAAATTCTATAAGTAAATGGGTTATATACAAACAATTTTAATAGTTGAAAGGGTAATGATATTTTTTATTCATATTTATATAGGTATTATTTTATTTTTATTTTGAATTGTAAAATAAATTCTATAAGTAAATGGGTTATTTTGGAAATATTTTAAGAAAATGTATTTAAAAATAAATTTTTATTTTAAAAAAATTACATTATCTATATAAAAATATTTATCATATAAATCGATTATTATCAAAATATTTATGATTCAAGCAATGTTCTTAAATGGTATATTAGCTAGTTTACATTGAGTATCACATGAAACATTTTTTATTTTTTATAAAAAAATGTAATGTATTATAATAAATAAGATACATATGGAAATTTGGTATCCCTAAGTTAGTTAAGTGGTTAGTGAATTACTTTAAATGGTTAACTGTTTTGAATTTTATATGGTTTCTATCTCCAAAACAAATGCATTTCAAGCTAATGAAATGTTACATGGTGCTAATTATTATTCTAAAAATGTTTATCCAAATGAATTTTAATTTTTATTCATATCTTTTTCCTTTTTTTCTTTTTCCTACTTTTTTAACACCCCATATAATAGGTTTTACAATGCACATTTAAATTTATTTTGAATGAGACTTCTTTTTCTTATTATTGGCTTGATTTATTTCTAAACTCTATCATAGGGAAACATAGGCAAAGTCTTCTACCCTATAAGTTGGAGAACCACATTGACCTCTATAAGGAGGTGCTCTTCCAAATGTGTCATTTCATAAGACTACCATGATTCTCATCTCACATGATATTCATCTAGCATTTGAGATTGAGATGGATTCTTATAAACATGCCATATGGGTGGTATTAATTAAATGTTCAAGATCCATCACCAACATATGTATATATTGGTTTAAGTAGTGAACATTCACTACAATATTTACTCAAGAAATAAACTATTGTTCACAATGATAATAAACACCTTGAAATTCCACAAACATAGAATAGCATTATGATGAATGTTACGTGAAGTCAATCACTTATTTGTTAGTATAAATTAAACATCATGATTAATTACCAAAAGGAAAGCACAAATAATGACACTAATCTCCTATCATGGTGACTATCAATTGAATTGATGATGGTTTTGCAATTTAACACTATGGTTTAAATGTTTTCAAATAAGCTTAATTGTGTCTATACTTTATATGCATATACAAATTCTATGGAATTTTATGATAACAACAAAACATGAATAACTATAAGACAACCTAGAAAAAAAAAACATTTTGTTAAAGTTGAATTCTGTTTGTGCTACTTCAAGATTTCACATATTACCACTATTGCATGAGGAACACCATTCTCAAAAATATCAAACATGGTCAATGGGGTCTAGCATGGGTGGTTAAAGTAGTGTGTGATTTTCCTTTGTATCTAAGTTTGATTACCTATGAAGTACATGCTTGTTTCTCATGGCTAATTTGCCTCCACAAGGAACCACTTCATATGGATGGAGATCAATGCACTTTCTGGTAAATTTGGAAAAATATATCATCCCTAGCCATGATCAATTAGATTTTTTTTCTCATTTACAAGTTATATGTTAAATTTACATTCTTGGTGAATAAATTTCAAACAAATAAAATATTAGGAAACTTTGGGGTGGAGAAGAATACCATACTATAAATATATTTCTTATTTTCATAGATGACACAAATGGTAACCACATTTTTCAAATATTGTTTTCTCTGAATAACATTTAATTCAGTAATTTAAAAATTGTGAAAATTTCTTGGAGTTTTATTAATGAGAAAACCGTGGGAATTAATTTTAATATATTTATTGGATGTTTTTTGACCATTAATAGGGATAATGACTATCTTATCTTAGTTGTGGATCACTTCAATGAAATTATCATGATGATACCATATAAAAAAAATACTTTTAGTCCATTATGTATAAAAATATACTTTTAATGCATTACGTCAAATACTTATTCTATGATAAGGTGTGGATGTATTTTTGTTTACCATTAATAACTGTAACATGATTATGAGAGTAGATGACACAACTAGATTTCACCAACATTGTTGTCATTAAATAACACCAATAAGAAGAAGTGTATCACATGTGAGAAATACCATTACACCAAATACTAATACTAAAAAATATAAGAAAGAAAAAAAAAATGGTTTGAAGAACTTGCTCCACAAGTAGGAATGACTTAAAAGTCTTAAAAACGTGGACAAATCCATGTTCAAAACGGTATTTAAATGTGTAATTATATTTTATTTTTACTAATAGAAGGATGATACGAGTTAAGGGGAACACCCTATCGATTTAGATGAAAGAGGGATACTAAATCCGTAACTTGTACTCCAAATTGATTCAATGGGTAGTGAGGATTTATTACACTAATTAAAATACTAAACATGGCAATGATCTATTTGAGGTCTTATGTAATAAAAATCTATTTATAAGAAATATCAAATGATTAAAAATAAATATTATTGTTGAAAATATGAATCGATATACAAAATATCTAATCATAAACTTACTTTTATACATCACTCTCCTAATAGATCCTTGCCTCTAAATCTTGAGGGAAAAAGAGCAGCTCATGCTATATGGGGTCCTTTTCCTACCTTTTTCAAATTTTGTTTGTGTATGACCAATTGCACTTAACTTTAATGGATAAGAGGTTTTAAGATGACCATCAGTAACGAGGACAAATAACTCAGTATCCTATTATATTGAAGATGCTTAATATGGTGATAAGAGTAAATATTGCTCAATGCACATACTAGGAATCATATGATTAGTAATTCCATCCCACATAAATGCAAAATATAGTTGTAACAAAGAAGATAAATTTTCTTATAGAGAATGTTCAAGTTGAAAAAGCTCAAACAATCCGATTCATGGCTTTCCTCAATGATTTCTACTTGCATTTCCGCTCACAAATAGTCATGAAAAGTGTGGATTTAGATTGTGATATGAAATATATATATAATATACACAATTATAATCCCCTTATTCTTGTTGCCAAAGATTTTTATTAACTATATCTATAAGGTCATCAGAATTATTGTTTCATAGTTAGCATCAACACAACAAATGGAGTGTTATCACCAAAAAATTGATCATCTAGCCCAGTTTCCGTATATGCGCACATCTTCCGTATATGCCCAGTTTCCGTATATGCGCACATCTTCCGTATATGCCCAGTTTCCGTATATGCGCACATCTTTCGTATATGCCCAGTTTCCGTATATGCACACATCTTCCGTATATGCCCAGTTTCCGTATATGCGCAGTTTTTGTATATGCACACATCTTCCGTATATGCCCAGTTTCCGTATATGCGCACATCTTCCGTATTTGCCCAGTTTCCGTATATGCGCACATCTTCCGTATATGCCCAGTTTCCGTATATGCGCAGTTTTTGTATATGCGCACAGTTTCCGTATATACCCAGTTTCCGTATATGCACAGTTTCTGTATATGCGCACATCTTCCGTATATGCCCAGTTTCCGTATATGCACACATCTTCCGTATATGCCCAGTTTCCGTATATGCGCACATCTTCCGTATATGCCCAGTTTCCGTATCTGCACACATCTTCCGTATATGCCCAGTTTCCGTATATGCACACATCTTCCGTATATGCCCAGTTTCTGTATATGCGCAGTTTTTGTATATGCGCACATCTTCCGTATATGCCCAGTTTCCGTATATGCACAGTTTCCGTATATGCGCACATCTTCCATATATGCCCAGTTTCCGTATATGCGCACATCTTCCGTATATGCTCAGTTTCCGTATATGCACACATCTTCCGTATATGCCCAGTTTCCGTATATGCGCACATCTTCCGTATATGCCCAGTTTCCGTATATGCACAATTTACGTATATGCGCACATCTTCCGTATATGCCCAGTCTCCGTATATGCGCACATCTTCCGTATATGCCCAGTTTCCGTATATGCGCACATCTTCCGTATATGCCCAGTTTCCGTATATGCACAGTTTCCGTATATGCGCACATCTTCCGTATATGCACACATCTTGCGTATATGCACAGTTTCCGTATATGCGCACATCTTCCGTATATGCCCAGTTTCCGTATATGCACACATCTTCCGTATATGCCCAGTTTCCGTATATGCGCACATCTTCCGTATATGCCCAGTTTCCGTATATGCGCACATCTTCCGTATATGCCCAGTTTCCGTATATGCACAGTTTCCGTATATGCGCACATCTTCCATATATGCGCACATCTTCCGTATATGCACACATCTTGCGTATATGCACAGTTTCTGTATATGCGCACATCTTCCGTATATGCCCAGTTTCCGTATATGCACACATCTTCCGTATATGCCCAGTTTCTGTATATGCACACATCTTCCGTATATGCCCAGTTTCCGTATATGCCCAGTTTCCGTATATGCACACATCTTCCGTATATGCCCAGTTTCCGTATATGCGCACATCTTCCGTATATGCCCAGTTTCCGTATATGCGCACATCTTCCGTATATGCCCAGTTTCTGTATATGCGCACATCTTCCGTATATGCCCAGTTTCCGTATATGCGCACATCTTCCGTATATGCACACATCTTCCGTATATGCCCAGTTTCCGTATATGCACAGTTTCCGTATATGCGCACATCTTCCGTATATGCCCAGTTTCCGTATATGCGCACATCTTCCGTATATGCCCAGTTTCCGTATATGCACACATCTTCCGTATATGCACACATCTTCCGTATATGCCCAGTTTCCTTATATGCACTATTTTTTTATATGCACACATCTTCCGTATATGCCCAGTTTCTGTATATGCACAGTTTCCGTATATGCGCACATCTTCCGTATTTGCCCAGTTTTCGTATATGCGCACATCTTCCGTATATGCCCAGTTTCCGTATATGCACAGTTTCCGTATATGCGCACATCTTCCGTATATGCCCAGTTTTCGTATATGCGCACATCTTCCGTATATGCCTAGTTTCCGTATATGCACACATCTTCCGTATATGCCCAGTTTCCGTATAGGCCTTTGAGCGGAATATGGGTGCCATGAATAGGTTTTATGCAATGGAAATGGGTTTGGATGCCTAAACATGATTAAGTGGGTAAAAAAGGGTCTTGACCCATAATTGAACCATGTGAAGCTCCAGTATTATGAATATACCCTACACATAATGACACAAGATGTCACTAAGGGGTCTTTGCCCTAAGAGTTGGATATGGGTGGCACTAAGATGTTTCATGCATTATGGTTGGGTATTGATGCTTTGAACATATATTTGGTATAGAAAAAAAACTCACAACCTTGATATTAGTCAAGGGAGGGAAATAACAACCTCATTCCATAAATAACCACTACATGAGGGCCCAGATGGTTTGTGGGTCCTTATCATCATCAAACATTGAAAATAATTATCTTCAAATGTTATTGAAGCTTGTCATGATCAAGAGCCTTGAACAAATACTCAAATGAACAAACATGAACTTTGTAGGATTTCTTTGGCCTCTTAGTAGGATACATGTACCATGGGTTTGTTTGGGCATCTGAAATGTGGGTCAAGGAATAAACATGGTGAAGGGGTAAACAATGAAATGAATCCCTAATTGAACCTTCTCAAACATAAGCACCATGAACGACACCAATAAGCAATGACAAATGCCCTCTCTAAGGGGTTTTGCACATGTAAGTTGAATATTGGTGGAATTATTTTGTCTTAGGTTCATGCCATAGTTGAGGGAGGGAAAGAAGAGACTCTAGCCCTAAATTTTCTTCTCATGCTAAAGGGTGAATCCATAAATATATGAACAACTTTTTAGTGAAATGTGGGAATGAAAAATTGATGTTTCACATTTTTTTTTTTTTAAATTGAAACCTTCAAACTCATATATTTGAATGAATAAGTAATCCTTGATATTTAAATAAAAACAATTGAAAACATATTTTTTATTATTTTTTTGAAGTGAACAAATTAAAGACAGATTTTTGTTCCCAAAATTGCATTTCACCTTTTACCTAAAATGTAAAACCGATAACACTCCTCTTTTGAATAAGAAAACATCTATAGAGTGCACACACATATTTTTAAATGTTTTAGTTGTGTAGTTTTAGAGATATCTTTTTGTCTTTGGGGGGCTTGACTATTCGATAAAATTATATGTATAAGTTTTAGAATGATAAAAATGAGAAAATGAGAAAGTTTTGTCATTGGATAGAGAATTCAATGATGAATATATATGCATCAAGTCCACCACTTTCCATAGAAGAGATGAAAGAATTTCACCCATTGAAAAAGATGAAGTTCCATGAAAACTCACAAAAATGGCGAAGGATTATTAATTTTGAAGCCCTTTATCGATGTCTAAGTCTCAATCACATTTTTTAAAATTCCTTAAAAGCTCTCAATTGTGGTATTTTAAAACCCTTAATCAAGGTTATTTTCAAATATATAATTGTTTTTAGTTTAAAAGTCTTGATTGATGTTTTAAGCCCTCGATTAAGGTTTCAAAACTTGTTCAAGGGTTAAAAACTTGATTAAGATAAAATCTTGATTGAGGGTCCACATAAGCCATTTTCATGTGCATGGCTTGCCAAAAAGTGGGATTGATATTCCTAAGTTCACAGTGAAGTGCCATGGAAATCCTCAAACATGCAGATTAGATCTTTGCTGGTTATCATTTGCTTCCAAGGGTGATGTGGGCACCATTAATAAGTTGGTCACCAAGAATGCATCTAGATATATAACCAAGATCGTGAGAAACAAGAACAACCTTATGCTCTAAATGATTCTTATCTCCATTGCTACAAAAAAAACCTAAAATCGACCAAATATTGCATACCATGTGCACATTTTCAATATGAGTTATTTACCAAGGGACACTATGTGTTTTCAATGATATTAATGGGTCTTTCCATCTTGATAATGGTTAATAAAGTATAATAAGGGCCTTTGGCATTTAACAAAGGCTATTGGGCTTGAGCATGGTGAAATATGCATTGACACACCACATAGGACCTTTCTATGGGATGCTTTCTCTCTAAGTGAGATATGGTTGTCATTATTTGGTTTTGGGAATCAATGTTGGATCTAAAAGCCTAGACCATGGTCAAAAAGGAATACAAGGTCCTTATGTGGGAAAATAAACCTTCTAGGTTGCAAGTATTATTAACATGGTATTCAACCATGACACATGTCCTCTCTATAGAGTCTCTAACACCCATGTAGTATTCCTTTTGTCATTAGGCATAGAAGGGATGGGCCTAAGCTCTTGACTATGCATAGGAGAGAAAAGTAGGTCCTAATGCTAATGTTTTGCGTTTGAAACATAAGTCCTAATAATAAAGGAAAGGAAGACTCACATAGTTATGAATTTATGTAATAAAACACATGAGTATTACTATTAATGCATGTGCATTCTTGTATATTCCAAAAATGGCGGGCTTGCCTCTTTTCCTATATATGTTAGATGAGTTAGCTACTTTGTTTTTAGCTTCAAATTAACAAACCTTGTTGTTCAATCTGCATAATAAAAAACAAATCCATTTTTTAACACCCTATTCTTATCGCTAATTTCAACCATATATTTTAGATATAATCTACATGTTCATCAATGATGAAATTGTGCACTCATTAAATATTTGTATGAAGATACACGATATTTGCTCATTTCAATACAAAATACATGAGCATATAGAATAAAAAGTAACATACCACAAATAGAAGAATGCAATTTTTTTAATTTATCAAATTTCCATAAATGAAAGTGATATATATTCCAAAAACCAAACTACTTTTCATTTCATATCCTAATAAGTTGTGCAAGTACATATAATAAATCCTAGTCAATAGATTGTTTTTTTTCTAGATTTCTATTACAACTAAACTGTCATGATGGGGAAGCATTAACTTGCATCATGCCAACCAAATACATAAAATGACATAAGAGATCATAGCACAAACAATGTAATACAAATATGAGTTCAAAAGTTAATTCTAGAAGAGGAGTGGTTCAAGTTTAATGCACAAAGTCCAAGTGGAGCCATTAGAGAATTTTTTAGTTTTAAAATGAGCCTCAAAACAAAAATGTACAACCAAAATCAAATTTATAAGAACTGATATGATTCAAGATGATGATGATGATGTCAATCATGGGGGATGGTTCACCATTTTTGGAGTAAAAAAAAAAAAAAAAAAAAACACTTTTTCAATTCATATTTTCAACTTATCTCCCTACGATTTTACTCAAATTTAGAGCTAGATCACTCATTGGATGTGGAATTTAATTCCTCTTCTAAGGAGTACCCATGTTGCATACTTTTGATGGACCATGCTATACAAAAAATGAGAAATACATGAAAAACACACTTTTTCATGTATTTCTCATTTTTCATATAGCAGGGTCCATCAAAAGTATGCAACATGGGCATTCTTTGGATGAAGAATTAAATTCCACATCTAATGAGTGCTTCCGCTGGAAATTTTAGTAAAATCGTATGGAGATAAGTTGAAAATACGAGTTGAAAAAGTAGTTTTTTTCCCCTCTAAAATTTGATGATGTAATATAATCTTATTTTATTATTTCCACTCTTATTATATTAATATTGTTTAATAGGCCCATTTTAAACCTCAAAATTTCTCTAATGCTTGAGAGATAAGTTATGGAAATATGCTAAACTTGTTTAGATTTAAAGGTCGAAATGCTTATATCAATTGCCTATAGTCCCGACTCCCTTTCTCATTTCAGGAGAAGCAACAAGGCCTTATTGACCCTATAACAAAATGGAAAATAATTTTTTCTTTGTATGATATTACAAACACTAATTTAATATGAATGTTTTTTATTAGATTAGCATTTACTATGTAGAAGTTTCACAAAAGAAGCATGTCCTTCTTGTCGCCAACTAGAGATCATTTGAAATTTATTTTGGAATCATCATTATGCCTATTGGTATTGCAATTTTATTTAGAACAAGTTGAAGTACACTTTCCTGAGTAAGATCCACTAGAAAGGAACTCTATTAGGGAATGAGGATTCCATTGAAGTGAAATATAATAACATAATATACTTCCCTAATGGAAACATATATGATCTTCGCTCAAAACAAGGTTATATTTTCTAGAATTAAGATGGTTATCTTGACCATATACATGAGATTGCCTTTCACTATTAGTGATGCTTTTTATATATTGTCTCAAATCAAAAGATAAGTATCTTGACAATAGACATTCAAGAATGACTACCTTTAATGCCATGGATGTCCAAAAGATAAGTATCTTGACAATAGACATTGAAGAACGACTACCTTTAATGCCATGGATGTCCCTTCTACCTGTAATGCTAAATTTCATGTTTAAAATCTATAAATTGTATATGAAAACTAAAACTAAAACTGGAAATTAAATTCCACTAACAATTTATCTATTCATGATTAAATTTGTAAATTAACAATTAATTTCTAGAAATAAACATTACAAATATGATCTTTATGAGATGTAAAATGACTACTTCTTAATACAAAACTATGTTTTGCACATTAAATTTGAAGCACTACATATATGTCATTTCTTAACTCTACTTGTCTCAACCTTATATCCAATATGTTAACTTCTATTATATGTCAACAACATATATAAATGAACATAAAACATCATAATGTTTTAAGGCTTTAACTATAATAATAAATGAATCTAAAAATTCAATATATTTGAGATAGAATGTATTCTCATTTAGATTTTAGTACTTGAATTATTTTAATTAGTTAAATATTTTTTAAAAATTAAAAATAAAACAAAAAATGTATGATTTCAATTTTGAAATTAATTTAGGTTTTAAGACTTTAACTACAATAATAAATGAAACTAAAAATTTAGTATATTTTAGATAGAATGTATTCTTTTGTAGATTTTAGTACTTGAATTATATTAATTAGTTAAATATTTAAAAAAAAAAAAAATGTATGATTTTGAAATTTATTTATATAACAAAAATTAGTTCATATAATTTAACTTATTATGGTTTAATTATATATTTTATGAATTTTAATTATTTTAAATTCAATTTATTAATATGAAATTCACACTAATTTATTTTATTATGCCATTATTTTTTAACATTTTCTAATTATTATTAATTTAATTTAAAATTTTAAAAACAATTTAAAATTATAAATATAAGATTGCAATATTTTGATGGATTAAGAATTTTTATTTCAAAATAATGAATATTATAATTTCATTGATAATTACATCGCTCTATTCCTAAAATCCTAAAATTAAAATTTTAACTGGTTAAAAATATTATGTTTTATAAATGTGAATTGTTTTTCAATTTAATTTATTACTTTTACATAAACAACAATACAACTCTATTTAATTGGAAAAAAAAAAAAAACAAAACAAAATTAAAGAGATCTATAAATATAGAAAAAGGCCATATAACATATGCAAATTTATTTAAAACACTTCTAATACAAACCTACCTTAAACATTTTTTAAAAGAGACTAAAAATAGTTGAAAATCTCAGGTTAATTTACACTGATACTAAATTATCTCTTAACATTAATAATGCAATTTCATGTATATCTACTTTAATTTAAAAACAAATTAACAAATTTATGAATGTCAATTCAGAAATTAACACATCTATAAATGTCATTTCAGAAGCCCATATACATATTCCTATAAAACATTTTTGGAAAAAAAAATCGGAGATAGCTTACGCTGAGCGGCATAATAATTAGCATTTCATGAACAATACAAGTCGCACCGAAAATCCCAAATATATGTAAACTGAGTCTTTATTTAAAATTCATGGTACAGTGACATCTATGACACTGCACAACTATCCATCATGTCTGGTGGAACATACTGGACTTATTACACACCAATTGGAGAGACGACCACTATACAAGAGATTCTATTGATTCAGGTGTGGCAGCGGCTGAGTCTTTATTTAAAATTCATGGTATAGTGACATCTATGACACTGCACAACTATCCATCATGTCTGGTGGAACATACTGGACTTATTACACACCAATTGGAGAGACGACCACTATACAAGAGATTCTATTGATTCAGGTGTGGCAGCTGCTCGTGCGGCACTTGCAGTCGTTCTCTAGAGATACATCTGCAGCATGCCTGTTTACACCAAACCCAAATAAATTCAAATATCATGTCATTCTGAAACCATAGAAATGAAACTTATAACAACTACATATAACGCAATACCCCATTTCATAAGTGGTCTCCACAATACGGTCCATCTGGAAGCCCTTTTTACTGTGAAACAAAACAACCCAAAATCGAACGAGCTCAGACGTAGCTAGATTCGAACTCGTGACAAACGACACGAAAGTTGAAAAGGGAAAGGAAGAGAGATTGATAGAAATCGAGATTAAAAGAAAACTGTAAAGAGAGGAGTAGACAACATACATGCAGTGGCTCTTGTCAGCGCAGTCACAATTTGCGCAGTCGCTCGACATGTTCGCAACAACAATTATCGCAGAAACCAATTCCTTCACATGTAACTTCTCAAGTGCTTGCTTACCTTCTCAAGCTTTGCTCGCCCACCAATATACGGTAGAACATCAACAAAATCAGATTGATCAGCGGTTTCCCTACGCTGCTCTACATGACGGTGCTCTTCGATGATATTGCTAATGAAAGATCTCACACATGGCACCAGGCGGGCACAACGAGCATTGATTCGAACCTGCATCCAAAGTTGCAGCTGCCCATGATATTGTTCAGCGGTATCAAGGGACGTTTAGATAAAAGAAACTCCAGATGAAAGAGCATGCATCAAAACAATTATATGATAAAAAGGCGGGACAACTGATTTCAAAACAGGGCGGGACAACAAATTTAAAATTCAAATGACAGGAAGCGCGACTGCATCAGACACTAATATATCATGAAGATCACCTGAAAGCTCTGACCCTGTCACAAAGTTCAACCATTTCTTACTCTTCACAAATTCAAGACAAGGCCACAATACAAACCCAATTAAAACAGCGCTGATGCTGGCAGCCATGACTTTAAAAGAAGCAACTGCTACCACCAGAACCAGTAACAACGAAGGTATTAGATAGAGGAGAATAACTCCAACAGTCCCAAGAGGAACTTTATAGGGCTGAGCAAGTCCTGGCTTCTTGATTCTTAAACATATAAAGGCAGCAAACTCTGCAAACATACCAAAGCAATAGAGATAATTCTCAGCTGCTACAATTTCTTGAAAACTCAATGAAATTCCAGAAGCAGAAAACATAATGGCCAGAAGAGGAGTTCCATATCTTGATCTGACAACAAATAGAGCAGGAAGCATGCCTGATTGTCCCATGCCAAGAAGCTGAAAAGAATCAATGCTCATTTCAATTTAAAAAATTTACGTGGCACAGCCCACCCTCTCACATTTCATTTCAAGCGGGACTGTGAGTTTGAAATTTTGAGCGGGACTGCGAGTTTGAAATCTTGCGCGCGGAGGTTTAGTTGAATGTGTGTAGGTGGACAGTGCATTTTCATTAACTACATCCACTTGCATTAAGTACATCCAAGTGATTAAGTCAGAGAGGAGGAGCCTGTCAGAGCGGGAGCGGTGGTGGAGCCTGCCGCAGTCAGAGCTACGGAAACCGTCAGAAAATAAATCATGATGTATGGGCATGTATGTTACCATGCACGCAAGGAATCAGAATCTGTTAGCCGGAGAAATGATGCACACGGGTTGACAGCCAAAGCCGATGTCAGAGCCCCTCTCCCAAGACTGTCCTTACAGTCTCTTAAGGGGCATTAATGGATCTATAGAGGTGGAAATAGGTCTGGTTATACAGAAGATATTGTTTTTGGGTCTGGTTTTTGGCAAGGGCATATACGGAAATTGTGCATATACGGAAGATATCCGCATATTTTCCATATATGCATAAATTTCTTATATGTGCATATCTACCGTGTATGCATATACGGAAGATATGCGCATATCTTTCGTATATCCCTAACTTTCTTATATGTGCATATCTTCTATGCGCATATACGGAAGATATGCGCATATACGGAAGATATGCGCATATCTTCCGTATATCCCTAACTTTCTTATATGTGCATATCTTCCGTATATGCACGTCGTTTATGTATTTTCATCATATATGCGCAAATTCCATATACAGAAATTGCGCATATACGGAAATTGTGCATATACGGAAGATATATTTCCGTATATGCACAATTTCTATATATGGAATTTGCGCATATACGATGCAGATACATAAACGACGTGCATATCTTCTGTATATGCGCAACTTCGGTATAACCAGACCCAAAAACAATATCAAAGACTTTGCTCTTCCTTTCCTTCTCTTCGTTGGTTATGAGGTTCCATCCCAAGTGACCCTCGCACTTCTTATTGCAGACTTATACTTGACCAAAAAACTGAGTTCCAAATTCAGGCCGAGTTGCCTATTTATAGTGGTTTCCCATGAAATAAGTTGACTTCTCCTTGTACATAGGCTGACATGCCATTTGGTGTAGGTTTAATATTCCATCTTGAGGCCGACTTCTTGGTGGAGCTTGAGCTTGGTATTGGAGGGCCTTTTTTCTCTTTCATTGACTCATATACAAATGTAACATGCCCAAGAAGGGTATTCCATACATGACATTGACTCAACAGACTTTTATGACTTGATGAGAAAACCTATAGGCTCACAATGGGAACCTTAGCTAAAACAAAATTCCTTGATCATGAAACCTATGATTCAAGCATTACAAATATATATATATATATATATTCTTCTTTACATCAATTACACATGTCATTATGAAGACGGAACCTAGTTACACTTTTCAACAATGGGAAGTCATTGAGTCTTTAAAATAATAATAATAATAATTAATTGATGTCCTTGTTTCTTTATCTTAAGAATACAATGCTTGAAACTCATGAAAGCAAGTTCTCATGGGTTAAGTAGAGACACCTAAAAGAAATTGACTTTATATTATTTCATGGTATTGATTTACAAAATTGTTTATAAAGATGGCATAATATATAGTAGTATACCGGATTTATTTTGATGAAAGTACTTTAGTCTATTGCAATTTCTCGAGTTCCATAAGGAGCACACTCTACATTCAACACCAGTAAAGCAGTAAGGTCACTAACATAAGCATATTGATTGATGTAGGTTTTGATACGGGAGGTGGATGGTGTAGATCAAAAGTGAGATACTATATTTTACCTTCAACAAGATAGATTATTTTAGTTACTACTCTTTTAAGTGTAATTTTGAACATATAAAATAAATATTAATTATCATTTATCTAAATTTATTTTAATTTTAAAAATTTAATTGTTATCCATTTTAATTATTATTTATCTAAATATTCAAGAGAAAGATTGAGACAAAGTCTTCTACCATATTAATCCTATTAACAACAAATAATTTCAGCACTACATAATGGCAGGAAATGTCAACACAATAATCTCTATTTTTTTCACAATAATGAAAATGTATCAAAAATAATTAGAAAAATTGATTTTCACTATTATATCAAATAAACTATACTATTTTCATAAATATAAAAACTTAAAATCCACACAATTAGAACAAATATTACATAATATTTTTATAAATATTAAAACTTAAGACCCACACTTATAAACACCTTCACTGTCACCGAACATAATTTCATAAATATCAAAACTTAAAGCCCACACAATTAGAACAAATACAACATAATATTTTCATAAATATGCAAACTTAACCCACACAATTATAAACACCTTCAAAGGCACCAAACCTAACCCAGACAATTAGAAACACCTTCACCAACCCACTGTAGCAGACTCGACAACGCCTATCTGATAAACAAAAATAGTTGACAGTAATATAATAACATTCTACACCACTTAGCGCTTATCTCATAATGGAAATGGATCAGTAATGTGATGGCTTTCTATAAACTGTATTTGAAATGGAGGCCCTCGTTGTTCAATTTCTGCTCGATCTCTAAATAAATACGCTCCTCCATCTGTGGCGTGAAATGCTTCTTCCACTCGCCCACTTTTCCCTCTCTGAAGAAACTGTGGTTGGGCATTCGAATTTTATTTTCCAACCCTCTGCCGGTTTTGTTCACCTCCGCTGTTGACAGGCTCTGGAAACTGCACTTCTCCACAATTATTGCAGCGTTCTCCTCCACGAGTTGAGGAGAGCAACCCAAGAAAAGGCCAAGCTTTTTAACGCAACCCACGCAATCGGCTTGCAGGTCCTCGTAAGTAACAAACATCACCTTATTTGGATCCCGTCTGCTTTCACGCCAATAACTCAGGACGCTTTCCGCAAACGGGCCGCCATGGAAAAATCCAGAGCAAAACCCATCAAACAAAGCTTCCTTGCTCAAATCTCCATTTGAATAAGAGAACCCGTCTTCATGGAGTTTATTGAAGAATTTCCAACGGGAAACGGAGACATCCCTGGGGTTGCGAGCAATGTAAACAATCTTACAAGCAGAAGACCTGACAGGAGGAGGCAACAAACTGAATGGCAAATGGGTGTGCAGCACACGCGGCGATGGAAACTTGGAAAAAATGGAAACATCGTACTGTTGATGCTCAGCAGTAGAATCGAAGAGGTAAGCTTCCATGGTGGGTACCAAAGAATGGGGATTTCGGTCTTCCACAGAAGCCCCGAAATTCGTGTCTTCTTTGCAAAATTGGACGATGGTGTGAAGCAATGCTTTACACCATGTTGTCCCCGTTTTTGGTAATGAAGCCAAGAAAATGTCGTCCTGCTGCGGTTGGAATTCCCTTTGCATGACCTTCACTGCTGGTATTGTGTTGGCCTGTATCCAAAACCCTTCACACTTCTGGGTCCTCATCCCGCAGGACGCAATGAGGTCAGTCGATGAGGAATTTTTCAATTCCATAGTCGATTCTTCTTCTACCGCCGCCATGATCTCGCCCTCCTCTTGCTACTACCGCTGTTGACAACTGGAAAATGACTCCACTACGAGCAATGGAGCTTTAGATTCACGTAATACCGCTGTTGACAACTGGAAAATGACTCCACTACGAGCAATGGAGCTTTAGATTCACGTAAGGGGGAGGCTTTTTACTACCGCTGCCATGATCTCGCCGTCCTCTTGCTGCTGCCGCTGTTGACAACTGGAAAACGACTCCACTACGAGCAATGGAGCTTTAGATTCACGTAAAAGGGAGGCTTTTCACTGAAAAAAAGGGGGAGGCTTTAGCGCTGTATGGTGGGCGGTTAAATTCAAATTTGAATTCGAATTCAAATCGACTAATGACATAAATAACATTAATATCGTCAGACTGGAGCAAGTCTGCACAGTGAGCCAGGCAGGAGCATGTGCGGTGTAGTCGCCCGAAAATCGCGATGAGTCGATGGTATGTATGAGATAGGCAATGTGCATCCATGCATCCAATCTGGTGTATTAATGATGCTATAGTCCATGAAATAGCACTTGCCGATCATTTCTTCCTTGTGCGGGCAATTCGACATTTGAGCCTCTTCGAACTCTGAGTCTTATTTTCAGGAACAATCATACGGCAAAATCTGGTTCGCACATATAGCCGATTGGCACGAATGACTATAATTGGTGAATGGGAAGTGGTGTCCTTGTGTAATAAATGAGAATAGCTGGCTTTTGCGTGAGAGCTTATTAAGGAAACCTAGTATTAGTGGAATGTTAATGCAATAGTGGACGTGATAGACTGGTAAATAAGCTTTGCCTCACGTACCAGAAGTGACGGGCCGTTGTTAATGCAAGAGTGGACATGATAGACTGGTAAATAAGCTCTGCCTCACACACCAGCAGTGACGGGCCAACGGCCAACAAACCCGATGTATGTACAATTCTTCAACCCAATGTCCTTAACGTATTTCTATTTAGGTTGGATCAAATTATTTTGAAAGGGGTTGAGGAATTGTCCGGATAGTTAAAAGTGGTTAGAGTTGTTCAAAAATAATTTCAAGAAATTTATTACTAGTAATGTTTGAATCATATTTTTGATAGTGGAAATGGATTCAACACCATCAATATTTGAATCATGTTTTTTTAAGGTGGAAATGCATTCAGCACTATTTGAAGAATTATCAGGATGGTTGGTTGGTTAAAAGTGGTTGGAGTTTAGTAAAAAAAAATTCAAGAAATTTATTAGTAGCAATGTTTGAATCATATTTTTGATGGCGGAAATGGATTCAGCGCCATCAATGTTTAAATCATGTTTTTTTACAGTGGAAATGAATTTAGCACCTTCTAAAGAATTGTCTTGATGGTTAAAAGTGGTTGGAGTTTAGTAAAAAAAAATCAAGAAATTTATTAGTAGCAATGTTTGAATCATATTTTTGATGGCGGAAATGGATTCAGCGCCATCAATGTTTAAATCATGTTTTTTTACAGTGGAAATGAATTTAGCACCTTCTAAAGAATTGTCTTGATGGTTAAAAGTGGTTGGAGTTTAGTCAAAAAAAATCAAAAAATTTATTAGTAGCAATGTTTGAATCATATTTTTGATAGTGGAAAATGGATCTATCACCGTCAATGTTTGAATCATGTTTTTTTATGACTGAAATGAATTCATGTCCATCAAAAACTTCTAAAACACTCAAAATCTTGAAATTTAACTAAATTTACAAATATCTCTCCCAAATTTTATCGAATCTTACCAAAATTTAAATAATTTTGGATGCAAAAAAACCTATGTATGTAAGACCAAATAATTTTCCTCTTCATCGTATTGGTGCCATTCCTGGCTTGATTCGACAGTACGATTTGGTTCAAGGTGAAAGTCGTACTATGGTGGCCCGCAATGGGCGAAAGGAATAGCAAAATATTACATTTCTGACACGCCAACTTTTCCTTCAGGTTGACAAACTGTAGTTCAAGGGCACACCTCCAAAACTGCAGAGAAGTTGGGTTAAACGACCACCTATTGCTACCATGATCAGCGTGAAATAATGCATTGCTCCCTGAAGCTGT
Organism: Pinus tabuliformis; assembly: GCA_031772625.1. Lineage (NCBI taxonomy): Eukaryota > Viridiplantae > Streptophyta > Pinopsida > Pinales > Pinaceae > Pinus > Pinus tabuliformis. Next base: position 1,241,481,814 of record CM062807.1, read on the forward strand.
GGCCAGAAATGACACTGTTGCAGTGTGTGCTGTGAGCAAGCCTTACCTGCCTTTCCTCAAGAATTGGTTAATCAGCATTAGCAAGCAAAAACATCAAGCCAAAGTCCAGGATTATGCTACTCTGTGCAAACTCTGTAAATATATGCTCGCCCAGGATTATGCTACTCTGTGCAAACTGAGTAAAAATTTGCCCGGGCATGCTCCTCTCATTCCTCCTGCTCCACATCTGCAGACAACGCATCGGTGTTTAGATCCCAGGTTGGTTTGTGGTTAAGAAGTGCATTTGACTTAACATATATTGATCTCTCGTTTTGGAACTTATCTTTCCAATAAATATTGATGCCTTGATGTCTTGTATTTTCCAATAGATATTGTAGCGATGGAGGCAGAAATCTGGCGAAGGCTCCCAGAGGAGTTGTCGTATATGATTTTAGCAAGGCTGCCCATGAGGGTTGTCGGCAAAATGAGTAGTGTCTGCAAGAAGTGGAATTATCTGCTGTCTTCCCGTGATGCCCTCCAAGTAGATGTTCCAAATTGGTCTTTACATTCCACCCCGGGATTTCTGATTCAAATCCATTGGGATTTTCAAGATGACTTGGAATATTGGGTTATAGAAGGACACGGTTCAGAGAGCTACAAACTTCCTTTGACCCGTGAGATCATTGTGGGTACTTATAAGAGCATCTTCTGTATTCGTAGAAAAGGGTATAGCTCGGCTCTTTCTTTAGGCATTCCTGGTACCAGATATTGGAAACAACTGCCTCCTCCTCCTGCAACATCTTTGCACTGGTTCAGTGGATTGGCTTTCGATTGTTCCACAAGGCGTTGCACTGTTCTGCTGGGTAGTTATAAGTATAACAGGAGGCAACAAGATAATATAAGAATTATGATGTGTATTTATGATTCAGAGTCCAGTGCGTGGTCTCAAGTTTCCATGATGTCCCCCAATATTTTACCTGTTGGAAATGGTATTTACTGTAAAGGCAAGTTTTATTGGGTGTGCAACACTCTCGATCGCAATAGAAGGAATCTCCTGGTAGCTTTCAATATTACTGACAGAGTTTGGACAAAAATCCCGCTGCCACAGGGATGTACAAGGAATATTCATCATGAAGATATAGGTGAATACTATGGGCAACTAGTGCTAGTTGAGCATGACTGGTGCTTTGTACGCATGTGGAAGTTGAATGAAGCACAAGTATGGTGTAATCTACGCACTTTTCGTTTGGCAAAACGTACATCATTCTATTCCGTAACAGTTAATAGCAGCGGGTTGATAATGGTAATGGATCGGGAAATGAACATATCGATGCATACCTGGAAGGGGAAATTGATAACCAGGGGAATCAGATTCCCGGGGCTTCGCGAGTCTCAACGACCGGTTATAGTACTTAAATCATCCTTCGAATCTAATAACTTATGGTGGCCATAATCATGATTTGTATAATGATGATCCATTGTTCAGGAAAGTTTAGATGGTTAATTTTTCTTTTCCATAATTATATTTTGGAGTTTTCCTCAGCACAACCTTTTATATAGATATAGATATATACACGCCGAGGACAAACAATTATGGAGTTTTCCTCAGCACAACCTTTTATATAGATATAGATATATACACGCCGAGGACAAACTATAGTAGACCTCAACGCAGATATCTAAGGATCCTTGGTATGGAAGTGGACATTTATTGCGGCATTTGGTAGTGGTACAATGGATATGCTTAGCCTTGTTTGATACTTTAATTCAGCCGATGTTTGTTGTGCTCCTGCCTGCTTCCTTTATTTTGGGAATTCACAAAATGCTATGTTTGTTTTTTTACGTAAGCTTCGGCAGGACCCCTTTTTACAACTTTTTTACAACAAAATGCTATGTTTGTTATTCTCAATGGTTTTTGAATGGTTTATCTATTTATATTTGTTTTTGTTTTAGTTGTTTTTGTTTTAGTTGAGTTTAAAGGTTCATTTTACAGCTCAGTATGATGTGTAAGGTTGTCTATAAGTTATTAAAGTTGACATTTTACTCTCATGTCTGCCAAAATAAATAAATAAATATATATATATATATATATATATATATATATATATATATACAAAACATTTAAATAATATCAGCTCATAACAAAATTTACAAATGAAGAGATTAGATCCCTCTCTGCTCAGGTTAGATCTATTTTATTAGATCTCTCTTGGCTCACTTTAAATCCGTATTTAAAATGGATATATGCTAATTGTATTTTGAATTTTCCATAAAAATGTCCTCTGAGTTTTCTTGCTCCCCTAGTTGCTATTATGAAAAATTGTGACTCTGTGCAGTGCTGGTATTGATGTTATTTACCAATCACGTTGTGCAGTGTTTCTTCTTTGTTTATATCCCGAAGAAAATGTGCCTAATGACAGGGAAAAAGAAAACATTCTGAATATCTGAAATTCACCCCAATCTCAAGTGTATCCCCGTGCTATAGGTGGGTGGAAGTGACTATTGTATTAATAAATCTAACAATAAACTAGAAGTTCAACATATCTTAATTAGAAACACTATTGCGAGGTCAGCGATCGTAAATAAGAGCCACACTATTGATGGTCTATTCTCCCCCCTAAAGGTTGGTTTAAAGATTGTCTACAGCAATCTATTCATCTGATTTCTCTCCTGGTAGATGCTATGTCATATAGTACTATTTCAAATGGCTACTGCAAACCTATTAGCCTAACATGCATTCTTTACAGGATACTAGGATACTGCACTATCAGAGGTCAGCGAAAAATGTAATTTTTACAATGCATGAAAAATGATCTGGAATTTTACAATGTGTATGGTAAGTATTTGTCTCTTATTGGTGTTTAGGATTTCATTATTACTGGTTCTTTCTTTTCTGATATTGGGAGAAAGATGTTTTTCAGCCTGAGTTGCCTATGGCTGTAATTCTTCAAATATATTAGCATCAGAACAAATTCTCTGAGTGTGAGTTGGAGCGTTTGTAATGAAAAAAAATCATAGTAATTTTTTTTTGATTGTTTGCAATAACATTAGGAAACTAACATTTAAATGAGTTCCTGAATGGTCCTACTAAGTAGAAGGTGAACATGAGGATTGTTTAGTTTATTTGCTTCAATTCTCACTATTTTTTCACTATTTAATTGGCAAGGAATGCAAGCTTATTGAATTTGATTCCTCCCTATGCATTGTTCATACGGACCATATTATGGGTTGTGGTGGGTCACTCGTAAATTTAGTATCTGCCTCTTAAAAACTGATTTTTTCATTCATGTGATAATGTGAGTTGAATTGAATCAACTTTGTTGAAATAATATAATAATATATTTTTATTTGTGATATTAATGAAGACTAAGTCAAGATCATACACAATGTGGAACAGGGAACTATTAGTTTGACAACGAATTAGTAACTTTAGGTAAAACATAAATAGACAGCTGTATATCGAATAATTAGTTATGTAACGATAGTTGGTGATATAAAACTATCAAGTGCCTATGAAATGAAAAGTGGAGAATCATTGTTAAATAAAATTCCATTCAATTTAGTTTTGTGATTCAGTTTCGTGTCTTGGTATTCAGTTGTTGCTTTCTTGCTTTCTCCATTATTTCGGTTTCTGATCAACAATTGGTATCAGAGCTCCGAGGGAGGTAGCCTGGGCGTGAAGGAGAAATGTTGTCTGCGTTCTGTGCGTTGAAGGCTGTGCATTGACGGCTGAGAAAGAACGTGGCTATGCGTTGAAGGCTGTGCATTGACGGTTGAGAAAGAACGTGGCAATGCGTTGAAGGATGGCGGTGCGTTGAAGGTTGTGCTTTCTGTGCGTTGAAGGCTGAGTGCGTTAAAGGCGTGAGGTTGAAGGCTGTGCGTTCTGTGCGTTGGAGGACCAGCGTGTTTTCTGTGCTGTGAGCGTTGAAAGACCAGCGAATAATCTGCGTGTTGCTGTCCAGGAGCCCATCTCAAAGAGCGCGTGAAAGACTGAGGGGAGGCATTGAAGTGCGTTGAAAGGACCAGCGTGTTTTCTGTGCTGTGACCTCTGACGTGGCTGTACATAAGCCCATACGGTGTGCTCTGCTCTCTGCGTTGAAGTTTTCTATCAGAGCCATCTCTGCGTAAAAGACTGAGGCTGCGTATTGTTGTCCAAGAGGCCATCTCTGCGTGAAAGACTGAGGCTGCGTGTTGCTATCAGAGGCCATCTCTGCGTGAAAGACCGAGGCTGTGTAGAATCTGCTTGTTGAATGTCCAGAGGTGACTTGAAGTTGCGTGTCCTGTGTGAAGGAGAGGAGGAGAGTGCAACGACATAGGCATTTTTGTGTTGGACCTGTGACGTGGCTGTAAACAAGTCCATTTTCAGCATGTTGGCCACCTGCGTGTGAAGGAGCAAAGGATGTCCCTATGAGAAGAGCAACACTGCTTCGGTGGAGGAGCCTGCTTGCTGCCAGAGGCCTGGCGTGTGGAATCGGGTAATTTTTTTATTTTGAGAATTTTTCTCAGAAATTTGAATTTGGAGGAAAGCAATTCAAAAAAATCCAAGAATTATTTTTCTTTTCCAGAAATTTGTGAGAAACAAAGGGTGAAAGGAAACAAAGGATTTGAAATTTTTTAAAAACTGTTGAATTGGGGAATTTTTTTTTTTTTTTAACAAAATTATATATATAATTCCTAGAAAGACTGAAATCTTAGGAAGGAGGAAAAATGGCCAAGATGTCGAATGCAAAATTCAAGGTGGAGAAATTCACTGGAAAGAGTAATTTTGCTCTTTGGAAACTGAAGGTTAAGGATCTGCTTGTGCAACAAGGGTTGCACAAGGCATTGGATGGGACAACTAAGAAACCTGCAACCATGACTACTTCAAACTCGGAGGACTTGGATGCCCGAGCTCTTAGTACCATCCGGTTATGCCTAGTGGATGAAGTTTTCTTCAACATTGTTGAAGAGACTACAGCGTCAGGATTGTGGGAAAAACTTGAAAACCTCTATATGACAAAATCATTAACCAACAGAATTGATCGAAAACGACAGTTAAACAATCTTCGAATGAAAGAAGGTTCAAGCGTTGCAGAACATTTGAATGTTTTTAATACACTAATTTGTCAATTAACAGATATGGAAGTCAAAATACAGGAAGAAGATAAAGCCATAACCTTGTTGTGTTCTCTGCCTGAATCATGGGATCACTTCGTAACTTCAATCAGCGTCAGCTCTGCTGATTCTTTGAAGTTTGAATCAGTCGTGGGAGCTCTTCTGTCTGAGGAAGTACGAAGGAAATCCAACACTGAAACAGCTGCATCAGAAGCCATGGTCGCTAGAGGACATTCAAAGGAAAGAGGAGAAAAACCAAGGGGGTCTTCCAGGTCAAAATCGAAGGGCAAGAAGTGTAAGGCAAAATGTTGGAACTGCAGTAAAGTTGGACACTTGAAGGACTGTTGGAAACGGAAGGAATCCGAAAACTCAAAGAACGAAGCGAATCAGGTCGATTCAGGTATGATAGACGAAGTTTTATCTGCTGAAGAATTATGTATGATAGATGAAACTTCCCCTGAATGTAATATCTCTCAGAGTTTTGATAGCTGGATGTTAGACTCTGGTGCTTCGCATCACATGTGCCCACATAGAAATTGGTTTACCTCGTATGAAAATGTAAACAGTAGTTTTGTGTTTATGGGTAACAATGTGTCATGTCAGATTGTTGGGATGGGAGATATCAGGATTAAGATGTATGATAACACAGTTAGGACATTAACTAGTGTTAGACATGTACCTGATTTGAAGAAAAATTTAATCTCTTTGGGAGTGTTGGATTCAGATGGTTATAAGTTTATAGGTCAGGATGGCGTCTTGAAAGTCTTTAAAGGAGCCCTTGTGGTTATGAAGGCAGAAAAGGTCGGAAATCTTTACAAGTTAAGAGGAAGTACTCAGATCAGTGAAGCAGCGGTTGCGTCAGAAAAGGAAGAAGCAGGTACTCGTCTATGGCATCAGCGTTTGGGTCATATGAGCGAGAAAGGTCTTCAGATATTGATGAAACGTAAATCTCTTTCCGGTCTGAAATCCTTAAATTTAGATTTCTGTAAACATTGTGTGTATGGCAAACAGTGTAAACAGAGATTTAAAGTTGGAATTCATAATAGTAAAGATGTTTTAGACTACATTCATTCTGATCTGTGGGGGCCTTCCCCTGTTGTGTCATATGGAGGTGCATTGTATTTTTTAACGTTCATTGATGATTACTCCCATAAATTTTGGGTCTATATGCTAAAAAGGAAAGTTGATGTATTAAATGTCTTTAAACAATTTAAAGTAATGGTAGAGAAAAGAACAGGGAAATCTATTAAGTGTCTAAGAACTGACAATGGTGGTGAGTTCACTTCTGTTGAATTTGAACAATACTGTAAGGATGAGGGAATTGTTAGACACAAAACTGCTATTTATACTCCTTAGCAAAATGGTGTTGTTGAGCAGATGAATTGGACTCTTATGGAAAGAGCCAGAAGCATGATCAGCAATGCTAACTTGCAAAAGGAGTTGTGGGCAGAAGCAGTATCTACTGCTTGTTATTTAGTTAACAGATCACCTTCAGTAGCAATTGATTGTAAAATTCCTGAAGAAGTTTGGATAGGTCAGTCTTGTGACTATTCACATTTGAGGATATTTGGTTGTGATGCTTATTCTCTCATTCCGAAAAATCAGTGTTCAAAATTAGATCCAAAGTCGAAATGTTATGTCTTTGTTAGATATGACTATGCAGTGAAAGGATATAGGTTGTGGGATCCTACATTGCGGAAGATAATCATTAGTAGAGATGTAACATTTGATGAATCCTCTCTGTTAAAATCAAATGTTGAAAGAATTGAACAGGAACAGGTATCGCCGTATCAACGAGTTCAGTTGGAGACTAGACCTTTCGGTGACAGTCGAAAGGAAGCAGAGACTTCTGGAGAAAAAGGTGTTGAAGACACAAAGGAAGCCGTTGAAGCTTTTGAACTAGTGCAAGTTTTTGAATCGGTTCAGCAACCAGTCGCTCTTAGAAGGTCTACAAGGGAAAGGAAAACTCCCAAAAGGTATGAAGATTTTGCTTCATCTTTTGCTTTGATTTTTGAAGAGGGGGAACCTTCTTGTTATCAGGAAGCAGTATATGATATAGATAGCGACAAATGGAAAGTGGCTATGGAAGAAGAAATGGACTCCTTAGCCAAGAACCATACCTGGGATCTTGTAGAGCATCCTGAAGGGAGAAGTGTTGTTGGATGTAAATGGGTCTTCAAGCTGAAACAGAAAGTTGATGGAGTATCGAAAGGTATAAGGCACGACTGGAAGCAAAAGGGTATTCTCAGGTTGAAGCTATAGACTTTCATGAGATTTTTTCTCCAGTTGTAAAACTTGTTTCTATACGTACTGTGTTGGCACTAACTGCGTTGCTTAATCTTGAGTTAGAATATTTAGATGTTAAAACAGCTTTTCTACATGATGATTTGAATGAAGAGATATATATGGAACACCCAGAAGGTTTTGTACGAGGTCGTAGTAGAAGATTAGTTTGCAAGCTCAGGAAATCATTGTATGGTTTGAGGCAGTCTCCCAGACAATGGTACAAGAAGTTTGATTCCTTCATGGCGAGCCAGAACTTTATAAGAAGTGAGTATAATCATTGTGTATACTTCAAAAGTTTCAATGGCATATTCATTATCTTAGCTTTGTATGTTGACGATATGCTTATTGCAAGCAAAAGCATGGAAGAAATCAACAGGTTAAAGGCTCAACTCTTTAGGACGTTTAATATGAAGGATCTTGGAGCAGCGAAACATATCTTGGGCATGGAGATACACAGAGACAGAAAAAATGGTAAGCTTTGGTTATCACAGCATAAGTATGTGGAGAAGGTACTTGAAAAGTTCTCTTTGAATAATGTGAAACCTGTTAATGTTCCTCTAGCTTCCCATTTTAAGCTTTCTTCGATTTTGAGTCCTAGAGCTGATGAAGAAAGCAGTATGTCTCATGTACCATATGCAAATGCGGTAGACAACTTAATGTATGCGATGGTATCTACAGGACCTGACATTTCACATGCAGTTGGAGTTGTCAGCAGGTTCATGGCACATTCAGGTAAAGAACATTGGCAAGCAGTGAAATGGGTGCTTCGATATCTAAGAGGCACAAGTGACCATTGCATCATCTTTAATGGTAGTGAAGGATCAGTCTACGGATATGTAGATGCTGACTATGCTGGTGATTTGGACAAAAGAAGATCTACTACAGGTTACGTTTTTACTCTTGCAGGTGGAGCAATTAGTTGGATGTCAAAGCTTCAAGACACAGTTGCACTGTCCACTACCAAAGCTGAATATATTGCTGCTTCAGATGCTAATAAAGAAGCAATCTGGTTAAAGGGTCTGCTCGATGAAATTGGAAGAACGCAGGAGAAAGTGAATGTACTTTGTGACAGTCAAAGTGCTATTCACTTGGCTACAAACCATGCCTATCACAGCAGAACCAAGCACATTGATGTAAGGTATCATTTTCTGAGACATGTGATCGATGGCGGAAAAGTAGTTCTTAAAAAGATCCATACACGAGAAAATTGTGCAGACATATTCACAAAGCCAGTTACAGTAGAGAAGTTGCGGTGGTGTTTAGCTTCTCTTGGCTTGCAGGAAAGATGATGAATGGGAAAATTGTTATCAAGGTGGAGTTTGTTAGTTTGACAACGAATTAGTAACTTTAGGTAAAATGTAAATAGACAGTTGTATACCGAATAATTAGTTATGTAACGATAGTTGGTGATATAAAACTATCAAATGCCCATGAAATGAAAAGCGGAGAATCATTGTTAAATAAAATTCCATTCAATTCAGTTTTGTGATTCAGTTTCGTGTCTTGGTATTCAGTTGTTGCTTTCTTGCTTTCTTCATTATTTCGGTTTCTGATCAACAGGAACTAGAACCATTTTCTAAAAGGATTTTGAAAATATACAAGGATACTGGAGCAAATTTGACAAAAACTATATCATTTGTATAATGGTCTACTGAATTGAGGAAGTCTGTCAACAAAATACAAGAGTGGAGCTTTATTGCATCTCATATTTCCATGGAGACTCCAAAGTAATGCATACAGGACTTGGGCGACCAAGAAGTAATAATTGACGATTCCATGAGCCCAAATTAGAATCCCTTCATTTGAGTTTCACTAAAAGTATGAATAGATCTACAATGAAGAAAGTGGGATTGTTTTGGGACTCAAGCATATGGAAGGACTGAGTTACAGTTCCATTACTTATATTTGGAGTTCAATATTAAGTTCTTTAATTTTTCATAGATATGGGTTTGTTATTCTGTTAAAGACAGATCCAGATGTTATGATATCCTTGGATCCATGCTCTAAATTTTCGATCTCTCGTTTTGGAACTAATCTTTCCAATAAATATTGATGCCTTGATGTCTTCTATTTTCCAATAGATATTGTAGCGATGGAGGCAGAAATCTGGCGAAGGCTCCCAGAGGAGTTGTTGTATATGATTTTAGCAAGGCTGCCCATGAGGGTTGTCGGCAAAATGAGTAGTGTCTGCAAGAAGTGGAATTATCTGTTGTCTTCGCGTGATGCCCTCCAAGTAGATGTTCCAAATTGGTCTTTGCATTCCACCCCGGGATTTCTGATTCAAATCCATTGGGATTTTCAAGATGACTTGGAATATTGGGTTATAGAAGGACACGGTTCAGAGAGCTACAAACTTCCTTTGACCCGTGAGATCATTGTGGGTACTTGTAAGAGCATCATTTGTATTCATAGAAAAAGGTATAGCTCGGCTCTTTCTTTAGGCATTCCTGGTACCAGATATTGGAAACAACTGCCTCCTCCTCCTGCAACACCTTTTCACGGGTTCAGTGGATTGGCTTTCGATTGTTCCACAAGGAGTTGCACTGTTCTGCTCGGTAGTTATAAGTTTTACAGGAGGCAACAAGATAATATAAGAATTATGATGTGTATTTATGATTCAGAGTCCAGTGCGTGGTCTCAAGTTTCCATGATGTCCCCCAACAATATTTTCCCTGTTGGAAATGGTATTTACTGTAAGGGCAAGTTTTATTGGGTGTGCAACACTTTCAATCGCAATAGCAGGAATCTCCTGGTAGCTTTCAATATTACTGACGGAGTTTGGACAAAAATCCCGCTGCCACAGGGATGTACAAGGAATATTCATCATGAAGATATAGGTGAATACTATGGGCAACTAGTGCTAGTGGAGCATGACTGGTGCTTTGTACGCATGTGGAAGTTGAATGAAGCACAAGTATGGTGTAATCTACGCACTTTTCGTTTGGCAAAACGTACAGCATTTTATTCTGTAACAGTTAATAGCAGCGGGTTGTTTATGGTAATGGATCGGGAAATGAACATATCAATGTATACCTGGAAGGGGAAATTGATAACCAGGGGAATCAGATTGTCGGCGCTTCGCAAGTCTCAACAACCAGTTACAGTACTTAAATCATCCTTCGAATCTAATAACTTATGGTGGCCATAATCATGATTTGTATGAATGATCCATTGTTTAGGAAAGTTTAGATGGTTAATTTTTCTTTTCCATAATTATATTTTGGAGTTCTTCTCAGCACAACTTTTTATATATATAGATATATACACGCCGAGGACAAACTATAGTGGACCTCAACGCAGATATCTGAGGATCCTTGGTATGGAAGTGGACATTTATTGCGGCATTTGGTAGTGGTACAATGGATATGCTTAGCCTTGTTTGATACTTCAATTCAGCCGATGTTTGTTGTGCTCCTGCTTGCTTCCTTTATTTTGGGGATTCACAAAATGCTATATTTGTTGGTTTTTGAATGGGTTATCTATTTATATTTATTTTTGTTGGATGTTTTTAGTTGATCTTAGAGTTTCATTTTACAGTTCAGTATGATGTGTAAGCTGTCTATCCGTTATTAAAGTTGACATTTTACTTTCATGTTTGCCTATATATATATATATATATATATACAAAATATTTAAATAATAACAGCTTATAACAAAATTTGCAAGTGAAGAGATTAGATCCTTTTCTGTTCATGTTAGATCCATTTTATTATATCCCTCTTGACTCGTGCTAAATCTGTATTGAAAATGGATAGTTTGAATTTTCCATAAAAGTGTCGAAGTTTTCTTGCTCTCGTGGTTGCTATTATGAGAAAGTGTGACTCTGTGCAGTGGTGGTATTGATGTTATTTTCCCATCATGTTGTGCAGTGTTTCTTCTTTGTTTATATCCCGAAGAAAATGTGCCTAATGACTGGGAAAAAGACTACATTCTGAATATCTGAAATTCACCCCAATCCCAAAGTGTATCCCCATGCTATAGGTTGGTGGAAATGACTATTGTATTAATAAATCTGACAATAATCTAGAAGTTCAGGATATCTTAATTAAAAACTAGAAGTTCAGGATATCTTAATTAGAAACACTATTGCGAGGTCAGCGATCGCAAATGAGAGCCACACTATTGATGGTCTATTCTCCCCCTAAAGGTTGGTTTAAAGATTGTCTACAGGAATCTATTCATCTGATTTTCCCCTGGTAGATGCTATGTCATCATATAGTACCATTTCAAATGGCTACTGCAAACCTATTAGCCTAACATGCATTCTTTGCAGGATACTAGGATACTGCACTATCAGAGGTCAGCGAAAAATGTAATTTTTACAATGCATGAAAAATGATCTGAAATTTTACAATGTGTATGGTAAGTATTTGTCTCTTATTGGCATATAGGACTTCATATTACTGGTTCTTTCTTTTCTGATATTGGGAGAAAGATGTTTTTCAGCATGAGTTGCCTGTGGCTGTAATTCTTCAAATATATTAGCACCAGAACAAATTCTCTGAGTGTGAGTTGGAGCATTTGTAATGAAAAAAAAATCATAGTATTTTTTTTTTATTGTTTGCAATAACATTAGGAAACTAACATTTAGATGAGGAGTTCCTGAATGGTTGTACCAAGTAGAAGGTGAACAAGAGGATTGTTTAGTTTATTTGCTTCAATTCTCACAATTTTCTCACAATTTAATTAGCAAGGAATGCAAGCTTATTGAATTTGATTCTTGGTTTGATTCCTCCCTATGCATTGTTCATACTGACCATATTATGGGTTGTGCTGGGTCACTCAAAAAATTTAGTATCTTGCCTCTTAAAAACTGATTTTTTCATTCATGTGATAATGTGAGTTGAGTTGAGTCAACTATGTTGAAATAATATAATAATATATTTTTATTTGTGATATTAATGAAGACTAGGTCAAGATCATACACAATGTGGAACTGGGAACTAGAACCATTCTCTAAAAGAATTTTGAAAATATACGAGGATACTGAAGCAAATTTGACAAAAACTATATCATTTGTATAATGGTCGTACTGAATTGAGGAAGTTTGTCAACAAAATACAAGAGTGGAGCTTTATTGCATCTCATATTTCCATGGAGACTCCAAAGTAATGCATACAGGACTTGGGCGACCAAGAAGTAATAATTGACGATTCCATGAGCCCAAATTAGAATGCCTTCATTTGAGTTTCACTAAAAGTATGAACAGATCTACAATGAAGAAAGTGGGATTGTTTTGGGACTCAAGCATATGGAAGGACTGAGTTACAGTTCCATTACTTAAATTTGGAGTTCAATATTAAGTTCTTTAATTTGTCATAGATATGGGTTTGTATTCTGTTAAAGACAGATCCAGATGTTATGAAATCCTTGGATCCATTATCTAAATTTTCGAGGAACAATTTGAATAAGGATTTACATAAAGGAAAAAACAGGGTGTGATTGATCTCAAGTTAACTCCACCATTATCTCTGCCTTATTTAAACTTATATGAAGACATTGACATTATGAACACTGACTTAGCCTTCTTTTGGAATTAAATTGGCTAGGGAATCATGTGGTTTGGTGAAGGAAATGCTTGCGGACAACAATCTCTTGATATTGCATGTGATCTTTCCCTTTACCTTTGACAATGTACTATATTCTGTTAGTTGATTTCTTGCTTATAATTATTATATTATGTTAAAGATTGCACAATAATTTAGTGTATTGTGCATGGTTGGTGCATGAAACAATGTTATTATGGTTGGAAAACATAAAGGTCAAACTGCAATGAATGCAGTAGCTAGCTTCTTCTGGAGAATTCGGCGGATGTCTCGAGAGATAGATAGTTTTTTGGAAAAGTCACCGACTCCAGAAATTTCTCTGAAGATAGTGTTTTGAGTTTTGTGTTCAGTGTCTTTGTTGGGTTATCTGATTTGGTATCAGAGTCAGGTTCAGTGTTGAAAGCGTGGGGTTATGTGAGCTTGTGAGAGACCAGTGTTAAAAGCGTGACGTTGTGTGAGCTTGTGAGAGACGAGTGTTGAGTGTTTAGAGTTTATTGATGCATTGGAGAAGAGTGCGATTGAAGTTTGGGCGTAGGGGCACTGACTGAAGTTTGAGAAAGTTATTGGTAAAGGCGCTGCGAGGAGAAGTAGAGTCAGATTGAGAAAGCTGTTGGCTGAAGGAGCTAGGCGGAGCCGTTTTCTCTCAAGAAAATAGAGCGGAGGATTTCAAAGGAGCTTCGTGGAGAAATTTGCTTGTGTGCTGGACGGAGGGCAAAGCTTGTGTTCGGTTGAAGAAAGGAGGTTTGTGTTTCTGCTAGTATAACACTGTGTCATATATTTCTTTTGAGGAATCTCGTATGTGGTTGTAACAAAAAAATTGCAACATATGTTTTTCTGAGAAAATGATAGCCTGCGGTTTGTTTATGCATTCTCTAATTTCTAGTAGAAAATGAGAACATTTCTGAGAAGTTGGTTCTAGCTATAAACATGTTTTATTGAGGACTAATTCTCTAAGGCCGTGTTAGAAGAAAAGATTCATTTTTGAAGTGACTATATAATTTTGGACTAATTCTCTAAGGTCGCTTTGGAAGGAAAGATTCATAACGTATGGTTATATAATGTTTTGTGCTTCTTCTTTTTTTTGTGATTATGGATTTATTAATAAAAAAAAGCCATGGTTGTTAAGGAATAAGTAAAAAACGGTGTTATTATTAGTGATTGATTAAGGAAATTAGTTACTGAAGTTGTCAAAAATTTGTATTTTGGTGATTGGTACTTAAGGATTCAGAAGCTTATTGACAATGGCTAATGTATTGGCAGAATTTTATTTATCTCACTCTAACAAGTTAGATGGTGAAAATTATGTAAATTGGAAGTTTAAGTTGCAGACTTTGATGGAAGGCAACAATACATAGGCGATTGTGTCTGGCGCTGAAGTTAACCAGTGTCCCCTCAAGCCATAGAGGCTACGATTCAAGATTGGGAGCGATGGGAAAACAAAGCAAAGGTGCTTTTGCAGATGACGGCTAAGGACAACATTATTACACACAATAGAGAGTGCAAAACATCCAAGGAGACACGGAACACTCTCAAAAATTTGTTTGAAACAAAGAGTACAAATCGAATATTGTATTTAAAGAGTAAGCTTCTTTCAATTAAGATGGAAGAAAATGAAAGTGTTAGTGATTTTATTTCTAGAATTAAAGATCTAAAGGATAAATTAGGTGACATTGGTGAATCAATATCTAGTACAGACTTGGTTACTGTGACATTAAATGGAATGCTTGATGAATATCAAATGTTTATCACTGGTCTTTCAGCTAGAGAGAAGGCTCCTACTTTCACTGGTCTTTCAGCGAGAGAGAAGGCTCCTACTTTTGATCAGTTGGCAGGTATACTTATGCAGGAAGAAGAGCAGAGAAGAAGCCTTAAACAGAAATCTCCCAATTCAGATTTGGCATTGATGGCCAAAGGGAAGTAATCCTTCAAAGGCAAACAGTGGGAGAAAAATAAAGGCAAAAAGCCACAGGTAAATTCTTTTAAAGGTACATCATTACCAAGGACAAATGCTAAATCAAGTAGAGATGATGTGTGTTATTACTGTTGAAACCCTGGTCACTTTGCTAAAAATTGCATGAAAAAAAGGTCTGATCAATTTAAACAAAGAAGGCATTCAGTAAATTATGTTGATAGAGATGAAGCAATTAGTCATGACTTTAGCGATCTTAAATTATTTGTGTCCAATGCTGCTTTATCAGCAGAAACTGATGTGATGATAATGCTTGGTTTATAGATTCTAGTGCATCAATCCATATGTTATGCAAAAGAAATTGGTTTGATACTTATCATGAGATTAATAATGGTGGACACATCCTATTTAGGAGATAGTAGATCACATGAAATTAAAGGATATGGTAATATAAGTGTTATGATGCCTAACGGATAAGAAAAACAAATTCAAAATGTGGTGTATGTTCTAGGATTAAAGAAGAACTTAATTTCAGTATCTACTATCACATATCAACATTTAAAAGTTGAATTTGTGAAATCACATTGTTTGGTAAAAGATGTGCAAGTCAACTACAAGGTTGTTGCAAAATCAATGAGAATTTGAGGTTTATACAAGTTGGATGTAATGAAAAATGGGCATCAAGATTTGGCATCAACAGGGATGTTAACTAGAGTGCTTTGGCATCAAAGGTATGGACACTTAAATCATAATGACCTAATGTTACTACAAAAGAAATTGATGGTAAAAGGTCTTCCAATTATTAAGGGTGAACACTTTAAATGTGAAGGTTGTGCACTAGGAAAACAACATAGGGAAGAATTTCCTGTGCATGAACATAGAAGAAAACATGAAATACTTGAACTAGAAATCTAGATGACAGGGAATCCACCACTGGATACGTCTTCAATATAGGATCGAGAGCTATATCATGGAGCAGTGAGAAACAGGCAACAATTTCCTTGTCATCAACTGAAGCAGAATGTAAAGCATTATGTAGTGGCACCTGTGAAGCTATATGGCTCAGAAGAATACTTGAAGATGTTGGTGAAGGTCAACAAGAACCTACAGTGATCAGATGTGATAATTAAAGCACCATCAAACTGGGGAACAATCCTGTATGTCATGCAAGGTCAAAACATATAGACACACAATATCATTTTGTAAGAGAAAAGGTCCAATCAAAAGAAATTTTTCTAATATACTTGTTACACAGTAATTTGTCACTGCCTTCCTGTCAGTCATCCTGCTGTGCAGAGAATTCATAATCACTAAGCTCCTGCTTTCTGAACTGGCCCAAAAACCCATTTTTCCAAAGTTTTATTCATCAGCGCGTCTGTTCCTAAAATAACCGCGATGACAGGCGCCCTGTAGTGTATTCCGTGCGCTGCCAGCGCGGAAGAACATCACTTTTCCGCGATGGCCGACAGCGCGCCTTTCCCGTGTGCTTCCGCGCTGACATGACTGTCTCAGTTATTGAGACGCGGCGACAGCGCGACAGTTTCCTAATAATCCGCGCTGATCCAGTTTGGGCGAATTTGTTCAAACAGCCAGCCTTCCAGATAATTCCAGGCTTGGTTGTTAGCTTTGTGAATATCGACTCCCTTCTATGGCATGTCTGTTCGACCCTTTCCAACAACTTCCCTTGAAGATAAGCTCATCCTTCCACCTTTTTAGGAGACTCCTTCTCCTATATAAACTCTCACCATTACCATGAGCAGCTAGTTAGACATAGCTTGGAATAGCTTGGATTGTACAGAGCTTGTAGTGCTCAGATTGCTGCTATAGGTTTGGTGTGCTAGGTGTGGAAGTGATTGATTGCTTAGGGAAGGTTGTTTTGTGCTACTTGTGTGAGAGAGAGAGAGTTGTTTGTCTTGGGAGAATCATCCTCAAAGGTGAATGCTTGAGATACATGCTGATTGGCCCCTCCTGAGAAGGTTACCGACGTCAGAACATTTGGTTGTACTCTTCTCTATCATGATTAATAATAGATGACTGCTATTATTGTTCCATTCTCATTTGTCTATGCAATGATTAAATGTGAATTACATCTTTTCTGACTGATGTATGGTTGCTTTTACTAGATTTCACGCTTGCATTTGTTTTCTCTTCGTGTGTGCAGGTATCTATTCGCGGAGATCGCGGAGGATTGTGACCAGCCGAAGCGAAGGAGCGAAAGCAACGTCTCTTCGTCAAACGACAGTGCAGGAATCCAAGTAGGTGCTCTTTACCTCTTGTTTAATTGTAATTAGGAACATGCGTAGCAGCATTGTGTGATTGTTGCTAGACCCCTGCTGGGCTAGTAGGGATCGCCTCTATCCGTAGAGGGGATTTACCTCTCCAACAATTTGGCGACTCCGCTGGGGATCAGCCTTTTTGTCTCTTGAGTCCACTTTTGTGTTTGACTTTGATTGATCTCTTTTCGAGTTTTTGGGATTGTCTCTTTGCTTATGAACTTTCTGGGTATTTCTGGGAAGCATTTTTATTGTTAAAAGGCTCTTGCCTTTGGTTTGGGGAGTTTTTATTTTGGCCTTGCTTGTTTTTGCTCTCAGCGCGTTTTAATTCAGAACAGTCGCGCTGACATCGCGACCCTGTTCTTTGGTTTTCTTTCCATCGCGCCTGTACGTCTAACAGTCGCGCTGACCTCGTTTTCAGAGACAGCGCGCTTTATTCGTGTCCTTCCGCGCTGGCATCGCGCCCCCGCTTCTTTGTGATTTGTGTCATCGCGTCTGTGTGTTTTCTTTCCGCGCTGACCTCGTTTTTCCGAGACAGCGCGCTTTATCCCTGTCCTTCCGCGCTGACGTCGCAAAGTTGCTACAGGCCTCCCCCTATCAGCGCCGAGTTGCTGAAGGCTACCCGCGCTGATCCTGTAAAATTCATTTTTGACCAAATTGGCCTCCTGAACCTCTTGCTGTGACTTTCCCTTCTTCTCTCCACCTGTCTGATGACTTGCTTTTCACTGCCTGAACTCTGAATTGCTTGATTGCGGAGCTTGGTTCCATAGGGTTTCGTTTTTGCTCAGTTCTTAAGTTTGCAAATACCTTCCCTTTTTGCTTTCGCTGCTTGGTTCGTGTTTCCATCATTACTTTTACAATTGCTGGATTGTGTTGGGTCCCTAATTTGCTGGTTGTGACTATCGTCCTTCGGGTGTTCACTTTTCTCTATTGATTTCGCACTCTAGCCCTAGGACATCTAGAGGCCGTGTGTGTGTCAAGCCTACCGTAGGAATCTTGTTTGCTTGTTTGACCAGCCGATTTCAGATTTGTTTATGCACTTGTTCGGTGATTGTGGGAGTGTTTTGGTTTGTGTTTCCAAGTGGTTTTTCGCTTCCTCCTTGCTTGCAATCCTTGCTTGTCTTGCCGAGCTTAGATCACATAGCTCGTGCAGAACTTTGTTTTCCTTTGGTTTGGAAGCTTTGGTTGAGTGTTTCGGGAACTTTGTGTGCTTTCATTAAGTAGTTTACTTGGTGTTCCGGTTCCTCCAAATTCATTTAGATGCTTTGTGTCACTGAAAAGAAATCAAACTAGTAGCTTTGCTTTAAAAAAAAAAAAAAATTTGAAAAGGAAAAGAACATTTCGTTGATTTGCATCTTCAAAAGAAAAGTTTCCTTTCCTCACTTTAGTTGCATTAAGTTGCTTGTTTGCTTGTATTTGTTTTGTTTGATTAAAAATTCCTTGCCCTCTCATAGCTAGAATTCATCGAACAAAACGAAATTCTTTGGCATGTAGTTTGCATCTAGGTAATTGTGAGCGGACATACGATAGAGCTTGAAATCGAAACTTAATCTCAAGATCAACTGTAAAATGAACCAAATGAATCTAAGAATGCATTGGAACTAAACCCAAATATCTAGAGGTCTAGGTTAGAGACGTGTTCAGGCGTCTTTAAACATAGTCACTGTTGTTTCACATTAGGTTGGGTGATTCCTCCTTCTGTGACTCGATAGTGGTCTAACACGGACTGCGCTCCCACGTACCGTCGCGTATATAGGGAGACCCCACTAGGCTTTTATCCTTTATCCATAGGAAGCCGAGTCTGCCGCCTTGTGAACCGTAACGCACCGAACACAGCATTCGGGAAGATTGACTGCAGTACGGAAAGTCCTTGGCTCTCATATGATTGCTGAGGTGTATAAGCAGTTTTACGGATTGCTTGGTAAACCTTATACCTAGAGTCTCCAGAGCAGTCACTTTTGATCCTTTTCGGACTCCCTAAACGAAAAGGTGCCTGTGAGCGTCTTGTCACTTCGTGCTCATTAAACATTCGAAGGAGACTGGAGTCATCTTTTCGTCCTTTTCTCGACTCCTGAAACATGAAAAGGTCAAGTTTGGTTCTTGTGTCTTAAAATTAATTTGGCCACGATAACATCACCCACTTAGATCTTGTGTGCGTTAGCTTGAGTAGGTTTCGTTTTCGTCTGCTATGGCAACTTTTTCAGGATTCACCAACCTAGGGTCCCCCTCTGAAGGGAATCCAGGACAATTCCCTCCTCTTGGGAATGTTGGTGCTCCGTATATGGCGACATTGTCCCTACCAGGGTTAACTGTCGGGTTGCCTGTATGGTTGTTTTCAACCTCTTTGGTCTCTACTGTATCGGCTGTTAGTCCATCAGTCCCTCCACCTGAACAACGTCATGTTGATCCTAAGGTGGATCTCTCCCCTTCGACGCCTACTTCTACGTCATCCTCTTATACTTCGCCTGGTGAAAGTCTCGATTCGCATAACCAGGTGGCTAAGAAGAAGAAGAAGAAGACCAAGAAGAAGAAGTCCCCTAAGGGAGAGCCTACACACACAGTTCCCCCCTCAAGTCCAGCTATCCCCTCCAGTATACCTGAAGTCGGGTCACCTTTTGCTCCTCCGCGGAAGGTCAAATTTCCTTGTCGATTATGCAAGGAGGACCATCTCCTTCGTGATTGCCCTGGCATTCCCAGGGTATTAGAAGTTTGGTCTCACGATCCAGCCCGCCCTCCATCGTCCACTGATGATCATGGCGATGCTACCTCATCAGTTGGGAATGGTAAAGAGAAAGGGAAGCTTCGAATCCCCTACCGACTTTGTGAAGGGAAACATCCCCTTCACCTTTGTCCACTCATGGATAAAGCCTCTGCTGTGTTGGAAAGTCTTGCTGCTCCTCCGAATCCATTTCCCGCCGGTTATCAACGCCTTTCTACAACTGTAGATCGCGCCCCTGTTGACAAAGAGATTGCTTCAGATTCCTCTCTTGTCCAGGCCCCTCTTCCCGAACCTGGCTGTCCCCGGCCTGTTCCAGACCCGCCGTTGGTCGGAAAGGGTGTTGATTCGAGTTCACCTCCTCTCAACCACTCTGTCTCGGAAGAGCAAAATTCTCATGTTCTTCTCGTCTCCTCAGATTCTCCCGAGTTTGATAAAGGTTCTACTGAAACCTCTCCAGAGAATTTAGATTCGGTTCTTTCCGAGCAGGGGGGCAACCATATGGTTCCCCCACCAAGTAGTTCGGTCATCTCCTTTGATTGGAGTCGTTTGACTGCCCCTCCCCTTCCGTCCCATGTGCCTTTCTGGGTCACCGCCTATGCTTGCAATAAGGCGCTGCCCGGCACTGTGTTAGACGAAGGAGCATCGGTTAGTCTCATGCCCGTTACTACTTGGCGAGCTTTGGGTTCCCCATCGCTCGTACCTGTCGCGCCGCATCTCACCGCGTTTGATGGAGGAACGAGTCAGCCATTAGGGATCCTCCCGAAGTTTCCTATTACTTTGGGGGGCAAGACTGTCTATATAGACGTCTCAGTTACCCAAGGTTCTCTAGACTTCAGTCTTCTCCTTGGTCGTGATTATGTGTATGCCATGGGAGCCCTTGTTTCTTCACTTTTCCGTGTGGTCTGCTTTCCACACGACGGAAGAATCATGACGTTCGATCAATTATCGTTCGTTCGTCCACAAGCCCCTCCCGCGCATTCGTCTTTCCCTCCTGGCTTTCATCCACAAGTTGCATCTGCCTCGCCGCAAATCAACTACGTGGCCACCCACCCCATGCCCGTACCCAGTGATGACACCATCGTGCATAGTGTCCTGGGGGCATTAGGTCCTGATTTCCAGGATGTTGGCCTTCCCTCCGGAGCCACTTTCTTGGAGGCCTCCACTTCCCGTTCATTATGATGAAGTCTGCATGGAGCACAGTTCCTTGTCTTGTGTCAAGCTCGCTAAAAAATGAAACACGGCGTCCCGAGGACAGTTCTTTTACCTGTGTCAACCTCGTTAAAACAATGAAACATAAGCTCGTGCAATTCAAGCGCAATAACCATTTTGTCAACCTTCAACCCATTTTCAATGGCTTGAAGCTTGGGGGGCATGTACCTCGAATTGAGACACGATGCTGGGGGCATGCCCGTTCCTTTCCCATCAAGCATAGTTTGCATGTATATACGTGCCTTTAAGCTTGCATCAAAAATAAAATCCATTGTTCAAAGCATAGTTTGCATACGTGATTATCATGTGTGTTTTCAAGCTTTCATAAAAATAAAATATGTGCATATTTCACGATGGGTCATTCGTTATGAAAGTAGATACATCAGATCACATGTGTGTCGAACAGTCGCATAGCATATAAAACACATCATCATATGTAAAAGATCCATCTAAGAATAAGCATATGTAAATAGATCATTTCAAGCATAGTTTGCATATGTGTGCTTTTAAGCTTGCATTAAAAAATATAAAATCCATGGGTCATGTGTCATGCAAATTCATACATAAGATCACAATTGTACTGAAAAATTGCATAACATAAACAACACATCATCACATGTAACAATGACCCATCCAAAAAGCCGGTATGTATATATATATCGTGTGGTGCACTAAGGCGCTCAAAAATAGATGTGCATGTCCAAAATCTCAGTACATCTGAGTCATGTGTCTCAAAATGACAGTGGAAATAAAACCTAGACAACTAAGGAGACGGATGATGCTCTCTGTAATATACAACTGATCGTGCCACCCGCCTCAGAAGGCGGTGCACCCTGGGTTGCACCCCCACTGTATGGATCTGATGCTCTATGGGGACCTCCTCGACCCCCTGGTAGTCGGGCACTCCCTCCAGCAACCCCTCAAGGTTGCGAGCCACAGTCTCTGACGTGTCAACCCCTGGAGGGACTAAGGCCAAGACCCCAGCTCCCTGTCCTTCTCTCCGTGCCGTGGCAGCCAGGCCAATCGGTCTAGTAGGCCCCACATCTGCATACCATGACATTTGTTAAGACATGTACATAAAAAATTCAAAAACATTAAAAAATTCAAAAGTCAAAGTGTTATACCTGCATCATCCCACTGTTCACCTGGGGGCAGTACCAGATCAGGGTCATTGCGGAAATCCATGCCCGCATATGGCCAGTCCTCCACGAAGATCTCCTGCTGATCCAGCCAGTCTCGGAAAAATGCTCCCCAGCTATGTGGCCGGCCGCCACCTCCGCGTGGCATGATACGAGCCCATCGTGAGGCCCTCGTCTCCCGAGGATCCCTGGGAGCATCCACGGCCATCACCTGTAACCGCATAGCTGGCACTCGCTCTAGAATGAGCGGGATCAGGATAGACCCGTAGCCAAACTGCTTCGTCTCCCCGCGACGACAGTTGCTCAGCTGCCTCTTCATGTTATTGGTCACTGCTGTGCACCAATCAAACACTGTAGGCTCAAGGCAATCGAGAGCTAGCATGAGATGAGTCTTTGAAGCCTCGTGGTTGGCCATACAACCTGCTGCCCGGGTCACCATGAACAGAATGGTGCGGAGCACTATGTTTCCCACCGTGGGGATCGAAACTTTCCCACTTCGCGTTTTCTCAGCCTTCGGACATACCCGAGTCATGAGAGCATCTAGAGTACCACCGCCAGGTCGCTGTCCCTCTATGATGGGCCTCGCACCTCGGCGTGACAGTCCAGTCAAAAAGAAGATATCCATCTGGTCAAATTCGATATCATGACCCCGGATGGTGAATTTCCCATCCACCGGGTTCCATGCCCTGATCACTAGCTCAAGGAGATCATGCTGAGCTCTTAGGCGCGGCGTGAGGAAGAATTTCATGAAACCGCAAGCCCGCATGGCGTTGCAGCAGTTCACATCCCCCCAAGCAGCTATATCTTCCACATCGTGCACTCTTTCCTGCCATTGGAAAGCCATTGTGTCCTGCACAAGCCATAAAAACCAATTAGAAGTGCTGACATTGGAGATTTTACGTTCAATTCAAAACAAAATAATTTTTCCGCGCCAGCGCGGCTGTTTTAAAAACAGTCGCGCTGGCCATGGCAGCCCTTCGTTAATTTTCGAGGTCAGCGCGGAAGAACACGGGTTTTCCGCGCTGACCCGAAGTTGGCCACGTTTTGTTCTAATTCGGTCAGCGCGGACCCGCGTGGGATATCCGCGCTGACCGAGGGCGCATCCATGCACCAAAAATTCACCCAATTGGGCAAATTTAACCGTTAAAATCCTACCAAATACAATCAAAATGCAGGGCAAGGGAACGAGAACCTACCTGGAAGAAGCGGTTCGAGAAATGGTGTCCGTACGGGCTGGAAATCACTCCGTCAACTTTCTGGCTTCTCCACGTCCTTCACGTCCCAAAATAGTAAAATGGTAAAAATGATTTCTTACTCCCCCTATTTATAGTAAAAACTCATAAATTGCCATATTTTTTGGGTTTTTGCCATTTTTAGCCATGACTTTAGCCCTAAATTTGTTAAATGCATGTTTTAATATGTTTTTTACACATATCGAATGGATTTATGCGGGTAGTGCTCTTGTGCAGGTTCAGATAAAGCAACTTGGTCATGACGGTCCTCTGTGCATATGGTCCCCAAATATGTCGTCTCTAAGCTCTTTTCCGACATTAAACAAGAGAAGATAGCCGAGCCTCCTTTCAGCTCGTTAAAAGGAACGAAAGGCGGTCGTTTTAAGCTCTTTTTTCGACCGTTGAACTAAAAAGATTGTCGGGTGTTTGTCGTTTCGCACTCGATATCGGCTCTAAAACGACGTGTCTTCGACCGCTTTTTTACTTTTTCGGGTCGAAGGCACTATTCACGAAAAGTACTCCTCGGTCGTAATGGCCGGGCGGTTCTTTCGAGCATAGTTTTATACTTTTTCGGGCTCGAGAGACACAACTGTACGAAAAAGGACCCCCCTGGAGTCTCCTTTTCCGCATTCTTTTCAGACTCTCGAAACAAAAAAAGAGACCGAGTTTTTCCTTTGTCAGGCTCGTAAAACACTCAATGACATCGGGTATTGTCGAAATGACGCACATCAAGCATATGCTATCCCCGTCAGGCTTGTCATCCAAAAATAGTCGGGGTACCTTCCAGAAATGGTGGGGAAAATGGAACTATGATTACAGTCGTGTCGGCAGTACGTCGCTCTTGAACATGGCACTCCGTTGCTTCGTGTCTGGGTGGGGTCATCTCATCTTGTTTTCGCTAGCCTCCGTGGGTTTGGGTTATCCTATTTGGCCTCTCATTTGCTCATTGCTATCATCACCATATCCTCTGTTCATTTGATGTCAAGTACTGCCAAATCCGTTATAGTGCCGCCATATGTTCAAGAGAAGTTGACCTCTGCCACAATACAACCTCGTTCGCTATCTCACACAAACTATTGTACCTCTGTCTCGTGTCGATGATGTGGGAAACATTATGGCCCACCTTCGATCAAGGTCCTCTCCCGTCGACTCCAACTCATTATCCGGGAAGGTGACTTAGAGACTCCCTTCAGGTGCCTTGGAGCCTGCATGCCTCAATGGCAGGTTCTTCGTGTTCGACGCAAGGTTTACATCATTGGCCTTCGATCGAATGATTCCGTGGGTGTTCGACGCCAGCTCATTGATTCACACGCCACGGATTGTACCTATAGTACCTTGAGGACCATTGTCATTACTGGTGGTACCTCTCGCGTCTGTTAACAGTTTTCATCATTGACTGGTAATCAGACGATGTTCATGCATGTTCGACTTCAACTCATGTATTCACATGTTTGAACTTGTACTTTGTTCGGGTCGAGATGGAGCGCAAGACCCTGGACCCTTGTCTGTTATGGTCCAGGCTGCGATTTTGTGGATGATCATTACATGACTCATTGATGGATGGCTGCGCCCATACCTGAGTCTTCATGGATGGCTGCGACCATACCTTATCAGTCTTTTGGTCTCTTTAGCTGGGTGGCTGCGTCCATTCCACAGACCAGTCTTCGCATGTCCTTTGGATGGTTGCGCTCATGCCTAGACTGCATGTACTTGATTGTCAGAGATTTTCGGTCCTTCCTGGTGGCGTTCCAGTTCGGCGTGTGTTGTAAAGCATTTCACCCCTCCCACTCTCTCGGTCTTCATGCTTTAGAGGGCATCTGTTACACAGTAATTTGTCACTGCCTTCCTGTCAGTCATCCTGCTGTGGAGAGAATTCATAATCACTAAGCTCCTGCTTTCTGAACCGGCCCAAAACCCATTTTTCCAAAGTTTTATTCATCAGTGCGTCTGTTCCTAAAATAACCGCGATGACAGGCGCCCTGTAGTGTATTCCGTGCGCTGCCAGCGCGGAAGAACATCACTTTTCCGCGATGGCCGACAGCGCGCCTTTCCCGTGTGCTTCCGCGCTGACATGACTGTCTCAGTTATTGAGACGCGACGACAGCGCGACAGTTTCCTAATAATCCGCGCTGATCCAGTTTGGGCGAATTTGTTCAAATAGCCAGCCTTCCAGATAATTCCAGGCTTGGTTGTTAGCTTTGTGAATATCAACTCCCTTCTATGGCATGTCTGTTCGACCCTTTCCAACAACTTCCCTTGAAGATAAGCTCATCCTTCCCCCTTTTTATGAGACTCCTTCTCCTATATAAACTCTCACCATTACCATGAGCAGCTAGTTAGACATAGCTTGGAATAGCTTGGATTGTACAGAGCTTGTAGTGCTCAGATTGCTGCTATAGGTTTGGTGTGCTAGGTGTGGAAGTAATTGATTGCTTAGGGAAGGTTGTTTTGTGCTACTTGTGTGAGAGAGAGAGAGTTGTTTGTCTTGGGAGAATCATCCTCAAAGGTGAATGCTTGAGATACATGCTGACTGGCCCCTCCTGAGAAGGTTACCGACGTCAGAACATTTGGTTGTACTCTTCTCTATCCTGATTAATAATAGATGACTGCTATTATTGTTCCATTCTCATTTGTCTATGCAATGATTAAATGTGAATTACATCTTTTCTGACTGATGTATGGTTGCTTTTACTAGATTTCACGCTTGCGTTTGTTTTCTCTTCGTGTGTGTAGGTATCTATTCGTGGAGATCGCGGAGGATTGTGACCAGCCGAAGCGAAGGAGCGAAAGCAACGTCTCTTCGTCAAACGACAGCGCAGGAATCCAAGTAGGTGCTATTTACCTCTTGTTTAATTGTAATTAGGAACATGCGTAGCAGCATTGTGTGATTGTTGCTAGACCCCTGCTGGGCTAGTATGGATCGCCTCTATCCGTAGAGGGGATTTACCTCTCCAACAATACTGTAATACAAATGAGAATATAGCTGACATGTTCACTAAGCCTCTTGGGAAGGCAAAATTTGAGTTTTGTAGAAGTAGGTTATGTGTTGTAAAAAATCAATATTATATTGTAACCTTCGCTGAGACTTAGACCAGCAGGCATGACAATTAAGAGTATGTTTACAGTGTTATATGTATTGTGCCATAGTATATTTGTCATATGGTTGGAATTAAGGGAAAGTGTTGGGTAACATTAATTCCAACCACCTGCAATAAATGTAGTAGCTAACCTCTTCTGGAGAATTCGGTGGATGTCTCGAAAGATAGATAGCTTCCTGGAGATGCCACCGACTCCAGAAACTTCTTTGATGTATATAAAAACTTCAGCGATCGAATGAAAATAGTGTTTTGAGTTTTGTGTTCAGTGTCCGTGTTGGCTTATCTAATTATTATAACCTCACATTTATGATATATAAATTCAGCGACTTACTAATGGCATTAGAATTTTAATTTCAAAGTTGGTAAGTTGTGTTTGTGGCAATATTTAAAGAATCTGTGAGAAAATATGTGGAGCTCATGGTGTGATTCTAGGGGCACATTGAAAACAACTATTGCAGGTGATTACCAGGCTTATTTTCCTTGAAAAATCAGGACCATTCGGGGAGCATGTTGGAGTTTCAGCTTTCAATTAACAAGTTATTGAACGATTGGAAATACTGCTGCGTAAAAATACTCAGTATAGCCCCATTGGTATTTGGCTAATAACATAACCTGAAACCACATCATCCCTAAACAAAAAAATTTGAATATCATTTGAACATTTCAGATATTTATTTATAGAATAATGGGAAATGCCAATGTACAAGAAGGATTACACAGTTCCTTCCAGATACAAGGCAAAAAGTACTGGTCCCCAATGTGCTTGGGCTTGACCAAGTTGTAAAAGCACAAGACATTCACCAAACTTAGCCAAATTATCTGCTTTTCCGTGACTCTGCTGACTTTTCAGTCACACCAGAGCACACCCGTGCATAAATATAGGCACTGTTCTGTAAACTCACAAGAAGTTTTGTATATTTCCGTATATTTGGAGGGAATGCAGAAGGCCTTCAGAGAATTAGCCAAAAATTAACCAAATCAGACTCCTGGCACCTAGAAAATCTTTCAGGTTTCGATGCAGCCAAAAAACAAGGCACAGAAACGTAGCCTATACTCCTACGCATTTAACTCTGTCAGTGACCGGTAGAAAGTCTTGAGTCACCAGCAAGAACTGTTTCCAGATATGCAGCAATGATCTGTCTTTTCAAAAAAACATTCGCTGAAATTACCATCTCACCACAACTCACTTTTAATAATGTTCGAATATATTATTTTGATAATGTTTAAATATATTCAAATTAGTTTTTGATATGTCCTTGTTATCCTTTATGTATCGAAAATCTTTCATTTAATTTATATAAATTAAGGATGATTTAACCGCATACATGTTGGAATCATGAATTTTTTTATAATATATGTTGATAATCTAATTATACCTCTAGGAAGTGACACCATAGGTCTACCCTACCTCACCGGGTGGGAAATTTGTTGTTGGGATGCCTTTTCCAATTATAAGAAGCTTGTGTTATGATGTTTATGTCTTGAAGTCAGTGATTTTTATAAAGAAGCCATGTTAAAGTTGGTACACCATTTAGTAAATAAATATGCATAATGGATAATAAAAAGAAAAAGGCATAAAGTAAAGCTTATTATATAATAGTGGGCAAAGCTTATTATATATTATTGTGTAAGTCATAAATTTTGTTGCGTGATTATAATATTGGGTAATAAAAGTATATAATATTGGGTAAAGTTGAATTTAATGTGTGATTGCATATTGTCAAGTTATCTTAGTTTGCTAGTGGAAAAAAGTTTAAACACTTTTCACGTGGTTTATTGTAATCATCAAGTTTTTGTGTGATCAATAGAAGAGCCGAAGATGTATGTTTTGTGTGAATTATTTGTGTTATTTTGTGTCTATCTTCTTTTGTCTTTCTAACAAATTGGTGTCAGAGCCAAGGAAGAATCACAAGATCCGTAGAGCCAGCAAAACCAATAAAAAAAGATGGACAAGGGAAGAAGGTCGGTAATTTTTTTTTTAGATTGCAAAATTGTCGTATAGTTAATTAAGTACATTGACCAACGCATCCCAGCACTTTTGTAAATTGTGTTCATCGATTTATTAATACAAAGAGCCGCATACATCAGGCAAAAAAAAGGTCAAAGCATTTTGAAACGTCATGTAGCCGCATTGAAACATTTTCAAAAGGCACGTGACATCCTTTTTCTAACGATTTGGATTATCAAAGATTTGGGTTATGTGTTTATGAAATTTTTTTATATAAAATGTTTTTATACCATCTTAGTTACATCTAACACCGGATCTATCATGTGTCGAGAGGGATCAAATCCTTTGAGGTGCAAACATTCTTTTTGGCGTGTAGAACTTGACGAAAGGTTTTCACCTCGAGGGATTTGATCCCTTTCGGCACGTGATAGATTCGGTGTTAGATGGATCTAAGTTGGTTCTAGTTGAGGGCAACAATGTCACATTTTTAGATTATCATTATTATGTATATGTTTGAGATAAAATTCTAAATTCACATTAGGTTTTCTTTGCTTGGCATGACCATATCATTCTCCTTTAATTTAGTTTGAGTTGCTTGCCTTGATGGTTTGTACATCTGCATTTGGATGCATTGAGTGGTTTGTGTGTTTATGTATTTGGATTTGGATGGTAATTTTTGTGAATGTTACAGTTGTGTGATATTGTTATGTGTATTTAATTGTTTATTAGTAATTAATTGGTGATAAATAAATGAGACAATTTTGTTAATAGTGCAAGAGGATTGGTGCTATACATCTATTTTATTTAATTTTAGGTATCACAACTTTTGACGACTAATTAGTTCTAAATAGTGTTCCTCCAAGTATTACAAAATATAACTTGAAGAGTAATTTTAATAATTTACTGCGTTAAGATTACTCTTGAAATAATTTGTTTCTTTGCGAATGTTTGAAATAATGTATTTCCTTCAAGAATATTTGAATACATATAGTTGTCTATTAGTAATTAGTTGGTGATGAAGAAAGGAGACAATCTTGTCAAAGATTAATTTTCATTTTGCACGAGGAATAATTTTGCACATCTTTTTCATTTTAATGCTAGGTATCACAACTTTTGACAAAAAATTATTTCGTAATAGTGTCTCTATTTATTACTAAATATATCTTGAAAAATATTTTTTGTAATAATTTCCATCGTCAAGATTAACAACATCTAATGAATCTAATGCAAACAATCAAATAGGATTAGAAATATCTACACTAAAATCAATGCATCGAATGTAAGCAATCAAATGAGATTAAAAATCAACATCTACACTGAAATCAATGCATCTAGTGCAAGCTATCAAATAGTATTAGAAATCCACATCTACACTTAAATCCATGCATCTAATGCAAAAAATCAAATAGGATTAGAAATCCACATCTACACTGAAATCAATGCATATAGTGCAAGAAGTCAAACATAATTAGAAGTCAATATCTACACTGAAATCAATGCATCTATCGCAAACAATCAAATAGGATTATAAATCACCATCTACACTAAAATCAATGCATCTAGTGCAAGAAATATTCTTCTCTCCCCCCTTCATCTAATCTTGAAAATTATTTTTAATAATTTACAGTCTCAAGATTAACAACATCTAATCCATTTAATGCAAGAAATCAGATAGGATTAAAAACAATATCTACACTAAAATCAATGCATATAATGCAAGCAATAAAATAAGATTAGAAACCAACATCTACAATCTAATCAATTCATCTAGTGCAAGCAATCAAATATAATTAGAAACTAGCATATACACTAAAATCAATGCATCTAGTGCAAGAAATCAAATATAATTAGAAACCAGCGTCTACACTAAAATCAATGCATCTAGTGCAAGAAATCAAATAGGATTAGAAATCACCATCTACATCGAAACCAATGCATCTAGAGCAAGTAATCAAATATAATTAGAAATCAACATCTACACTGAAATCAATGCATCTAGTGCAAGCAGTCAAATATAATTAGTAATTAACATCTCACTAAAATCAATGCATATAATGCAAGCAATCAAATAAGATTAGAAACCAACATCTACAATGAAATCAATGCATCTAGTGAAAGCAATCAAATATAGTTAGAAAGCAACATCTACACTAAAATCAATGCATCTAGAACAAGCAAACACAGGATTAGAAATCACCATCAACGGCAACACCAATGCATCTAGAGCAAGTAATCAAATAGGATTAGAAATCAACATCTAAACTAAAACCGATGCATCTAGTGCAAGAAATCAAATATAATTAGAAATCAACATTTACACTGAAATCAATGCCATCTAGTGCAAGCAATAAAATAGGATTAGAAATCATCGTCTACACTGAAATCAATACATATAGTGTAAGAAATATTCTTCCCTCTCCCCACTCCATCTATATCTATATATCACTACATCTTTCATTTGTCTCTCTATCTCGCAACCCCAAAAACACACACACACACTCTCCATATCTATCTATATCTTCCTCCCTCTCTCTATCACTTCCTTCACCTCCCATCTATATATCTATCTCCCTATACCTCTCATTTATCTCTCTATATCACCCCCAAAACATGCACACTATTTCTCCATATCTATATGTTTCTCCCTCCCTATCTCTTCCCCTTCACTCTCTCTCCACCCCTTATATCTCTCTTCCCTCCTCTCATCTTTTCATGTCTCTTTATCTCCCTTATCACTCTCTCTCTATCTTTCTCCACCTTTTTCTCTCCATGTCTTTCTTCTTACCTCCCTCTCTCTTTTCCTCCATCTCCATCTCTATCTCTCCTCTCCCTCACATTCTCTCTCCACCTCTCTTTTGTCACACCCTCTCTCTCTCTCCACTTTTGTCTCTCTGTCTTTCTTCTTCACTCCTTCTCTCCCCTCTAACTCTATCTCTCTGTCCCTCCCTTTCCATCTTTACCTCTCTCCATGAGGGCTTCACTAGGGGAGCAATACCATACCACGTGGATTCATATTGGGGGATATATGTTAAAGAAAAAAATGGCATAATATATTGGAAGATATATAGCGAGTGAAGGGTTTTTATATTGGCAAGTATAAAAAATTGAATTCAAAGTTAATGGAAAAATATAAAGCGACATAAAAAATGTTAATGAAAAAATTGATACCTGCAATATCTAGTGGAAGTGGGGGTTTTTTAAATTGAGAAGGTGTATTGGGTTCTTATTGGTAGAGGGTTAAATAATGTGATTTTTAAGAGTATTTTATAATATGTAGTCAAAAGTAATATAAACTTTGAAATGAGAACTATAAACTTAAAATGAGAACTCTAACAAAAAAACCCAAAAAAAACAACCTAAAAAACAAAAAAATGTTGATGCTAGAATGTCGGAAATTTTTAAAATTTTGACAATTTTTCAACCACAACATTATGGAAAAAATTTAAAAATGAATACTTGAATGAAAGA
Organism: Pinus tabuliformis; assembly: GCA_031772625.1. Lineage (NCBI taxonomy): Eukaryota > Viridiplantae > Streptophyta > Pinopsida > Pinales > Pinaceae > Pinus > Pinus tabuliformis. The sequence goes on from CM062807.1 coordinate 1,241,513,714, forward strand.
ATTATTAAACGAGGAGTAATTTCTTTTTTAAATGTTAAAAATATGACTACTCTAAAATATTAGCGTAAGACGACTTGGCACATTGCAACAAAAATTTAGAAGTCAACTATCAAATTTACACACATTGTAAGCACATTCGATCCATTGTAATGAAAACTTAAATACCAACCATGAAATTGACACATTGTGAGGGCGGACTTGATCTTTTATAACAAAAATTTTAAAATTGACAATCAAATTAAGACATAATGAGATTGGGTTACTAGTCATGAATCGACACAGACTCTATAGGAAAAAATAAAATAATAAAAATGAAAAATATAAAAGAACACTAATTAAAACATTGAAAAAAAAATATTTTTACATCTTGATAATGAACTTCAATATAGGGTTCAAAACGTTGATGAAAATTTCAAAGATGCGATAGATCCGAAAACCCCAGTACAACAACAAAAAAAACACACAAAGTTTTAAAATAATAATTAGTAAATAAAAATATACGTTAAAAAAAAAACACATGAGAAAAAACCATTGGAAAAATTAAAAACAAAAAGAAAAACACACAAATTTAAAATAATAATAATAATAATAATAATAAGCAAATAGTAACATATATTATAACACATAAAAATTTAAAAAAATAGCAAAAAAAATAAATATAAAAATATACATAAAATGACAAAATAATAAATCAAAAATAACAAATAAAAAATAAAAATAAAAACAAAATAAACTTAAATATAAAACATTAAAGAGAAAAACGTAAAAAGAAAGAAAGAAAGAAAGAAAGTTAAATAAAAACTAAAGACATTCAAATTAAATTAAAAAAAAATTACAAAACATTTAAAAATAAAAAATAAAATAAGCCAATTCCGAGATTTTGCTTGGGCCAAGCCTAGGAATCATATATATATATATATATATATATAATTTTTTATTTTTAATTATGCGTTTTTTTATGTTTTTAATTTTATTTTTTTGTTGTTGTTTTTTATTTGTTTAATGTTTTTATTATCATATTTTTTTATTGTTTTTTATTTAATTTGAATGTTTTTTTTTTTTTAATATATGTGTGTTTTGAAATATTTGTTTTTTTCTTCTACATGTTAATTTTGTTTATTTATTTTTTATTTATTTTTTATGTTTTTTGTATTTTTGAGTTTATATATATAATGTTTTTTTTAGCAAAAAAGTTTAAAAAATTCATTATAAATAAAATATTTCAAAGAAAAACAAAAAAACACTTATTTGGAAAACTCTTTAAAAACTAACATCCTAGGACGAAAAACACGAAGAGAAATAAGACAGCTTTAAGAATTGTTAAATAATGAACATTTCAAAATAATATGCATACTAAAGACATAAGAAAATTTAAAGTGTCAAAAATGTCTTAAAAAAATGTTGAGTGTTTTTCAAAATCCTCATGAAAATCACCAATATCTAAAAAAAATGTTTATATTTGATACATAAAAAAAATATAAAGTGTAAAAAATATCTTAAAAAAGATGTATTCTGAATCAACACTTTTCAAAATCGATTGATTTTTTTGCTACCTCAAAAAAATGGGTAATCGTATTAGTTTATGTTTCAAGGTTTACGTTGTTCAAATTAAGGGAATTGTTTAATAGGCCACGAACGCACGTGAGAGATCAGAAGTTAATTGAGTGAAGCCCCTGTTCCTCTCTCCCCTTCTCTCTCAAGTCCTCTCTCTAGTCCTTTCCCTCTCTCATTTTTTCTCCTACCTCCCTCACTCTGCCCCTATCTCTTTCTGACTCTCTCTGCCCTTCAACTTTGTCCCTTTCTTCCTCTCTCCCTCCTCCATCTTTGTGTACCCATCTCTCTCTCTTACCCTTCTCTTGTAGAAATTTTGAATAATTTAACACTTATTCATAGAGATTATCCTAATTATACACTATTTGCGGAATGCATGCATAATACATAACCTCCTCTACGTTGATCATCAATTTGCAGAATCAAAACATTCGCATGCGCACATTGAAACACATCAATAAAACATATCAACACAGTATGTAACCAAGGAAAGCATACAGTTCAAAACCCCAACTATATGTATATTATAATGATTGAGAACATGTAACAATACATAGTACAATACTCCTCGCAAGTACTCAGTACTATCTCCACCTGTTACACACAAACTAGCTCATATCTGAATCAATCACAGGTTCAAATCTCTTCCACTGCTTGCCTGCCTCCACTGCGCAATCCTGCATGAGAATAGATGAGAATGGCTGATCCAAACTCGTATTTCTCTTGGCTGAACCACGCAATCCTCATTGGCAATACTCAATCCATTGATTGTGCAAATCTCATACACAACTATAGTCACAATTGACAATTGTCTTGCCCTTTCACTCACCTCTAACACTTGTCTCCACTGAACTGTCCGTGCACTGAGTTAACTGATGTATTATTTAGTTGCTTTATGAGTTAATAATTAGTGAATTAATTAACAATTAATTCACATCACTCATCACTAGTGTATTATGCAATTAGACTAAATACAACTAGTTCAACTAAATCAAAATGAACACAACTCCATCAACTCCTTAATCAACTCCACCAAACTTAATCACTTGAGTTCTAACTGAAGTCCATCATGCAATAGCTCAACTAACCCATAAGAAAAGCGTATTTCCTTCTGACAGCTGCATGTGCCACATCCGTAGTTCGAACTGAAGTGCTCCAAGAGGATAAGATAATGTTTATAGTCCAAATATTATTAAGAGCTAATAATATTCGACTGTTCTATTTTTAGCCTGGCAGTCTCAAAATAGACTCCGCCCATATGTCTAAAAATAGAAGTCCATCTATTTTTACCAACATGAGCAATCATCCACAAATAGCATCCTGCAACTCATAGACCATGATCCATATGTCTAAAAATAGACTTTGCACCAAAAATAACCTGCGAGCCCACTTAGTGAAGGCGACTCCTTTCCACTAAGCTCCATCATCTTGTTGCATTTTCAACACTCCCTCTCAACAAGATATGGATTATCTGAAACCCCTATCATGCAACTCTGGAATGTTCTGCATGCAACACATTTTCCCGGTCCACTTGCTCCAACAACACTTGAAACAAAAACACTCCCAACTGACCACTCTGTTGGGCTAGGAACATACTCTGATGCTGAAGCTCTACCTGCTGCTGACAAGTGCTCCCTCTCTGAAATCTGCGCTACTGCAACATCTCCATGCATCTCGCACCATTGCACGCTTATCTGTGCCACCTAGCACTGTGCAAAACACTTGTGCCTCTCGCATTGCAGCAGCCTGCTAGCTATGTGCTGTCTTGGGATTCCCTGCACTGTCACTCTCTCTACCGCTCCATCCGCATTTGTCTACCCAATCAATCAGTTCCTGCTACTCCACATTGGGGCTCTCGTAGCAAGGTCTCATCCAAGAGGTTGGGTACCTCAAGGATCTTGCCCCTCCTCCTTGGGACGATCAATCCACATCACCCCACCTCCTACCTGGAGGTATGGCTGCATGCGATCTCTCAGCCCACCTGGCTCGAAGTTTCCCCCTACTGGAGGTCTCTGCATGAGTAGATGTCTCTACTCGATCTCCTCTCAGTTTCCCTTGTTGTGGCTGCTCCACAACCTCCTGAAGTTGCTGCACCAATCGTGGCTCCTCCACAATCGTCTGAGACTTCTTCTGGCTCTGGATGTTGAGATTTAATATATGCTCCCTCTCAACCACTAAGTCTCCATCAGTTGCCTCGCTACTCAAGGTTTTGCATGCATCTTGAACCTCAAGAGCTTACAGGTTCTTGACGTGTGAACCAATTTGCTTCACCTGTCTAGTGATGATGTGTCTAAGGAAAACCTTTCCCTTACTGAATACTACATCATAGCCTCTGTCTTCCAGCATCGCGATCGACACCAAGTTTCTCTTCAGTCCTGGTACATACTTGACATCGGTCAAGGTAAGGCGAGCTCCATGCTCCCTCTGAAAAATAACCGTGCCTACACTTGAGACACTATACTTCTCATCATTACCCATTGCTATGAGTATCTGGAGATCTTTCTCCTCCAAAGTACTGAACAAACTCTTGTCACCGGTCATGTGGAAAGAAGCTCCACTGTCAAGAAACCAACCACTTCCCACCATGGATGAAACCATGCATGTGAAGAGTGTGAAATCCAACTCAAATTGTGAAGCAAGTGCCTCACCTTCAGATCCTTCCCCGGATCCCTTCTTGGATTTCCTCCGTGGACAATTTGCATCATAATGGCCCACCTCATGACAACGAAAGCATCGCACTTTCAATTTTTCAACCTTCTTCCCATCATTGGAAGAACTAGATTCGGAAAGAGAAACCTTCTCCTTCCCCTTCTTTGCTTTGGCAGCCAAAGCGCAATTTTCTTCATCAGATGCCTTTGATGAAGATCCGTCCGTGGTATTCCGCCTGTTCTCCTCTTGCACAAGATCAGACCAAAGTCTCTCCCATCCGGGCAATTTCTCCTGACCATTGACAGAGTCCTGATAGGAATGCCAACTCTTCGGAAGACCAAGGAGAGCCAAGCTCACCAAGTCCTCATCATCGACAGTCACCCCCACACTTCTCAGCTCATCCCGACATTGGGTGAACTTCGTGAGATACTTGGGAATATTGTCTCCATTCTCACACTTAATGTTTCTGAGTTTATCCTTGAGCACCAACTTCGTCTGGTCGCTCTTGCTTTGGAATAAATCTGTCAATGCTTTCCACATCAAGTATAGAGAAGCCTTTCCATGCAGGCTGGATACAAGGTGATCCTTCACACCCTCCAACAGAATCCTTCGACACTTTGTTGTCTTCTTTTTCCAAGCCTCAACTTAAGCAGCATCAGTAGGCTTTGGGACCTCAGCATCTATGAACTCCTTCAACCCATTGTCATCTAACATCGCCTCCATCCTGTCTTTTCATGCAATATAATTCGAGCTGCCTTCAAGAGCACACTCCAATCGAAATCCGTTGAAAGACATTTCAACTTTGACACCAAGAAAACACTGCTGCAAATTCAAATTCCACCAGCTCAAAACTCAACCGCTTCTGATCTAAAATTCGTGAGAACAAAGTATTTCTCGTACAGAGATTGACTGTATGGCATTTACCGGATATCTGACCTTCCAAAAGAAGGATGAATCCAGAAGTTACCTGGCCCGATTACAGACTCTGCTTGAAGAAATAAAATGTAATCACTTTCTGAATAATAGATCTGATGATCAATTTCGCTCCGATACCATGTAGAAATTTTGAATAATTTAACACTTATTCACAGAGATTATCCTGATTATACACTATTTGCGGAATGCATGCATAATACATAACCTCCTCTACGTTGATCATCAATTTGCAGAATCAAAACATTCGCATGCGCACATTGAAACACATCAATAACACATATCAACACCGTATGTAACCGAGGAAAGCATACAGCTGAAAATCCCCAACTATCTGTATATTATAATGATTTAGAACATGTAACAATACATAGTATAATACTCCTCGCAAGTACTCAGTACTATCTCCACCTGTTACACACAAACTAGCTCAGATCTGAATCAATCACAGGTTCAAATCTCTTCCACTGCGCAATCCTGCATGAGAATAGATGAGAATGGTTGATCCAAACTCGTATTTCCCTTGGCTGAACGACGAAATCCTCATTGGCAATACTCAATCCATTGATTGTGCAAATCTCATGCACAACTATAGTCACAACTGACAGCTGTCTTGCCCTTTCACTCACCTCTAACACTTGTCTCCACTGAACTGTCCATGCACTGAGCTAACTGATGTATTCTTTAGTTGCTTTATGAGTAAATAATTAGTGAATTAATTAACAATTAATTCACATCACTCATCACTAGTGTATTCTGCAGTTAGACTAAATACAACTAGTTCAACTAAGTCAAACTGAACACAACTCCATCAACTCCACCAAACTCAATCACTTGAGTTCTAACTGAAGTCCATCATGCAATAGCTCAACTAACCCATAAGAAAAACGTATTTCCTTCTGACAGCTGCATGTGCCACATCCGTAGCTCGAACTGAAGTGCTCCAAGAGGATAAGATAATGTTTATAGTCCAAATATTATTAAGAGATAATAATATTCGACTGTTCTATTTTTAGATTGGCAGTCTAAAAATAGACTCCGCCCATATGTCTAAAAATAGAAGTCCATCTATTTTTACCAACATGACCAATCATCCACAAATAGCATCCTGCAACTCATAAACCATGATCCATATGTCTAAAAATAGACTTTGCGCCAAAAATAGCCTTCGGGCCCACTTAGTGAAGGCGACTCCTTTCCACTAAGCTCCATCATCTTGTTGCATTTTCAACATCTCTCCCTCTCTCACTCCTCTCTTTCTCTCTCTGCATTGACCCTCTCCCCTCTCTTTCATTTTATCCCCATCTCTCCCTTATCACTCCCTCTATCTCTCCACACCTATCACTTTATGTCTTTGTTCTTCCCTTCATATATATCTAGAGTTAATATATATCATGATATATTAATAATATTATAATATAACAAACTGATTATCATATTAAATTTAATATTGCATTAATCAGAAGTTATTAAATTTATTAATATTAGATTTAATGATCATTTTTTATGGCATGATAACAAAATTTATAATAAAACTACATCAAATTAATATTTTCAAATATTAGAACTTTGATGTGCAAACATTTATGTCTTTAAAGATTTTAATATATTCGTACGATATGTTTTTTTCCCTTTAAAGATTCATTTTACAATATTTAATTAAAAATATTTATTTGTGTTGAATTAACCCTTTTTTATTTATTTAAGAGATGGTATTGTCTAAAAAGTAAAGATGTTTAAAATTTTACCTAATTTGGAATTTTAATGTGGTAATTTTTTTATAAAGGTAAATTTATGATTCATTCAAATTCACGCATATGATAAAGGAACTACTAAAGAGAGATAATTTATTCTACATTCAAATTATATATAATAATACATAGTTATATTTTAATAATTAATATAATAATACATAGTTATATTTTAATAATTAATCTTAAACCATTAATAAATTTAAAAAGTTATATATAATCTAAAGATTCAAGTTATACATAATTTAAAATTCAAGCTAATGTTTTCATTGACATTAGTAAAAAATATTTTAATTAGTTTTTTGAAAACGTGACATACTTAGACACGAGGACACCAGGATCACACTGAGTTGTAGAATGAGCCTCACAACGCAATAAAAAAAAATACATATATATATATAAAAAAAATTTATAAATTTTTTTATATTAAAGAGTTTATTTAAAAGGGTTTATTTATAAAGGTTTTGTAAAGTTTTATAAAAAGAAAGTTTTTTTTGAAAAAGAGCCTAAAAGGTTCATAAAAGTTTTTATAGAGGGTCTTATCATTATGTAAAGAGAATATTTTTTTAAGAAAGATGGTTTCGTCTAGTTTCTTGCCGCAATTTCCACCATTTACCGGGAAAGATTATTATGCGTGGGCCATTAAGATGGCGACCACATTAAAGGTTCATGATGTGTGGATTATGCCTAGTTTGGCTTTCCAGGACCTAAGAATGAACCAAAAGAACGAGTCATCACTAATGCAAAGAGGGAACCATGGAAGAAGACAAAAAGAAGGATGCACAAGTGTTGCAACTTATCTAGCAAGGAGTAGACCGAGCAGTGTTCCAGAAAATTATGATCACGTCTTCAACAAAGGCATCATGGGAGACTTTGGCGAAAAGCTATAATGGTATGCCAAAGTCAATATTCTTAAGTTGCCAAATACTAAAAGAGATTTTGAAAGTCTGCAAACAAAGGAGACAAAGAACATCGATTCATTTATGAATCAGATCATGCTTTTCGTAAATCAGTTAAAAATTTATGGTGATGATATTAAATATGAAACAATGGTTGAAAAATCCCTCAGATCTTTGTCTACAAAATTTGATGCTATAGTAGCAGTCATAGAAAAACCCAAGGATTTGGAAACATTGAAATTTGATGAGTTGATGAGATCACTTCTATCCCATCAAGAAAGGATAGATAAAAATAAGGATTCCACTTTAGAAACCACTTTCAAAAGCTAGGTTTCTATTTCAAGAGACAGAGGTCAAGGCAAAGGTAGATCAAGAGGCAGAAGACATGGTGGTCAGAGAGATGGTCGAGAAGAGAATGAACATGAAAGTGGAAGCAACAGAAAAAACTTCAATAATAATCAAAGTGTTGACAAATCAAAAGTGAGATGTTATTATTGCAATAAATTTGGTCACTATGTCCATGATTGCAAGAAGAGTATAGTTGGTCAAGGAAACCAGTGAGCTAATGTCACTACAAAGAATACTAACTCCATGTTCCTAGCTTTCCATACCATGCATGAACTTTCTCATAATGTGTGGCTATTAGACAGTGGTTGCAGTAACCACTTGACAGGCAACAAAAATTTGGTTGCAAATTTGGATCAATCTGTCAAGACAGAGGTAAATTTGGGGATGGAAAAAACTGTGGATGTAAATGGAAAAGGAATGGTCAACATTGTGACCAAGCAAGGTGAGTCGAAGACAATTTCAGAGGTATATTATGTCCCTGGCCTCAAACATAATCTGATAAGTGTTTGTCGATTGAAGCAGAAGGGATACAAAGTTATTTTTCAAGGAAAAGAGTGTGTTAGATATTATTTTTGGGATTCAACTGCGTTAAGAAAGTCATTCACGTATGACCATTTCCATGAGAGGTAGTCGTAAGTGACTAATTTCTCATGATTTGAATAGTTCACTTAGCACTCATTGCATTGGGTGATGCTCACAGGGGTGAAGAAGTGGGATTGAAACTGGTGAAATAAATCACATAGCGTCAATCATCACTTCCGGGGCTTGCAACCGGTAACCAGGACTTCCCGGGAGGTCACCCATCCCAGATCTCCTCTGGCTCAAGCGCGCTTAACTGTGGAGTTTTCCCCTCAAGAGTGTGTTATTTATAAAAAGCCCCCAAGCAAGCAACTGATAGCAAAGGTGCAGATGACGAGGACCAAACTATTTCCTCTAATTATGAATTACAATGATCAGATCAGTTCTTTTACAGTTACATGTTCTAATGGTTATTGGTTATGGCACATTCGGTTTGGACACTTGCACTTCTCTAGTTTAAGATTGTTACAACAGAAATAGATGGTTAGAGGGTTGCCTCCCATCAAAGAACCTGCTAGTACTTGTGAGTGTTGCATCTTGGGAAAGCAACGCGGTGAAAGTTTTCCAAAGGGAGTTGCATACAGATCAAAGCAGACTCTTGAGCTAGTGCATCATGCTTGTGTAGACCTATGAGGACACAATCAATTGGTCGAAGTTGTTACTTCATCACTTTCATTGATGATTATAGCAAAAAGACATGGGTTTACTTCTTGAAGCAGAAGTTTGAAACTTTTGCAAAGTTCAAGGAATTCAAAGCCTTAGCATAGAACCAAAGTGATTGGCAGATTAAGGTATTGAGGTCAGATCGTGGTGGAGAATATGATTCAAAGGCATTCCATGATCACCGCAAACAACATGGAATCGGAAGATAGTTTACAACCAGATACACACCGCAACAGAATGTGTAGCTGAGAGAAATAATGGGACAATTATGAACATGAAAAGGAGCATAATGAAAGGAAGAAACTTGTCTAATGAGTATTGGGCAAAAGTAGTTTCATATGTTTTTATGTTATAAACATATCTCCTACAAAGAGTGTGATGAACAAATTACCAGAAGAAGCATGGCCAGGTATGTCATGCAACATATCTCATCTCAGAGTGTTTGGATGTGTAGCTTATGCACATGTGCCTAAAGAGATCAAAGGTAAGTTGGATGATAAAAGTGAAAAATGCATATTTACTAGCTATAGTGAGGAGTCAAAAGCTTACAAATTTTATATCCCTGACACCAAGAAGACCATAATCAACAAATATGTTGTGTTCAAAGAACAAGAGTCGTGGAATGAGACTGTAAACAAAATAGTTGATGCACAAACATCATTGATGGAAGAAGATGTAGTAGAGAAGGAGTAGCAAGAATCACAAGAGTAGACATCAGCGAGGACACCAAGATTTTCTGAGCAGCATGGATCTTCAAGCAGATCAATAGATTGAAATTCTCCCAGCAATCGATCAGGTGATGAATCAAGCAATGGTAAGAGAAAAATGAGAAGTATAAAAGATATTTATGATCATTTGGATGTTAGTTCAAACTTTGCATTGTTGTCATTCCAACCTTCTTTTGTTGAAATGTGGCAACAAGAATATTCCAATTTAATTTGTCCTTGAATTAAATTGGAATTAAAATCAAATTTAGTCTTACCAGCTACTTGGAAATAATTAATTAAGTTATTTTGACTTAATTAGTTGGAGAAATTCAAGTTAGAAGTATTTTTGAAGTCATGCAAGAGCTATCCCTTGAATTAAGGAGATAAGATTGAGTTATATTTGAGTTGTAATTAGTTAAATAAGTTTATTGATTTAAGTACAGTTAAATTAGTTCCAAAATTGTTTAAGGAACTAATAGAGAGTTATCAGTCAGTTGTTGCATGCATACACTCAACTAGTGTACTCTAGTTAACTAAAGATTCCCTCATCAGTAACTCGTGCATGTCTATTCTGAGAAAGACCTAGTTGAGATTAAAGATAAGGACAGTGTATTATCAGTTGCATGTGTTTTCTTGTAAAGAAAACTCATGCATGCAGAAAGAATCAATTCCTGGAGGATTGTGCAGTTTTGACAGTGTGTGAGATTAGGTGATCATCCACTGGGTAGAAGAGGTTTTCCACTTGGTGAAGTGAGAATCATCTCAGAGGAATTATGCAAGGAAATAGGAGCTTGGAGGGTAGAGAGGAAGGCTTGTGAGAAGCCAGGATTGCCTGTGACCATCTGTGAGAATTGTATTGAGCGTTGACTAGCTGTGAGAGCTAAGGCATTGTATGATTCCTATGTATTTCCACCTTGTATGATAATACAGATAGTGGGATTTTTAGCTGAGGCTTTCCCCAAAGTATTTTCATGTGTTTAATGTGCATTGATTCTGCTTCTTCTGGTTATATTGTTCAGCGCAATTCAGCTCGATCTTTAAGCTTCCTTAAATTGATAATAGAAGTAGGTTATAGTATTTTGCTTTGGTTATATTGTACTATCAGGTTAACCTACATGAAGATTTTCTACATGGTATCAGAGCCAAGTTTATCAGAGTTGTGAACAATATACTGAGAAGAGAATTCGAAGTTTGAAGTTCAGGGTGGCAGGTGCAAATTGAATTCATATCATACTTCAATTGAGATGGGACATTATGTGACTAATTGCCCATCGAAGAATTCCAAGTAGGGATCCTTGAAAGGATCGAAAGGTGAGGCATTAGACTTTCAGTTCGAAATGGACTTTACCCTCATCACATGCATGGTGCCATCGATGATGGGTTGTGTATGGTATATTGACAGTAGAGCCTCATTCCACATCACTGGTGATAAAAGTTTATTCAGTGCCTTGGAGGAGAAAGACCTCAAGATGCGCATAGAGATGGGTGACGACGGAAAGTATAGTGTTTCAAGAGTGGACATGGTTGCTTTTCAGAGGGAGCATGGAGCTCCTATCTCCTTGACTGATGTGATGTATGTGTCTGTACTGAAGAAGAACTTGGTATCGGTCACGATGTTGAAGGACAAAGGCTATGATGTTGTCTTCAGTAAAGGAAAGGTGTTCCTAAGACACATAGCCACGGGTCAGACCAAGAGGATAGGTATTCAGGTGAAGAATCTCTATAAACTAGAGGTAGATGATTGTGCAACATTGAGTACAAAAGCAGAATTGGTGCAAAGCCGAGACATTGGCGAGTTGTGGCACAGGCGGTTGGGCCATTTGCATCATGGGGCTTTTAAGATAATTTAGCAGATATCTACAGGACTTCCCAAAGGTAAACTTGAGCAAGTTGACACATGCAAAGGTTGTACCTTGGGAAAGTACACCAATTCTTCTTTTCATTATCACGACAATCGAGCAGAGGCTATCTTAGAGCGAGTTCATATTGATGTGTGTGGACCATTCTCGATGGAATCCACAGCAAAGTAAAGGTATTATGTGATTTTCATTGATGATTTTTCTCGTAAATGCTAGATTTATTTCATGTAGAAGAAGGACCAAACCTTCTCAAAGTTTTGTGAGTTCAAAGCTTTGGATGAGAAAGAGTCAGGGAAGAAGATCACAACCTTGAGAAGCAACAACAATGGAGAATATGTCTCATGAGAGTTTAAAGACTTCTGTGCAGTGGAAGGAATTAAACGAGAGTTGACAGAACCTCATAACCCACAAAAAAATGGGGTGGCCGAGAGGAAGAACAGAACTATTGTAGGGGCAGCACGGGCGATGTTGCATGACCAAGGCCTACCACTTCACTTGTGGGCTGAGGCATGCAACACAACGCTCTATTTGCAGAATAGAAGCTCGCATCACATACTTGGGATGAAGACACCAAATGAAGCTTTGTCCAGTAAGAGACCAGATGTGGGTCACTTCAGGATCTTTGGCTCATCGGTATATTTCCATGTGACAAAGGATGCACGAAAGAAGCTTGAGCCGACAGTAGAGTTGGGAATATTTGTGGGGTACAATGATACACCTCATAGCTATCGGGTGTTCTTACCTACCAGTCGAAGGACTGTCGTTCGTAGAGATCTCAAATTTGATGAGCAGAAGGCCATGCGAGTTTCCCTTGAGAGGGAGCTCCAACTACAGGCTGTGGAGGAAGAGTTGGTTCCTAAGGAGGAGGAGCCTCAGACTAATGCAGAGCAGCCGCATGCAGAGGTTCCAGGAATAGAGACATCCACTCAAGCAGAGTCTTCCAGAGATGGACGGAAGCGCACAAGAGAAGCTGACAGATTATTGCAGGATGCGAGAGAGAATGTGGGAGCATCATCTTCTCAGCGTAGATAGAGGAGGTCACTTGAGAGGTACACTTGATACATGGTCCTTGTTAGGGAATGTGATGAGACCGAACCATCTTCCTTTGAGGAAGCAGTGCAGCAGCCGATTTGGGTTGATGCTATGGTGGAGGAGTATGACTCCATAGTTCGTAACAATGTTTGCAACATGGTTCCGAGACCGGAGAACAAGTCAGTTGTGAGTTCCCGTTGGATTTACAAGGTAAATCAAGCTGCTAATGATGGGAGGATCATGTCATTGCAGTATATTTCGACAGAGGAGCAAGATGTTGACATTTTGACAAAGGGATTGTCAAAGTATAAATTCGAGTTCCATAGAGACAGGATCGGGGTGGCAGATAATCCCTTTCTTGTTGAGAGAGAGTGTTAAAATGTGGCAACAAGAATATTCCAATTTAATTTGTCCTTGAATTAAATTGTGAATTAAAATCGAATTTAGCTTTACCAGCTACTTGGAAATAATTAATTAAGTTATTTTGACTTAATTAGTTGGAGAAATTCAAGTTAGAAGTCTTTCTGAAGTCATGTAAGAGTTATCCCTTAAATTAAGGAGGATAAGATTGAGTTATATTTGAATTGTAATTAGTTAACTAAGTTTACCGAGTTAAGTACAGTTAAATTAGTTCCAAATTGTTTGAGGAACTAATAGAGAGTTATTAGTCAGTTGATGCATGCATGCACTCAACTAGTGTACTCCAGTTAACTAAAGATTCCCTCATCAGTAACTCATGCATGTCTATTCTGAGAAAGACCCAGTTGAGATTAAAGACAAGGACAGTGTACTATCAGTTGCATGTGTTTTCTTATAAAGAAAACTCATGCATGCAGAAGGAATCAAATCCTGGAAGATTGCGCAGTTCTGACAGTGTGTGAGATCAGGTGATCATCCACTGGGTAGAAGAGGTTTTCCACTTGGTGAAGTGAGAGTCATCCCAGAGGAATTGCACAAGGAAATAGGCGCTTGGAGGGTAGAGAGGAAGGCTTGTGAGAAGCCGTGATTGCTTGTGAGCATCTGTGAGGATTGTACTGAGAGCTGGCTAGCTGTGAGAGCTAAGGCTTTGTATGATTCCTATGTATTTCCACCTTGTATGATAATACAGATAGTGGGGTTTTTAGCCGAGGCTTTCGCGAAAGTATATTCATGTGTCATGTGCATTGATTCTACTTCTTCTAGTTATATTGTTCAGCTCGATTCAGCTCGATCTTTAAGTTTCCGCAAATTGAAAGTAGAAGTAGGTTATATTATTTTGATTTGGTTATATTGCATTATCTGGTTAACCTACAGACAGATTTTCTACATCTTTGTTTGAAGAAGCAATTAGAGATGAAAATTGGGTGGAAGTGATGGATGAATAAATTGAAGCCACTAAGAAGAATGATACATGGGATTTGGTTGATTTACCCAAGGATAAAAATATCATTGGTGAAAAATGCGTGTACAAGACAAGGTTGAATGAGAAAGGAGTAATTAACAGATTTAAAGCAAGCGTTGTTGCAAAAGGATTCTCGCAACAACTGGGAATAGATTTTAGAGAAATGTTTGCTCCAGTAGCCAGATTGGATATTGTAAGAGAAGCCTTAGCCATGACAACTCATAACAAGTGGAAAGTATATCAAATGGATGTGAAATCAACTTTATGAATGGAATTCTAGAAGAAAAAAATTATGTCAACAACCTCCAAGTTATGAAGTTGAAGGTATAGATAAAGTTTACAAGTTGAGGAAAGCGCTCTATGGACTCAAGCAAGCGGCTAGTGCTTGGTATAACAGAATCGATAGCTACATGATCAAAAATGGATTTTGCAGAAACAACATTGAGCCTACCTTGTACACAGGTAAATGAGCATGGACAAATTTTGATTGTTTGATTATATGTTGATGACATGATTTATACAAGTGATTTTGAATTGAATGAATTTAAAGAAACCATGAAGAAAATAATTGAGATGACAAATTTCGGACTTACGAAATATTTTCTTGGCATAGAAGTTGAATAATTTGAAAAATGAATTTTTATTTACCAAAATAAACATGTCAAATATTTGCTGAAAAGATTCAGGATGGAAAATTGCAAACTTGCCCCTACAGCAGTTGCAACAGGTACAAAGTTAAGTAAGGATTATGAAGGATCAAATGTCAATTCATCTCTATTCAAAAGATTGGTTGCCAACCTCATGTATCTCACACTACAAGATCGGATATTATGCAAGGAGTGAGTTTGATTTCTAAATTTATGGAGACTCCAAAATACACACATTGGAGAGAAAAAAAAATAAAATTTGAGATACATAGTAGGAACTAGAGATTGAGGCATAATGTATGCAAGAACATAGAATAATGATTTGATTGGATATACAGATAGTGATTTTGCAGACAATTTGGATGACAGGAAGAACACTTATGGTTATGTGTTCCATCTTGGTTCATATGTGATTTCATGGGCATCTAAGAAACAACTCATTGTGGTATTTTCGTTAGCAAAAGCAGAATATGTAGCAACAACATCAACAACGTGCCAAGCAATATGGTTAAGAAGAGTATTTGATGGAGTCAAGCAGAAACAACAAGGATAAACAACAATATATTGTGACAAAACCTCAGCGATTACACTATCCAATAATAGTGTGTTTCGTCAAAAGAGAAAACATATTGATACTAGATATCACTTTATTAGAGAACTTGTGAGAAATGGAAGAGTTCACTTGAAGCCTTGTAAATCGAGTGATCAATTGGATGATATATTTACTAAGCCATTAGTGAAAGATGTGTTTGAGTTTCACAAAAGAAATTTGGGTGTTTTAAGCCCTAACTGAGACATAAACCCACAGGCATGTTTGAGTTGTCATGAGTCATGTCTTAGTTTAACGGTTGTAAATAAGGGGAATGTTAAAATAGTTAATTACCCTGCATGAAGAATTGGCTAAAATTAGAGACTCGGCTCACTGAGTCAAGTTCAGTCAAGTCGAGTTAAGTCGTATTTTGAGTAAAGACGAATTTAATATGTGGTTGCATGTCAATTTATTTTAAGCTAGTCGTTAGTAGGAAAAGGTTTAAATACCCCTCACCGGGTTCATCCCCTCACCAAGTTCAATGTAATCATCAAGGTTTTATGTGATCCATAGAAGAGTCGTAACTCGTGTATTTTGTGTGAATTATTTGTATTATTTTTTGTTTATCCTCCTATGTATGTCTAACATTGTAACATATGCATCTTTAATGCTTTGTAAGATAGGAAACTGTTGAAACTATCCTCGTTATGGGCCAGTCCTCACAAAAACTTGAATATTTTGTTGAACTTAAGGTTGAACCTGTGGAAAAGCTTTACACTCCCAAAATCTAAATATTTTGTCTTTACAAAATTAAAATTAAGGGTGAACCTTTCAGCAAGCTTTATTTTAACGAGAAAAGATTGTGGTCATGGCGTTTGGATTGTGACAGGTTTGAAGGATCGTTAAATAAATTTGGAGTTATCTTTAGTGCAACCTTTTGGATTTTTGGGTGCCATATCCGGCAGAAAAATTTAAGGCAAAATCTTGATTTGGGTTATTTAAACTGGTCTTTTTAGTGTATATATGGATTCAACACCCTGAAAAACCCTAAGGCACTTGGATTGTGCAGGGGTTATCAATCAAACTTGTGATAACTTGTGATTTCAATAAATTCTTATCAGATTCTAGAGAAATTAAATCGGAAAAACCCAAAAAATAGCACTAAAGACAACTTCAATAAATATTATCTGATAAACAGAGCAAACATAAATGTCTTTGTTTGGACTCTAATGGTTGTCTTGATTAGCGTTTCAAGGTATGAAGCCTTAGAAACATAATTCGTTGATATTATTTGGTTTAGTTTAGCCATGTGTGTACCTCGCTTTCCCAGGTGATTCGGTGGACTAATGATCAGTTGGCTTGCTTCTTGTCCGAATATCCGAATAACCGAGCTTTGACCCATTTTGGGGTTTTCATCGTCCAAATCTATCACCTCACCCCTTTCATTTTTCCCTTCCTTGATCGGCCAACCCCGTGTACTGTTTTCTTGATAGCCTGTAATATTATCAGTCGTCTACGTTTAAAAAATTTGTTCAGTAATGTTAAGAAAATAGCGTTTTTACTTGAAAAAATTCAGAAATTAGCTCTTGTCTTAGCATTTTACTTGAAAAAATTCAAAACTTAGCTCTTGTCTTCCCAAAATAATGGTTTAATAAAATTTAGAACTTAGCTCGTCTTCCCAAAATAATGGTTCAATAAAAATTTAATTCTTCCTTAAAGTTCTCTACCTCGTTTCAGGCTTTAAAAAATATTTTGAATTCTGTTGAACACCTAATCCTCTAAGGGTTGGTGTAGAAGCTGAATAGGAAAAAGGAGTCCAAGAGACCACTTGGAATATGAATCCAAGGGTCACACTATGTACTATTAATGTATATCATTGTCAATAATAGACGCACTCTCATGCTTATCTTTCATATTTTGTTGCTACCATGTATGTGTTTAACATGGTATCAGAGCGGGTGATATCCTACCCTGCTCATATTTGAGCTACTTATGGCATTTCTGTGCAGGTCAGTCTTCCATCTATTATTTTGTTTCCATTCTCAGTCTGGCATGCAAAACGCTCCTCCTTCCATTGCTTTTTTGAATGAAATAACTAGATATTTATAATCCTTCTGCAGCTAGTGTTGTTATCCCACAATAGAAGTGTTTTCTTTGCTTAATTTGGTCATCCCTTTGTTCAGAAAATAAATCGTTCTGACAGGTCTTTGGATTCTTTGTCTACCTCTCTACGCCTCTATTTTTTTTTTCTGCAATAGTAACGTTGGTAATTTCATTGTGATTATTCTCTGCGCGCTTAAGAAATTCCAACATTGACATTTATGTTACCCTTGCCAAACCTGCACTCCATACATTCTCCAACTGCCAATGATATATATATCTACCTCGCTAATATATATTAACTCTATGCCCCAACAAATAAATGGTTATATTCCCACAGACGTCACCAATCATTTAATTGTGATACTCACTGTATAAACAATATCTCTCATTTTGGTATCTTCTCTTTTTGGTTGGAAGCTAGCTTCGAGTCTTTGTGTGCATATTATTTCATCTCCACAGTGAATATCTGAACAATTCAGGCTCAATTCCAGCGTCTAGAGGCATATATTAGATAATAAGGATCTTGTGTTACTGCTGCATCAAATCTGTTACCAACCACTTAAGCACCGCAGGGAAATCCCTCTGAATCTCTGGTGATGTTGTGTCGCCATGAGACAGAGACAGGCTTGGTGGCCGAAATAGTACAAGGGGGCTCATCCTCGTTGTTATCACTGAAAATTCCAATGCCAAAAGTTCAAAACCGCTCACATTAGTTTGATGCGCATAAAGCCTTTTTAGCAGTTTCGCAGCGCAAAATGTTTAGGTGGTTTCGTAGCGCATAATTCATAATTTGCACTGGCTGCGCTACGAAATTGGGAATTTGTCCGAAACCATTGCTCACCCATATCACTTTTGTCTCCTATGAGTTATGTGGGAATATGATATATGCATAGAAAAGCCTGTTTCGGCAAATTGATGGTGAAGTTTTGTAATTCATCTGAGTTATGGCTGCAGGCTTGCTTGCCTTCTAGTGAGAGTTTAAAGCTTGTTAACCAGGATAAAAGTCCTCAATCAGTTCCACTGTCAATGACAGCTGAGGTTAATAGAAAGGTGGCTTTTGAATAAGGTGTCAATCATAAGAAGGAAAGCATATCAAGATTTAGAAGATGCTAGTCGTGGAATAGTGCCTTAGAAGATACATCATTGGAAAGAGAGGATTTTCAGACTTTTGCAAGTGATTACTTGAGAGCTCTTTCTATATTGGAACGCTTGGAAGAACCCAACAGTCGTCATATTTCACAACTATGTTTTAAGATATGTTTGGTTCTACAGATGCAGAACAAGATCCCAGATGCACTAAGCTATTTAAGATCCCAGCTTGTATATAAACGAAGCTGAGACATCCAAAGATGAAAGTTCTGGCAAATATGCACAGACAAATAATGTTCCCAAGGGAGATCTCCATACTGGTACACTGGCTACAACTGCTGTAGGTGATGTTTGTTACAGGCATATTTCTCTGTTTTAAGCAGTCAGCTTCCAGGAGGTATTTAGCGCGGCTGAAAGAATATTTTCAAAAATTGAAAGAGGTTTTTATTCCTAACATACTGAACTAGAAAAACCTCTTTCAGTTTCTTCAAATTGATTATGAGCTGGGAGAAACGAGTGACTAAAGTTGCGCTACGAAACTGTTGTAGGTGCAGTTTTTAATTTCCTGTTTTACACCTCTTTTTCAAAGACATATTCTGGGCAGCTGGAGTAGTGTTTTAAAAAACCAAAAGAGGTTTTTGTTAAGCACAGCTAGGTTCACAAAAACCTCCTTCAGTTTTTCCAAATACGTTTTCTGTGAGAAGTTATGAGCTCTGTCCCGAGACCCATTTTTCAGGCAGAACAGCAGTTTCGTAGCAGCTGAAGCTAAATAATTCAATCTCAAACTAGAATTGAAAACAAAAGATTCAGTGGCAGATGTGTATTCATGGACGGTTCCAGCCCTCAAGCAAGCTAAACTCATAAGAAAACTGAACATGAGCCTGAGATCTGAAAACAAAGCTTTAAAGAAGGAGGTGACCAGTTTGAAGAAACAGCTAGGTAAACTAGCTCAATGATTTGAATGAAAAGGTGCCTTTCTAAGTTTTGATAAATTTTGTTTAAGCTCCATCATTTTGAAACTATTTAGGTCCCTAACACCTGTACAAAATGTCTGAAGAAATCATGAGTTTAAGCAGAAAGCGCTTCAAGATAAATATGTTCTGTTTTGACAAAAACAGCAGTTTCGTAGCGCGCTACGAAACTGCTGTAGATGCTGTTTTATAAGAAAACAATGAATTTGATGATGAGGTCAGCGAATTTTGAAAGGAATGCCTCGAGGACAGGAGGGAGACCATACAAGGCTATCATAGCAATTCAAACAGTGACAGGTGTGAGTTTTGGAGAAAAGGTGAAATATTTTGTTTTTTGCTAAAGTTTTCTTAAAGGTACTTTATGACCGAATTACTAGGGTTCTGGTAGGGTTACCGGAATTTTTGGTTTGTACACCTGTTCAGTCCACAAGGCATCCAGATCATGAGGCATATGGTGTTATGCGTTGTTATTGAAGAATTAAAGAGCTTGGAGCGTGGTCTTTAAGTAGTAAAGAATAATGGAAGACAGGGACCATGAAAACAGGGCACTCATCTTTACTAATTAATGAGCCATCTACACAGCTAGTATCCAAGGCCAGCTCGTTCAGTGAATGCTCCTCCAACATATCTCGGCCACAACAGAAAATGTACAGGTGTCAAAGCTCAAGAAAGGCATCATGCATACGAGGAGATAGAGTTAGAATTTCAATGTGATTAGGACTCTATGTATTTACAGCACAATACCTTATGTATTTAATAAGTTTGTTTAAAAATAGATAAGGTTAGTTAATGATAGATCATCGAGCTCCCCTCATGCTGGAGGAGGAGACTCAAGGTAGTTTTAGTTTTGTTTTCCTATATATAGGAGAAACTCTGATGTAAGTAGGGTTGGAGATTTATGAAAAAAACAGAGTTTTTATATTGGCTAATGTAAAAGACTTTTGACAGTAATAGAAAGATTACTTTTTCTTCCCAAGATTCATCTTGTGTTCAAAGGCTCAGAATATATGTGGTTTTGTCTTTATCCTTTCTGTTTTACATCTCAATAGATATGCAATCACTCTGAATTCACCTAGTGCTCAGACTTCCTGTGTATGTTTATGAGTTGAGGTTCTTTTTGAGAAATGTTCTGAGTGTTTAAACATTATATGCCTTGGCTTCCATGATTGAGTAGTTAATAGTTTACTGCAGAAGTTAATGATTGAGAGGTGTTTGACTCCATGAGCCCAATGGAAGAAGTGTTATTTTGTTGTTCCAACCAGCTTATTTTCATGTACTGTTTGAAGAGTTAGCCATATTTTCTTGTTATTAATTCATATCAAAAATCTGTGAGAGAGCCCTCTCTGACTAAGGAGGCTAAGCCTTAGTCTAAAGCCTGGTTTGAAATAGTTGCATGAGATCTTGCTAAGTAGCAGCCCTTAGTACACGATTTTGTGATAACACTCGTCATAATCATCGTCATGTAATAGACATTTTAGACCGGATATTTCAAGAAATCCAACGATTTTCAGAGGGCGGTGCCCAAGCGGGCTCACAGCAAGCAGCGCAAAAGCTCAGGAACCCCAATTCACGGTTGGTCTACTTCTGAAGATTACGTATTACAGAATGAGGGCGATTTTCAGACTCTGTAACTGAGCTCGTCTTTGGAATCCTGTGATTGTCGGGACAACCGCCAAAAGTTTCTTTAACAGAGCTCTTCTTCTGTGATATTTAGGATCCTTTCGAGGTTGCCAATCCATATAATCTCCGGGCAGATATTCTCCCATTTCATAATCAGCAAAATATTTTGACATTGCATTGCTCATCTTTGTTCTTAGACTTATATTTTTGTGCACATTTCGAAGTTGTAAGGTGATATGCTTTAGGAAATTGCTAAAACAAGGTCACAATGATTGTATGCTATCATTCCTCAATAAGGTTGTGAGAGCCAAGAGATGGTTGGAACTCACCATGGCCATTGCTTATGTGGAATCGAGTGGATGAGACTAGAACCCATGTCTCCTCATAGCATATATATTATATTTTATTTCATTGTGCATATGTATGGTCACTGATTTGAAGGTTGTATTATATGTGTGTGAGTTGGTTTCCAGTCTGAGCTATCTGCAGACTTCCCCCCTGCTCTCCCATTATGCTGGCCATCCAAGTTGTCCATCTTGGTTTACAGATTTGAGCTAACAGTTATATATATATATATATATATATTGTTGACACCTAATCCTTGTGATTGGGTGAATATATGTAAATAGATAAATAAGAAATATGAACAGTCATCGGGAGATGAACTGAACAGTCTCTCCCTCATGTATATAATAAAGACCTACTTGATGGAATAACATATACGAATCATTTTTGCCTTGAGGAGTTACTGCCTGGCCTAACATGGTATCAGAGCCAGATCCTTTTTGTAGCTTTTATGTCCTTTGTAACTCCCTAGTCTGCTCCTCTGCTCCCCATATAATTCAGTGCCTGACATATATATATATATATATATATATATATATATATATATATATATATATATATCACCATCAGACCAGGCCTGATTTCTTCCTTAGACTGAGTTATTTCTGAGCAGAAGATTGAAGAGGATGTGTTTATTTATGAGCAGAAGAAGTGTTGTAGCAGTGTGCCAGTGAAGGAGGAAGAGTCATTCTTTTGTGCACACAATTATCACTTGCATTTTCCTACAGTATTTGTGTGTACCTCTTGGATCGCTTTTTGTATGCATGTAGCCACCTATACATCAAAGACCAAGTTGATTTCTTACACCTGTAGCAGCTTTTTTGAGACAAAGACGAGTTGTTCTCATCTTTGTAGCAGCTTTTTTGAGAGAAATACGAGTTGTTCTCATCTCTGTAGGAGCTTTTTTGAGAGAAAGGCGAGTTGTTCTCATCTCTGTAGCAGCTTTTTTGATAGAAAGACGAGTTGTTATCATCTCTGTAGCAGGCTACATTCTATCACTACAGATCTGCATTTCCTATTCCTATAGCAACTCATTCTTAGAAGGGGACGAACTAATGTGATTCCTGTAGTAGCTTGTTTGGAGTGCCAAGTTGGG
This sequence comes from Pinus tabuliformis, assembly GCA_031772625.1. Classification (NCBI taxonomy): domain Eukaryota; kingdom Viridiplantae; phylum Streptophyta; class Pinopsida; order Pinales; family Pinaceae; genus Pinus; species Pinus tabuliformis. The sequence goes on from CM062807.1 coordinate 1,241,536,466, forward strand.
TTCAGACAGTCCCAAATCAGCCCATTCAATCTTTGTCCATTGGAATAAACTACTAGGTGTATTCTCTGCATTAGTATTGTAAAATTTTGGCGTTGCTTTCTGTGCTGGTTTGAAACATTGAAGGTTGCAAACTGAGTTCTATTTATTTTAGATTATTGTTAATGAATTGAGTTGACCTATTGAAGTTTAAAAATGACTCAACTTAGCAATTTATTAGAGTTATTAAGAACTATAATTATGTCAACTATTGAAAGCACAATGAACATTAGCAAGGAAACTCTTTTTGACAATCAAACTTTCTTGCAATATACACAAGAGAAGATTTTTTTTGCAGCTTGAATCTCAACTTCAACAAGAAGAGATACAATAACATAAGCATCATTATATTCAGAACATTGAGATAAACTCCCATCAACAGCAAGTCAATATTGTTGAAGTTCATTCAGATTTAGTACCCAATGAAGCGGCAGTTGTACATGCAAATGTAGAAATTCAGTCTGCACTTCCCAAGCCCATCATCATACCTTGGGAAGAGCTTGTCCAAAACAAGCACAGAATTGGTCTTGGATATGACAAGGACGTGTCCTTTCATATTCCAAGTTACTCAAAGCCCATCCAGTTTTTGTTGAAGTTTCTAAGTTTACTCAGTTAGAAACCCTCCATGCACTTTATCTGATTTATTCCTACCTACTTGTTATTTTCGTTAACAAGTTATTTACAATGTAAATACTGAAAATAAACACTAGTGCATGCTCAACATATTATAGATCAGCAACTAAAAAGAAACAGAAACAAACACACCATATGAAACCATTATTTTTTGACCAATGTCCCAGGAAAAACCCAATGTGGGGAAACTGGTGAAGCTATCTGAGGGTTTTCTTATTAAGCAATATCAGAGTACAATTTGGGTGCCGAAACTGGCCTACCCAATAGAGAATTTCCTTGGCAGTAATACCTCTTGGTTTCTGGCAAATCTCTTGGCTGAAACCCCGGACAATCCTTTCGATAGCTCCTCAGCACAAAACTGCTCAGAAACCCCAGCGTCTACCCAATCTGGACTACGTCAGCCTCTCCTAGCCCAGCACTGGCCCTATGTCAGCCTATCTTGGCCTGCGTCAACCCCAGGAGGCCCTTCGTCAACTCCCTGAGCCTTTGCGCTGGCCTCTCTGGTGCTCTGTGCAACACTTAGCTGCCTCTGCATGGCCTTGCGTGAGCACTGGCTGCTCCTGCGTCACTCTCTCTAGCTACGTTATTGCTCTCTCGGCACTATCTTTGCCTCTATGTCTCTCTCTATACTCAATGCCCCTCAGCTGCTCTCCTATCACTAATTCTATCTCTCTTAACAAACCCCTCTCTTGAGAATAGAATGAGTGATCACTCTGGTGTGCATCTCCAAGTGACCCTCAAGCCTCCTCTTATACTTTTCCTATTGACATATCAACGGCCGAGTTTAAGTCCCTAATCAATGACTAAGATTAGATTTAGCTAGATCCTTGTCTTTTGGACCACTCTAACACAGATTCATATTAATACACATTAATATTTTATTTTACCTAAGTTTAGACTTAGGGACTCCATTAAAAATATTAATTATTTTAATATCTCCTTATCTGTTTAGAATCTACCCAAACCCTTTTTGGGTATTGGAGATCTCATGTGCCCCAACCTCTCCACCAAATTTCGTGGCTAGAGCACATCCGATGCTACCCCAAATCAACACTCCCTCTTAGCGAGGACTATGCTCTAGCAATACTCCTCACTGAGTATTACTCTAATCATCTGGCATCGATACCTATGTTGATGCTAGGCCTTCCTACCCAACATCCTCTGCACTGCTACATCCTGTACTACTGCCCATGGTTCTGCCACTGCCACTGTTGCATATATACGATAGCTCCCTCTGGATCTGTGTTGTTCCTGGTCCTTTCTCCCAGCACTGCATCCACACTGCACCTTCTCTCATCATGCTCCATCGTGATGCCCACTGCTGCACTACAACTCAATTACTGAGAAGTAAGTAACTGATCTCCCAACTAACCTCCCTGTTGGGCTAGAGACACCCACTGATGCTGAAGCTCCCTCTGCCGATGATAAGTGCTCCCTCTCTAACCTCTCCGCTGCTGCAACAACTCCCTGCATCTCACAATGTTGCACACCTCTTTGTGCCATCCTACACTGGTGCAAAATTCTCGTGTCTCTCGCACTGTTGCAGCCTGCTAGCCCTGCGCTATCTTGGGACTCCTGCATTGTAGCTCTCTCTGCCACTCCATCCGCATCCATCTCTACCCACTCAGCCAGTCCTACTACTCCTCGACGGGGCTCCCGTAGCAAGGCCTAATCCAAGAGGCTGGGTACCTCGAGGATCCTATCCCTCATCGCCTGTAGTCCATCTGACTACAGCTCTATGGCTCCCCACTTCTGCTCAAGTGGTGTGTGTGCACTCATGGCATAGTCATCGTCTATCAAAACTTCCTTCTCTGCCCGTGCTGGCGCTGCCTTAGTCTCGAAAGACTCTCCCTTACTCTTCTTCCTTGGACACTAGGTCGCATAATGACCTAGCTCCCCATAGTGGAATCACTTTATCTTGGAGACATCCTTCTTCTTCCGCTTTTCCTACTTTCCCTCAGATGTTAGGGCCATGTCTTCCTTCTCCTTCTTGACTTTGATCCCCTTGCTGCTACTACCCGTCTTCCACTACCGTCCGATCTCTTCCTAGCAAGGAACTGCCCACATCTCGTCCCAAGGTGGAAGTGTCACTCTGCCCAGTATACTCTGGAAAAATACCTCCCAGTCTTCTGAGACATCATTCAAGGTTGTCCTCACCATTAGCTCCTAATCCGATGTCGCCCCTATAGCAATCAACAAATCTCGAATCTCATTCAGTCCTCCAAGCAAGGTGTCAATTGGTTGTCCCTTCTTCATCTGATACGACCTCATCTGATTCTCGAGCAACATTCTTCTCTGCACATAAGTATGCTGGTATAGCTTCTTGAGAGCCTCCCACATCTCAAATTTTATTTCCTTATTGACTATGTGTGGTACTACATGATCCTTGACCCCGTCAAGGATAATGCTCCTAGCCCTTGCCATCGCCTCCTCGTACCTATCATTATCACTGGGGTCGACTAGGACAGCTATTACCTTCAAGGCGAAGTTCTTGACACGATTCCTGTCAAGTACAGATAAGATTCTGGCCTTCCATACTGTGAAGCTTGATGCTCCGTCCAGTCTATCCTGGTCTCTTGCTCCATGTAGTGCCATGATGCTCCTTGACTTCCCTCCTGGAAGTTCTCTATTCGACTCCTCTGAGTCTCTACTTCCCATCTGGAAGTTCTCTTCTAGACTCCCTCTGAGTTCTAATTTCCCTCCTGGAAATCCTTCTGGCGCTGGTCAAGATGCCCCCTACTCTGATCGTCTTGTGCAACCACACCACTAATCCGGGTTCCTCGGCTAGAAACCCTCAGTATTAACTCCTCTAGCCTTGCTCTGTCAGGTATTGTTTTGATTACAGTACCTCACCAGTTCCACTCTGCAATATTCTTGCAACCTTCTAAACCCCAGAAACTGCCTATCTGTGGACTGCATCAGCCCCTCTCTTCCTCACGCTATTCCTGCGTCACCCCAAATGGGTCTGCGTCAGCCCTAGAAGGCCCTGCATCAACCCTCTGGCCCTCTACATCAACAATGTTGGCCTCTCTAAGGCTCTGCGCAGATCCCGGCTGCCTCTGCATGGCCTTGCGTGAGCCCTGGCTAGCCCTACGTCACATTCCTTGGCTTCTGCGTTGCTAGAAACAGCTTTTGTCACCACGAGACAGTTGTTTTCTATTGCTATTGCTCTGCTCCGCTGATGTCTTTTAGTCCTCCTGTGATCTGCAATCATGCTCTAATACCATGTTGAAGTTTCTAAGTTTACTGAGTTAGAAACCCTCCATGCACTTTATCTAATTTATTCCTACCTACTTGTTATTTTCCTTAACAAGTTATTTACAATGTAAATACTGAAAATAAACACTAGTGCATGCTCAACATATTATAGATCAACAAATAAAAAGAAACAAAAACAAACACACCATATGACACCATTATTTTTGGACCAATGTCCCCAGAAAAACCCAATGTGGGAAAATCGGTGCAGCTACCTGAGGGTTTTCTTATTAAGCAATATCATAGTACAATCTGGGTGTCGAAACTGGCCTACCCAACAGAGAATTTCCTTGGTAGTAATGCCTCTTGGTTTATGGCAAATATCCTAGCTGAAACCCCGGATAATCCTTTCGGCAGCTCCTCAGCACAAAATTGCTCAGAAACCCTAGCGTCTACCCAATCTGGACTGCATCAGCCTCTCCTAGCCCAGAGCTGGCCCTGCGTCAGCCTATCTTGGCCTACGTCAGCCCCAAGAGGCCCTACGTCATATCTTTGAGCCTCTGCATCAACTACGTTGGCCTCTTTGGTGCTCTGCGCAGCACTTAGCTGCCTCTGCTTGAGCACTGGCTGCTCCTGCGTCACTCTCTCTGGCTGCTCTGCTGCTCTCCTGACACTATCTCTGTCTCTCTCTGTACTCAATGCCCCTCAACTACTCTTCGATCACTGATTCTATCTCTCTTAGCAAACGCTGCTCTAGAGAATAGTATGATTGATCACTCTGGTGGGCATCTCCAAGTGACCCTCAAGCCTCCTCTTATACTTTTCCTGTTGACATATCAACGACCGAGATTAAGTCCCTAATCAATGGCTAAGATTAGATCTGGTTTGATCCTTGTCTTTTGGACCACTCTAACACATATTCATATTAATACACATTAATATTTTATTTTCCCTAAGTTTAGACTTAGGGACTCCATTAAAAATATTAATTATTTTAATATCTCTTGATCTGTTTAGAATCTGCCCAAACCCTTTCTGGGTATTGGAGATATCATGTGCCCTAACCTCTCCACCAAATTTCATGGCTAGATCACATCTGATGCTACCCAAAATCAACAGTTTCAGAGTGTTGGATTCCTTCATGACAATTCACCTTAAGTTGTTTCAAATTTTGCTGCTCTTCCACAACAACAACAACAGATTGTGAAATGCCAACATTGTCACTGAGTTGGCCATATGCAAGATCATTGCTTTGATCTTCATCCATGTAAGCATTGTCATAAAACCAGTCATTCTTCAAATAGATGCTTCAAAATCAAGCCTCCTGCAAGAACAAAGATTTATCTTGGATGGATCACTTCTTGGCAGTGGGCATCAATAACAAAGAAGATATTCCAGTCATATGTCCAAACTTGTTCTAGAGTATTGAGCAGTCTTGTAGTTGAGTTTTCTCCATCATCTCACCTTGTATCTGACAAGGGGGGGAAGTGATGGTCATCTACAAGATCCAAAGTCACATCAAGCAAACCTGAGCCACAACCCACCATACCAGATTCAGAGTTGTAGCCAGAGACAAATATGCCCTTGAGCATGCCTTCAGTTGGTGATGCCTCTTCAAAGAATTGGTGACACTTCCTCTAGCGGAAGACTTCAGCTTCTTGTCGGTTTTGGAAGAGTTCCAGGAATTGCATTAAGCTTTCCAGAGTTGGTGGTAATCCTTAAACCATCACAGGTTGAGACCTCCCTTTTCAGGTTGAGGTTCTCCCTTTTATGTGGGGTGAGACCTCCCTTTCATGGTTGAAGGTTTCCCTCTTCAAAACATCAAGAGCACTTCCTCTAGCTAAAGACCTCAGATTCTTTCCAGACTTGGAAGAGTTCCAGGAACTGCACTAAGCATTCCAGTGTTGGTGGTCATCCTTAAACCACTTCCCTTTATTCCAACATTTCATAGAGCACATTCAGCATAGTGATGCCATGCATTTTTGCATGTTTTGTATTACAGCTCTCTTCTTGGACTCATACATAACCCTTCAGATTAAGTGGGGGAATGTTGGACACCTAATCCTCTAAGGGCTAGTGTGGAAGTTGAACAGCCAAAGGGAGTCCAAGAGACCACTTGGAATATGAATCCAAGGGTCACACCATGTATTATAAATGTATATCATTGTCAATAATATACGTACTCTCATGCTTATATTTCATATTTTGTTGCTACCATGTATGTGTTTAACAAGTCCCACTCGACGATATTCATCATATTTATCCCTTGAAGATTGAATCTTCCTGTCCAAGATGATATCTTTGTGCAACTCATTCATATACTCAGGTACCAAATCATCAACAGTCGAAATCTTTGTATCTTCCTCAGGATCCATGATCATTGGAGGTTCATACAATTTCAGATTTTCCACATTTACAATTGAGTAAATACGCATGTAAGGAGGTAAAGTTAATCGAAATGCATTATTTCCAATATTTTCCACAATCTTGAAAGGGCCATACCTGATAGGTTTTAGTTTCTTACCTTCTCCTTTCAACTTGTCTTTACTGATATAAAACCATACCTGATTGCCGACCTGAAAATGATGACCGATTTGATGCTTGTCATGGTGCATTTTGTACTTGGTTTGACTCTTCTCTAACTGATCCTGCACTGCTTCATGTATCTGTTGTATCCATTGAATGAACTTAACTGCTTTGTTTTCATCATCATGTTCACATCACCAAACATGAAATCCATCAGTGATTTTGGTAGATACCCAAAACATGTTTCAAATGGCGATCGATTAGTTGAAGAATGTAAACCTCGATTGTAAGCATGTTGCACATAAGGTAAAGATTCGTCCCACAACTTAGGATGTTCACTGAAGTAACCTTGGAGAATATGTATGACTGTTTTGTTCACCACTTTTGTCTGTCCGTCAGTCCGTGGATGAAAAGTTGTGCTCTACTTTAGTTTTGTGTCCATGAGTCCCCACAAAGTAGACCAAAACTCTCCTACAAAACGAGTGTCTCGATAAGAAATAATGGAAGTAGGTATCCCAAAATGAACTCATACCTATTCGAAGAACATCTTTACAGTTTGTTCAACTATCACTTGCTTTTTTCATAGAACAAGAATGCACATCTTGTTGAATCTATTAAACACAACATACATGTAATCATGCCCTCTCCTGGACATAGGAATTCCTCCAAAAAAATCCATGGAAATGTTGTCCCATGGTCGCAAAGGAACTAGAAGTGGCATGTACAAACCGATCTTTCGATTATTTGGCTTGTTGGTCGAACACATCACACATCCTTTAATGTACTTAACAACAGTTTCATACATACGAGGCTAGTAGCAATACCTTTGAACTTGTGTCATTGTTTTTCTTACTCCAAAATGTCCTAAAATGCGAGAAGAATGTGCTTCCAGAATGACATACGCTCTTTCTGTCTATGGTATGCACAACTTACCCAAATAATATGACAACCTGTCATGAATATGATAATTGACTTCTTCCACTTGAGCATCATGAGTTAGTGATTCATAAATATCTTTGAAATCAACATCTATACTATATTGTTCTATATAATTTTCATGTTTCAAATAATTATTCTATAGCACTACTGAAGCATTCAAAGATGGTCTAGGCAGCATATCAGCGACTTTCTTTATGACACCATTCTTGTACTTAATTACTAAGTGAAATTGTTGAAGGAATCCCATCCATCTGTAATGACAAGATTGTTGCAGCTTAGTTTGAGACTGCAGGTACTGAAGCAGCTGATGATCTATGTGAAACATTGTTTCCTTACCTATTAAATAATGTTTCCATTTCTTAACACTTTCTACCAAAGCAAACAGTTCTTTATCATGTGTCAGATAATTCATTACTACCTTAAAAAAAGTTTTAGAATGAAAACAAATTGGTTTCCCTTTTTGAAGTAAGACTGCACCCATTGCATAACGACTAGCATCTGTTTCACTTTTGAATGGTTTTTGAAGATCTGGTAAAGCTAATATTGGTTCTATGACAATTTTCTGCTTAAGTGTATCAAAAGCTTTTTGTTGTTTTCCTCCCCACTAAAAGGGAACTTTATAGCTTTTTAAAGCATGTAACAGTGAAGCAATCAAAGAAAACTGAGCAATAAATTTCCTCCAATGTTGAATTTCACCTATAAAGCTTCCAACTTCAGTCACATTATGCGGTTTTGGCCACTTAACAATCACATCGATTTTAGTTGGATCTATTTTCAAACTTCCACCTCCAACTATGTAACCAAGATAATTCAATGAATTTTTCCCAAACTCACATTTGGAAAGTTTAACGTAGAATTTTTCCGTGTGCAACGCTTCCAAAACCTGCTTAACATGCCTAACATGTTCTTCCATACTTGAACTGAAAATCAGGATATCATCTAAGTAGATTATGACAAATTTATCAATGTATGGGCAGAATACATCATTCATAACCTGCATGAAAGTTGTTGGCACATTACACAAACCAAAAGGAATTACTAACCATTCAAATAGTCCTTGCCTAGTTTTGAATGTAGTTTTCCATATGTCATTTTATGCTATGTGAATTTGATGATACCCACTTCTTAAATCTAACTTAGTGAAATAAATAGCATTTTCCAGTTGATCAAGTAAATCATCTATCCTGGGAAGAGGATACTTGTTTGTTTATTGTGATCTTGTTTAAGGCCCTAAAGTCGACACACATTCTCCATGTCCCGTCTTTCTTAGGAACCAAAATTATGGGTGAGCCACATAGAGATGAACTAGGTCAAATAAAACCTTTTTCAATCAATTCCTAGATTTGTTTCTTTATTTCTTCGTTCTCTATAACTGACATGCGATACATTCTGATATTAGGAAGAGGGGCATCAGACATCAATTGTATCTCATGTTGTATTTCTCTCTTAGGAGGAAGATGTTTTGGTTCTTTAAATAGACTTGGAAAAGATTCCACCACTTTAACCAAACTATCTTTAAACTGAGACTTACAACCTAAAAAATCATCTTGTTGATCCTTATGTTTTTCTTTTACAACCATGAGTACATATTTCTTACTTGAGCTTATTAATAGCTTCATCTGATTAACTGAAACTAAATCCAAGTGTGATTTGAGTTTATGTGCCCTGACAATAAATTCAATCGCATCTTTCTTAAGGTGATATTTATGCTCTTTCCTATGAAACATTGCATCACGATCATAGAGATAAGGACTTCCTATCACTACTCCACATATGTCTGCTGGAATCACATCTAAATCCACTTCATCATTGTAATTATTTGTTATGGAAAATTTTAACCAACACTACTTTGTGACATTAATTTGAGTCTCTTTATTAGCCAACCTGTGGGTATGGTCTTGGATGATTCTGTGTCTCCAAACCCAATTTATTAACTAAATATTAAGATATTAAATTTGTCTGTGATCCACTGTCAAACAATGTATCTATTTTCTTGTGCTTAGAAGTTATCCTTATATGAAATAATTCAACCATTTTATCCTCATTTAGATGATTTTAGTTTGAAGAAGATGCATAAGTACTATAACTTGAACCAGTGTCAGAAGTTTTACCTGTCGAAACCATTGTGGTTATTTTACCTTCATCCCCTGAGTCGGAGCCCAAATCTTGTTGGATTGCTGCATTAGCCTTCTTTTCACCTTTCTTCTTCTGGAACTTCTTTGGTCTAAGTTCTGGGTGAAGTTTCCAACATTTGGACTCATCATGTCCAATCCTTTGGCAATGAGTACAAGTAGGTCTCTCACTTTCCTTCTGAGCTATCGCTGATCTCTTTCCCTTCAAATTGCCTTTCCTCTTGATGTCTTTGGAATCCTTGATTTCCAACTGTCTCGATGGTTTCTATGAAAACTTGAATAGTTTGCCACCTGACTCAATATGTATGGATTGAACACACAATTCATCAAAGTTATCAGGATTAAACATCAATAATGTATGTTGTAAATAGGAATGTAAACTGCCAATGTACTTTAATAAAGTTTCACGTGTATCCAATGGAATACCAAGCGCCAAAGCTTTCTTCTTGAATTCCTAAGTAAACTCTCGAGCATTTTTCCCCTTACCTTGCCTCAAATGTTGCCAATCAAATACAACTTGCTGCATGTGTCCTAAAGGATAGAATTGTTCCGTGAGAGCTTTTAAAAACTTAGACCATGAAGAGATGATTTTACCTTTCTGCTTTACATCTATTTGAGTTTTACTTTCCCACCAGATTAAAGTTGTTCCCCCCATTCTAAGTGTAGCTAACTAAATTTTCATTTTACCGTTAGCAATTTTTTGAATACGACAATACACTTCTAATTGCTTAATCCAGTTATATAACTTTTTAGGATTCATTTCACCATCATAAACAAGTAACTCAAATTTTGCATCAAGTTTTAAAAGAGATGTTTTCTTAGGTTTCTTTTCTATTTCATATTATGAACTAGAAGAAGAAAAAGAAGAAGATGATAATGGAGATGATGGAGGAGAAGGAGGTTTATCAGCCTTGCCTTTACCCTTGTCCTTCTTCTATGTCTTTGAAGAAGAAGCTGCATCTCTCGCCTTCTTATCTTCGTAGAGTTCTCCCAACATCTGTTGCATGCTCAAAAACACTTTCTGAAACTGTTCCTCGCTCATCTTTGCTTTAGGAGTTTCACCTGCATCAAATCCTGTCATGGTCGATTTATGAGCGACTCTTCGCTTTCCAATCTTTGGATCAAACTCATCAAGTGTTCCTTCTCCAAGTTGCGACTTTGACCTGGTTAACATTCACTGGAAAAAAATTATACCAAACACAACCTACTATGATACCAAATTATATGATCTGAAATCGATCATAAACTAAAACTGAAGTAGAATTTATTAATTGCCAACAGTGAATTGATTATTAACCTTAAGTGTTGAATGTGGAAGACTGAAGGAAAGTAGTTGATTTAAGACTGAATCAATAACTTAAGAAACATAATTAAGCTTGAATTTGCAGTAAAAACAGATATGGAAGACAACAAACATTGATTACCGAGTTCGTCCCTGATGGACTACTTCTCTGGGTGTGCTTTCAAGATGGGCATCTGCTTTATTAGGATTGATCAAAAGAGGTCTTTTACACAGAAAAAATACCACACTGAATGTGCACACAGGAACTTTTTGTCTCTGTCAACAGAAATCTCTCTCTCCTATCTTTCCAACGCCTGTCTCGATTCCCAATTCCGCCTTTGGACGACCAAGATAGACTGAAATCAATAACTGCCTCTCTAGCTCAGCATCTACTTACAAGACTTCAAAATCACTCTAATACCTTTACACGAGAAAAATGATGAATTTATAACACTCTAGGTTCATTCGAGGCTCCCATGGATAAGATAGGCATGAATGGGTTTGATTTGGATAGGTAGATGCTCGATCTTATGACTAGTGGACACCTTAGTGTTAAGTTACATGGTGATTGAATTAACTTTATGCCAAAAACCAACCGAAAACCTAAAATAGACTTTATAATAAAACTTGACCCCTAGCGGTCAACTACCAGCGCAGAACAACTTAAATACTGGCATGTGAATGTTGCGGTCTAATCGCAGGCTGCCACCTCCGTGGTCATCCTCTAGCGGTTCTGGCTTGTGGTGCGCCCCGACAGTTTCATGTGACAACCTACCTCCGACAGTTATGGCTTACCTCCGCGGTGGTCACAACAGATTTCTTCGACACAGTCACAGTCTTCCCACTAGCGGTAAGTCTGTTCACATGTGTTGATGTCTTTACGATCTTTGCCATGGTTAGGGACTGTGCGGTAACTCAGTTCTGTTCACATGTCACTGCAACCTCCAACGGTTTAACCTCTGCACGGTTTAGACTGTGAGTTGTTTAGTTTTTTAATATATGATTTAACCATAAGTCTGAAATGGGTTATTTACTTAGGTTCATGTGTTTAAACCTTATACATTAGGTTTTCTGCACATAGGTTTTCACCATAGTTTTGTGACATAGGTTTAGCCACTTAGGTTTGTGACATAGTACTTAGGTTTTAGGATAGGTTTTAGTATCATAAAGATCTTCCACCTTAGCCTTAAAACCTTTACAATTACATAAAGTTCTGTCACACCATGAAATACAATTTGGACCACCTCTACCATGATGAGGTAACCAACATCGGAAGAACTGAAGACAACACTGGACACTGAATAACACTAGCGAAGCTAAAGCTTGACCTAAACTCTGGACTAACAAAATCCTCCTAGATCACTGACCATAGACCTCTATCCTTAACCCTTAACCTTGATATGTACACCAACCACACACATAAAAATGATGAGATTCCAAGACACATGCATTATGAAAAAAGTAAAACGGATCTCTTCTTAAAAGTTTTAATGAGGGATTTGAGTTCCTTAACATATAATGACAACAATGATCACATATACCGCAAATTTACTACTATCCTCTCCACTACAATTAACAACTCTAAGGATGTATCATATAATAAGACAATAGGACTTCCAACCCGTGGTATGACAATGATTGTAAATCTGTCAGGAAAGCGATTAGAGATGCTCCCAACAAAACTATTAAGGATGAAAAAATCAAGGTGTACAAAGCTCTTATCAAAAGGAAAAAAAGAGAGAGAGTATATAAACAAGAGGAAAGGTCATCTCCTTAACCTCTCTAAAGTTGAGTCTAGAAAGTTTTGGAAGAACATTTTTGTCCGTAAATCAAAAGCAAATAATCTGATCTCTTTAAAGGAATTTGATGTCTATCTTAGAAATCTTTATGACTCCCCAAGCACGGTGATCTACATCAAAATAACTCCTATAGAGGGAGATGCCTTTTCTTTGGAGGGCGTGGAATCTAGGATTAAGAAGTTGACTATTGGGAGAGCTAGGGATATTGAAGGGTACCAAGCTGAAATTCTCAAAATTGGGAGGTCCATCTTCACCCTGCACTTACACAATCTGCTAACCTTGGCGGTTAAACAAGGCTTCCCTAAGATGTGTGCCAAAATCCTTATTGTGCCTATATTTAAAAGTGGGGATAAAAATGTTCCCTCTAACTATAGGACTATCATGATTAGCCACATTTTAGCCAAGTTGTACGGGCTCATTTTGGAAAAGAAGATTAGCACTTGACTTGAGATCCATGGTAAAAGAGCCACTGTGCAAGCTTTTTTAGAAGGAATCACTCTACGATCAACCACCTTGTCACTCTTAGGACCATTATCGAGGATTTTCATAATAGTAACACTGACCTCTTCTGTTGTTTTGTTGATTTTAGAAAAGAGTTTGAAATGGTTCCTCGAGAGAAGTTATGGGAAAAGCTTGATGAGATAATGGCTCCTCCCGAGTTAAGGGTCAATGTTATTAGATTATACGAGAATGTTATTTCCAAGCTTAAGACAACCAAGGGTTGGTCTACTGATATTAAATGCAACATCGATGTTAAGCAAGGGTGTCCCCTATCCCCTATGCTTTTTGGCATTTACATTGACAAGCTTGAGGAATGCTTGTAAGTTGTTGGGTGTGAATGACCCAAGCTCGATGGCATAGTCATTAATCTTCTCCCTTAAATTAAGGAGATAAGATTGAGTTAGTTATCTTTCTTCTTTCTAGGAGTCCCGATAATCTCAATAAGCAACTTAAAACCCTCCCCAATTTATGTTCCAAGATGGGTATGAATGTTAATATTGACAAGACTAAAGTTATGATTATTGAATCCAAAAAGATCGCTTATTATAATTTCATTTATGATAACAATTACTTAGAGAATGTTTTTTATTACAAATATTTAGGTATTGAGATCCACCATCAACTCAACTGGAACTCTAACATTTGAGAAAAGGATTATAGGTGGTTGGAAATCTTACTATGAGCTTGAAAAACATTGTAAGATGGTCGATCTTTGGGTTTGGAGTAAAAAAAAGTTCCTCTTAGAGACTCTCGTCACCCCTATTACTTTATATGGATGTGTGGGATGCAATTTATATAGAGATTCATGGAGAAAGATTGAAATGATCCAGAAGAAATTCATAACCTACAACCTCAATATTAAAGGTAATACTCCCTACCCTATTCTCTTAATTGAGGCTAGCCTTTCCCCCATTGAATGCATGACTATGTTTAGGTATTTGATGTATAGGAAGAAGTTGTACAACATGGAAGCCAAGAAACTCCTAAAAGTTGCTTCTAACTCTAGTCAAAACCACCTTCGACTCAAGCGAGGATGACATAAGGATGCCAAGTCCTAGCTTGATCATTGGGAGATAAAGGGGGAGGTATTCTTGGGGAATAAGGATAATATTAAAAACGTCATTACTTCCAAATTTGGGGATAAGTTGTGGAGTGATAAGGAGATAGAGTGGAAAAGAAAGTTAAGTTACTATAAGGAGGTTATCAAACCCACACTTGCTAACTAGAATTACCTTTATGTCTTAACCAGTGCTAAGAAGAGAATGAATATTGCAAGGATTAGAACTAATTATCATGATCTCTGAAGTGAAACCAGACATTGGTCTATTCCAAAGATACCTTGGGACGAGATAATATGACTCCTTTGCGATACTAAGAGAGTTGAAGATGGAAATCACTTTCTCTTAGATTGTCTAGCCCTTACTCACATCTGCTCTGATTTCCAAAACATTTTCCCCACACCTAAACTCCTTGTAACAACCTTGGTTAAAAATCCATGTAAAAGTTAATAAAGGAAAAATATTAACCACGGTTGATGGGACACTTATTCCAAGATGAATGTTGGGCAAAAGCATAGTGATGGGGATCACTTGTGGTTGATTAATGGCTAAGGAAATTGGCAAAGGCAATGGCAAAGGCTTTGGAAAGGAAAAATGGCATTTTGATACATTTATTTATGAAAATAATGGAAATTAGGAGAAAAGGGAGGTGAAAGGTCATAGGTTGCATGTGAGGAGGAAAATGAAGGAAAATAATTGAAAATGAAGAAAATAGAGGCCTCATTAATAAAAAGGATTTTGAGGATGAGTTCACAGAATTTTGTTAGTTCAGTTTTGGAGCTCTCTCTCTATTATCCCCCTCTCTCTTATACTCTTGGTCACTTAGAGTTTTCTTGGAGCACTCTTGGAGAGTGTGGCATACTTGGAGTTTGGAGCAAGAAGGTAAAGGAAGAGCAGGAAAGCGTAAGAGGACATTGGGATCAACAGCTACAACGGGTTTTGCTGGCAGGTACTGAGTTGCATGTGTGTTTTCCTCACTAGTTTTAGCATGCATGGCATATGCATATGGTTTATTGGTTATGATATGTCATTGGCTTGGAGGATTGCCTGCATTCACAGTGGATTTGCCTAGCCTTGCCATTTTTTGGATAGCCATGGTGTTATGGGTTCATTTCTTTATTTTTCTAGTTGGTTCTCATGTTTCCTTTAGCTTAGGTTGAGTTACTAGTTCTTGGAAACCTTGGTCGAACAAATGCTCTAGTAGCCCTGTAACAACTTGGGTTGAGTTACTAGCCCTAGAAGCCTTGGTTGGAAAAATGCTCTGGAAGACCTTGGTGGGTTGAGTTACTATTCCTAGAAGCCCTGTTGGACAATTGCTATGGGAGCCCAACGACAGTTGTGGGTTGAGTTACTACTCCTGGAAGCCTTGGTTGGAACAAATGCTTTGGAGCCCTAGAAGCCTTGGATAGAGACTGATTTGATGATGGTTTGGTGATGTCCGACCGTGAGGTGGGATCACTATTTGATGGGTTGAGGTGGTTTGGCCTCTGGAAGCCCTAGAAGGTTTTGATTGATGTGTTTTATGAGATCCAACATTCCTGCTTGGAATATGGCACGAGGGTGACTGGCTAAAGAGAGATTTGGCTCAGTCATGTCTACGATCGGGTGGTTCGTGGAAGTCCCACAATTGGTTGGCCTTTGCATCATTAATATGAGGTTATTTCTCCTTGTTATTCATAAGTATTATACTAGTTTAAATGTGGATTATATGGCTATTGTTTCCTTGGTATTTATGTTTCTATTATGTTGGTTATGAACATGTGTATGACAGTGGCTATGTATGGCTCTCATCATGTTTTTACTTGTAAATGAATGAACAATGTATCTATGGCCTAATGGATGAAACTGCAGCTAATGTGTTGAGGCATCAATGATTCTTAGTGATTCTCAGATGAGTATGAGACCCCTATGTTTAGATCTATTGTTTAAACTTGTAGATTACATAATTGTGACATATTTGACGAAATGTTTGTCATGGCTAGTAGGGGTCTAGTCAATTCCTTATTCAAGTAATTGCATTTGTTTCCTTATTCTATTGTCATATTTTGGTTCTGACAGTGTCGTTGAGTTTTGGGTGGTGACCTGGGCTATGGGCCTGAAAAAGTGGCTCAAATCCCGGAGATGCAGGCACAACAATGGGCAGAAAAGCCCCTGGATGCATGCATACCCATGATGTGGGAGCGTCTGGGGCCTCCTGGATGCATGCTTCTCCATATCAAGGGAGCGTCCAGGATTTTCATGGTCTAAAAACTTAGTGGGACCCAGGGGCTAGTTACCTGAGTGGTTGGGATGGTTCCTATTAGTCATGTTGCTGATGTGGAAGGTTTGTATGGTGTGTTTCCATTGGTTCCACTTCCTTAAGGTGACTTAGGAGGTCAAATCATATCATAGTAACTTCTTGTCACATGTTTATCGCAGTTGGACGGTTACTTGGGTAGATGAGGAAGGAGGGTGTTACACTCCTCGACTTGTTTAGTGAACAAAACTATAGTGACCTCAGAACGCTTCTTTCCCTCTTTTTTTATCATAGAAATAAAATTTTAAACAATCCCAATTAATTGTTCCTTTCTTAAAGTTGGATAGACCATATCGGTCTTAGTGGACATTAATAATCATCGTCATCATCACAATATGTTGTAATATTTTTTTTGTAGTCTTAGAGAATTGTTTGTGTATACTATAAAACTTTGAAACGATCTTGTGTATTTGTTGTCATCTTGGGCTATAACCTTTTGAAAATATAATATAATAATTTTGTTTCAATTAAAAAAATAAAAATAAAAATACCAATTGAGGAATTAATGGTTGATGCCACTTTGTCTTATTTCTACAAAAAGGGGATTCTATTTTTTTATATGTTCTTCCCTTTTCCCAAGGCAATTTGCTTCTCCATTCCCCCCCTTCTAGTTATTGTTTTTCATGTGTTGGAGCCTTATAAACCAACATTAGGTTGTTGTGATTCATAGTGTTGCACAAAGTGATAACACTTATATTGTATAAACCTTGTGTCGATGTCACTCGAATGGATGGAAACATCACACCCTTCTAATTTCAAATTCATTATGCTCGACCTAACTACATAAAACACATTTTCATCATTTCTCTTATACATCAACTAGGAAGAAGCAAATGGCCTCCATGTATTCTATTAATCTATGTTATCTCGTATTATTAGGATTTTAGGTACTTTTTTTAAACATGCCACTTGTAGGACAACTTGGAACATCTATTATATAATATGTTGTAAGATTTTTTTGTAGTCACAAAGATCTGCTTATGTATACTGAAAAACACTGAAACAATCTCATGTATTTGATGCTAACTTTAGACACAACCTTTTAAAAATATAATATAATATTTTTGTTTCAATTAAAAGTAGAAAATACCATTGAGGAATTTATGATTGAAGTCACCTTAGTCTTATTTTTGCAAAAGGGGGATTCTACTCCTTCATGTGTTCTTCTCTTGTCCCAAGACAATTTGCCCCTATGTTTTGCTCCCTTCTAGTTAATGCTTTCCATGTTTGGAACATTGTAAACCAACATTAGGTTGATGTGATCCATAGTGTTGGACAAAACATTGACCCTTTATATTGTAAAACCCTTATGCAACTAGCACTCCCAATGAATGAAAACATCTCACCCAATCAAATTCACATTCACTATGTCATCTTATTAGTCAATTGGAGTTATCTAGAGTGGTTCGGCAGAATGGTTGGTATCCCCTCCAGCTAGGTTCAATTCCTTGCCAATGACATGATGAATGATGTAATGTAGTGAGCTAGAGTTACTAAATTTACTCTATGTTTGACCTCTACTTAGAACATATTTTCATATCCCCCCAACCCATCATCATGGAAGGAAATAACATTCATGAGATAGTTTTCGATGATTTAATATGATTGCAGGGGTACCATCTAATGCATTGATGTGTTAAAATGAGGACATTTGAGAATTCCAATGCATTTGAATCATCCAACCCTTCCTTTGCTCGATACCTTCTATTGTTTGAGACATGTTTTCAGCGATAATCAAATTGAAATTTATTTGTCGACGCATTTCGAACCAGCGAGTGTGGTTCATCGTTAGGACAAGATGCAAAATTAGACCTTGGCAACAAAATAAATAGAGAGACCGAACATTCCAACAGCTAAAAAGAAACAACTACTTTTGATCAAATCATGCCTTCCTCTCACTCGAAAGTACTTCTCACTCAATACCTTACCATCATGTCTTCCTAGCAAGCCCTTTAACTAAGTGACATTTTCAACCTATCTCTATATTATAGAAATTAAACAATAATTTATTTTCTATTTTACTTTTTATACATTTACTTATTATCATGATCTATTACACTTTTTTTTTAACTTTTACATAACTAAAATGTAAACTAAATTAATTCTTTTATTGAAATTAACTAATATTCTATAATACACCTTTCATTCATTTCTTTTAATAATATTAGAATTATGACACTCACTATTTATGGGTGTTTTTGAGTTGAGTTACATTTACTCACAAACTTCGAGTAATTTATAATTGTAATTTTATAATAATAATAATTTATTTTACCATCATAGTTTAGTGAGACACCAAAATTCTTTATTTGAATTAAAATCTGGTTCAGGGGCCGTTCACACGTATTGTCGATTGGCTCGAGTGTAAAGAATTAAAATCTGGTTCAGTGGACCGTTCACACATATAGTCGATTGGCTCAAGTGATGTCCTTATGTAGTAAATGAGGATTCTGACTCGCCGCCTATCAATACCTTGAGACAATGAATCCTTCCTAAATGCATATCCCGCGATCATGACTACTGCAGCGGCGATCATTTCTTCCTTGTGCGGGCAATTCGACATTTAAGCCTGTTCGCACATATAGCCGACATTTAAGCCTGTTCGCACATATAGCCGATTGGCACGAATGACTATAATTGGTGAATGGGCAGTGGTGTCGTTGTGTAATAAATGAGAATAGCTGGCTTTTGCGTGAGAGCTCATTAAGGAAACTCAAAATAACTTTCCCTACGACAGTCATTCATCTGTAGTGTTAGTGTAATGTTAATGCAATAGTGGACGTGATAGACTGGTAAATGACGGGCCGTTGTTAATGCAAGAGTGGACGTGGATATGCTAGACTGGTAAATGTGGATTTGCCGCACACACCAGCAGTGACGGGGCCAACGGCCAACAAACCCGATGTATATACGATTCTTCAACCCAATGTCCTTAACGTCCTTCTATTTAGGTTGGACCAAATTATTTTGGAAGGGCTACCGAGGTTGAGGAATTCTCAGGATAGTTAAAAGTGATTAGAGTTGGGTCAGAAATAATTTTAAGAAATTTATTAGTAGTAATGTTTGAATTATATTTTTGATGGTGGAAATAGATTCAACACCATCAATGTTTGAATCATGTTTTTTTATGGTGGAAATGAATTCAGCACTATTTGAAGAATTATCAGATAGTTAAAAGCGGTTGGAGTTTAGTCAAAAAAAATTCAATAAATTTATTAATAACAATGTTTGAATCATATTTTTGATGGCAGAAATAGATTCAGCACCATCAATGTTTAAATCATGTTTTTTTTACGGTGAAAATGAATTTAGTACCTTCTAAAGAATTGTCTGGATGGCTAAAAGTGGTTGGAGTTTAGTCAAAAAATTTCATATTTTTAATGGTGGAAATGGATCCAGCACCATCAATGTTTGAATCATGTTTTTTTATGGCTGAAATGAATTCAGCTCCATCAAAAACCTCTCAAACACTCAAAATCTTGAAATTTGACTACTATTATCTAAATTTACAAATATCTCTTCCAAATTTTATCGAATTTTACCAAAATTTACATAAATTTGGATGCAAAAAAAACCTATGTATGTAAGACCAAATAATTTTCCTCTTCATGGCATTGGTGCCATTCCTGGCTTGATTCGACAGTACGATTTAGTTCAAGGTGAAAGTCGTACTATGGTGGCCCGCAATGGGTGAAAGGAACAGCAAAATATTACATCTCTGACACGCCGACTTTTCCTTCAGGTTGACAAACTGTAGTTCAAGGGCACACCTCCAAAACTGCAGAGAAGTTGGGTTAAACGACCACCTACTGCTACCATGATCAGTGTGAAATAATGCATTGCTCCCTGAAGCTGTGGCCAGAAATGGCACTGTTGCAGTGTGTGCTGTGAGCAAGCCTTACCTGCCTTTCCTCAAGAATTGGCTAATCAGCATTAGCAAGCAAAATTTGACTTAACATATATTGATCTCTTATTTTGGAACTTATCTTTCCAATAAATATTGATGCCTTGATGTCTTGTATTTTCCAATAGATATTGTAGCGATGGAGGTAGAAATCTGGCGAAGGCTCCCAGAGGAGTTGTTGTATATGATTTTAGCAAGGCTGCCCATGAGGGTTGTCGGCAAAATGAAAAGTGTCTGCAAGAAGTGGAATTATCTGCTGTCTTCCCGTGATGCCCTCCAAGTAGATGTTCCAAATTGGTCTTTGCATTCCACCCCGGGATTTCTGATTCAAATCCGTTGGGATTTTCAAGATGACTTGGAATATTGGGTTATAGAAGGACACGGTTCAGAGAGCTACAAACTTCCTTTGACCCGTGAGATCATTGTGGGTACTTGTAAGAGCATCATCTGTATTCGTAGAAAAGGGTATAGCTCGGCTCTTTCTTTAGGCATTCCTGGTACCAGATATTGGAAACAACTGTCTCCTCCTGCAACATCTTTTTACGGGTTCAGTGGATTGGCTTTCGATTGTTCCACAAGGCGTTGCACTGTTCTGCTGGGTAGTTATAAGTTACAGGAGGCAACAAGATAATATAAGAATTATGATGTGTATTTATGATTCAGAGTCCAGTGCGTGGTCTCAAGTTTCCATGATGTCCCCCAACAATATTTTAATTTTTACCTGTTGGAAATGGTATTTACTGTAAAGGCAAGTTTTATTGGGTGTGCAACACTCTCAATCGCAATAGCAGGAATCTCCTGGGAGCTTTCAATATTACTGACGGAGTTTGGACAAAAATCCCGCTGCCACAGGGATGTACAAGGAATATTTATCATGAAGATATAGGTGAATACCATGGGCAACTAGTGCTAGTGGAGCACGACGGGTGCTTTGTACGCATGTGGAAGTTGAATGAAGCACAAGTATGGTGTAATCTACGCACTTTTCGTTTGGCAAAACGTACATCATTCTATTCCGTAACAGTTAATAGCAGCGGGTTGATAATGGTAATGGATCGGGAAATGAACATATCAATGTATACCTGGAAGGGGAAATTGATAACCAGGGGAATCAGATTGCCGGGGCTTCGCGAGTCTCAACGACCGGTTATAGTATATAAATCATCCTTCGAATCTAATAACTTATGGTGGCCATAATCATGATTTGTATAATGATGATCCATTGTTTAGGAAAGTTTAGATGGTTAATTTTTCTTTTCCATAATTATATTTTGGAGTTTTCCGCACAACTTTTTATATAGATATAGATATATACAATTGTTTAAGAAAGTTTAGATGGTTAATTTTTCTTTTCCATAATTATATTTTGGAGTTTTCCTCAGCACAACTTTTTATATAGATATAGATATATACACGCCGAGGACAAACTATAGTAGACCTCAACGCAGATATCTAAGGATCCTTGGTATGGAAGTGGACATTTATTGCGGCATTTGGTAGTGGTACAATGGATATGCTTAGCCTTGTTTGATACTTTAATTCAGCCGATGTTTGTTGTGCTCCTGCTTGCTTCCTTTATTTTGGGAATTCACAAAATGCTATATTTGTTAGTCTCCATGGTTTTTGAATGGGTTATCTATTTATATTTATTTTTGTCGGATGTTTTTAGTTGATCTTAGAGTTTTATTTTACAGTTTAGTATGATGTGTAAACTGTCTATCTGTTATTAAAGTTGACATTTTACTTTCATGTCTGTCTATATATATAATTATACAAAATATTTAAATAATAGCAACTCATAACAAAATTTGCAAGTAAAGAGATTAGATCCTTTTCTGTTCATGTTAGATCCATTTTATTATATCCCTCTTGACTCATGCTAAATCTGTATTGAAAAATAATAGTTTGAATTGTCCATTAAAGTGTCCTCCAAGTTTTCTTGCTCTCGTGGTTGCTATTATGAGAAAGTGTGACTCTGTGCAGTGGTGGTATTGATGTTATTTTCCCATCATGTTGTGCAGTGTTTCTTCTTTGTTTATATCCCGAAGAAAATGTGCCTAATGACTGGGAAAAAGACTACATTCTGAATATCTGAAATTCACCCCAATCCCAAGTGTATCTCCATGCTATAGGTTGGTGGAAATGACTATTGTATTAATAAATCTGACAATAATCTAGAAGTTCAGGATATCTTAATTAGAAACTAGAAGTTCAGGATATCTTAATTAGAAACACTATTGCGAGGTTAGCGATCGTAAATGAGAGCCACACTATTGATGGTCTATTCTCCCCCTAAAGGTTGGTTTAAAGATTGTCTACATGAATCTATTCATCTGATTTCTCCCCTGGTAGATGCTATGTCATATAGTACCATTTCAAATGGCAACCTATTAGCCTAACATGCATTCTTTGCAGGATACTAGGATACTGCACTATCAGAGGTCAGCGAAAAATGTAATTTTTACAATGCATGAAAAATGATCTGAAATTTTACAATGTGTATGGTAAGTATTTGTCTCCTATTGGCATATAGGACTTCATATTACTGGTTCTTTCTTTTCTGATATTGGGAGAAAGATGTTTTTCAGCCTGAGTTGCCTGTGGTTGTAATTCTTCAAATATATTAGCATCAGAACAAATTCTCTGAGTGTGAGTTGGAACGTTTGTAATGAAAAAAAAATCATAGTAATTTTTTTTTATATTGTTTGCAATAACATTAGGAAACTAACATTTAGATGAGATGAGTTCTTGAATGGTCCTACCAAGTAGAAGGTGAACATGAGAATTGTTTAGTTTATTTGCTTCAATTCTCACAATTTTCTCACTATTTAATTACCAAGGAATGCAAGCTTATTGAATTTGATTCTTGGTTTGATTCCTCCCTATGCATTGTTCATACTGACCATATTATGGGTTGTGCTGGGTCACTCCTAAAATTTAGTATCCTGCCTCTTAAAAACTGATTTTTTCATTCATGTGATAATGTGAGTTGAGTTGAGTCAACTATGTTGAAATAATATAATAATATATTTTTATTTGTGATATTAATGAAGACTAGGTCAAGATCATACACAATGTGGAACTGGGAACTAGAACCATTCTCTAAAAGGATTTTGAAAATATAAGAGGATACTGAAGCAAATTTGACAAAAACTATATCATTTGTATAATGGTCGTACTGAATTGAGGAAGTTTGTCAACAAAATACAAGAGTGGAGGTTTATTGCATCTCATATTTCCATGGAGACTCCAAAGTAATGCATACAGGACTTGGGCAACCAAGAAGTAATAATTGTAAATGTGTTAGAAAACCTGCACAGATGAATCTAGCTAGTAAAGGTTGAACACACAGCTTTGCAGAGCAAAAACACTAAAAGAAAATCGAAAGAAGAAAAGAATGATTCAATTGAAAATTATGTTACAATGCTCATGATATAGCATTACTGGGTGAAGATCCCAAGGTAACGACTATAGTGGTGATCAATGAGAAGACTCAACACCTACAACAAGTTCCGGAGATAACTAGTCAGTTGCGGAGTTAAAGAAGGAGCAAATCAAGGAGTAAATCAAGGAGTAAATCATGCAAAAGGAATTTTGCATGCAATCCCATGCTCTAACTAAAATTCCGCATGTAGATGTGTAGTAGTTCCAACATGCAAAAGGAATCTTGCATGCAGTCACATGCTCTAACTAAGAGTCTGCATGTAGGTGTGTAGTAGTTCCAACACCCCCCCTGAACACCACTATGGGAAAAATAGAAAATGGGCCCTGGCAACTAAGGTCAAAGGTCACCCAAAATACAGTGCAACTTGTACTAAAATTGAGGAAAGAGGGAAAACCTCGTGGGAAAAAGCCCCCCTCAAAATACAATGTAATCAAAAGAGAAGAGGAAGAAAAATACAGTTGCTAAGCAATCGTGTCCTTCACTCCAAGACGATCACGCAAAGAGCGAAACTTCTGCTCAGTGAATGTCTTGGTGAAGATGTCTGCAGTCTGTTCTGCTGAAGGACAAAACTGCAAATCAATGACCCGATCATGTACTAAGTCTCTGATGTAGTGCATATGGATCTCTATGTGCTTCATCCGCTGCCGTTGTATTGGATCCCTGCAAAATTTGAGAGTGCTCTGGTTGTCACACCAGATGACAATGGGCTGGTGGAACTGGACGACCAACTCAGTGAGGAAGTGTTGTAGCCACAGAGCTTGAATGGTGATGTTGACTACTCTGCGGTACTCAGCCTCAGCTGAAGAGAGAGCAATAGCAGCCTGCTTCTTGCTCGACCAACATATAGGGCCAGATCCTAGACTGAGTGAATATCCGGAGGTGGACTTGCGATCAATGCTGTCTCCCGCCCAATCAGAATCTGTGAAGCCAAGGAGATTCAATGCAGTGCCTGTTGCATAGTGAATCCCGAAGGTGATGGTGCCTTGCACATATCGGAGGATGCGCTTGGCAGCATTCCAGTGTAGCTCATGCGACTCCTGCATGTATCTGGAAACTGCCCCTACTGCATATGAGAGATCTGGTCTGGAGTGGGTGAGGTACAATAAGCTCCCCACTAGCTGTCGGTAGAGAGTGCTGTCAACTAATGGAGTGTCACCTCCATCCTCAAGGCGGACCCCAGTCAGAAAAGGAGTCGGTGCTGGCTTGCAGTCAGTCATGCGAAATCTCTCGAGGAGATTCCGTGCATACTTAGCCTGAGAGAGTTTGATGCCTGTGGCATTCTGGCTGATCTCAAGACCAAGAAAGAAGTGTAATGGACCCATGTCCGTCATCAAGAACCTATCATGCAAGGCCCTCTTGACTGTAGCAATGGCTGAAGCCGAGCTGCCAGTGATTAGGAGATCATCTACATACAAAACTAAGATAAGAAGAGAATCATGTGTCCTAAGCATGTAAACATTTGGATCAGACTTACATCTTTCAAAGTTTTGTGATAAGAGAAAAGAATCCATCTTCGCGTACCAAGCTCTCGGGGCTTTCTTAAGGCCGTAGAGAGATTTCTTCAGTCTACAGACCAAAGATGAATCCTGAATGAAACCATGTGGCTGCTCCATGTAGATCTCCTCAGATAGGTCTCCGTGAAGAAAGGCATTCTTCACATCCATCTGATGTACTTCCCACCGCTGGGCAGCCGCAATGGCAAGTGTAAGGCGTATGGAATCCATCTTTGCTATTGGAGCAAAGGTCTCGTCATAATCAATGCCATGCAATTGTTGGAAGCCTTTGGCTACTAGCCTTGCTTTCCGTCTGGTGATTTGCCCATCTGCAGCACTCTTGGTCCTGTAGACCCATTTGCATCGGACAAGTTTCCTTCCTGAAGGAAGGGGGACCTGTTGTGGGGAAAAGTATCCAACTCGGAATGACCCTATCCCTACTCTAAGGGTGATAGTACCTCAGCAACAACAGAAAGCAAAGCTATCTAAGATTTCTTCTTTATGAAAGTAAAGAGAGGAGAAAGAGATCCACCAACCGATGTCTTTCGCTAGTGTTGATCCAGTCTTCTCTCCTTGCTGCTTGCTCCCAGCTCCTTGCTCTTTCACTGGCCCAGCTACACAAAGATCCTGCAAAAAGGCAAGAGAGGGAAACTACAAGAAGCATACATTCATAACTGATTCAAGGATTAGAATAAATCAAATACACAAGTACAACAATACATCATTGAAACACATGTATATAGAAGAACCTCAAATGCTTTATTAATGGAAGAAGTAAAGTTCTGAGAGTGTTACAACCATAGAGACCCAATCCAGCAACACCTCCCAGCAGCAAGAAATCTCCTCTTCACCTCCTTCAAAGCAATCACCCAATAGCTCTAAACTCAAACCAACAGCACTTCCTTGCTTTGCACAAAATTCCAGCCTCCTTAGACCTCATGAGAGAGCTCTATATATAGGATAAATGGAGAAAGGATGAGTCAGTTTGAGACTGACATGAAGCTGCCTTGTGTCCTCTCTCTCTTCAGTTAAACTTCAGTTCTTGAGTTCACTTGGAGATCCTAGCTTCCACTTGGAGATTAAGGACCTCTTACTCATCATAGGGCGAATTTGCTGATCCAAGTGTCTTCTGGAAGCTTCCTGGGCATCTGACACCTTGCAGAATGACTGTGCCACTTGGCCAATCTCGCCCAGCGCAGGTAGCCTTCAGCTCTTTTGACATTCAGCGCAGGTACAGAGTGGGACAGTTGACATTCAGCGCAGATGCTCAGTGGAGCAGTTGATATGAACTTAAAATTGCCTGTTTTTTAGTGTTTTCAGGTGGAGAACTGATCTGAAGTGTTGTGGTTTGCTGACCTTGTTCCTCTAGGGGTAAGAACAACATGTTTAGGGACTTTGGATCCCTGTAATTATCGACATTTCATGCTCCATGCTGCGAGGCACAAAAATGTCTATAACAGTTGCCCCCTAAAGTATGAGGTCGTTTATCGGGTGAAATGCTTTATCCAGAGGATCCGAAATTCATTCAAGCGCTGAGAGGTGTCCTGTAATAAAATACAATACGATACATTATTTTTCATTCTGCTTTCATGATCTAGCTGAGGCGGGCATTCCCATGCTCAGCTTTATAAATACATTTTGGTACATAAAATAGACGATCGTCTGATGATAGACTGATAATTCTCTGCTGAAATTATCATCCTTTGAATAGGATGATCATCTGCTGCAATGATGTACATGACAAATGTTTTTATATTTCCTGAATATATATCGCAGCCCGGATGGATGAAACTAGATCCGGGGTCTTCAAACTCGTTCGATCTTCACTCTAAGTACAAGTCGATCCATGTGAGAATTGCGCTGAAGTCGAACATGGAAAGACATCGCTTGATTACCGGTCAATGATGAAAACCGTTAACAAGCGCGAGAGGAATCACCGATAATGATAATGACCCTCAAGGTACTGCAGTACAATTCACGTGGCGTGAATAAAGGACTTGGCGTCAAACGCCACGCAAAATCTTTTGGTCGAAGGTCATTGATGTATACCTGTCGCCGGAAGTGAGAAACTTGCCATTGAGGCATGCAAGCTTCAAAGTACTGAAGGGGTTGTTCCTAGATTAACTTCTTGGATAATGAGCTGAAGTCGACAAGAAGCGATCCGTCAAAGGAGGGCCTTAATGAATCCCACATCAATGACACGGAACGGAGCTAATGATTTTAGTGGAGGTGAAAACAAACTGTGACACATGATTCAGGGTGGCGATCATGGACGGATGAAGGATAATGTATGGTAGTGGATGGGACACGGTTGACACTTTCTGAATGACCTCTCTTGAACATATAACGACACTGATGCGATGGATCGGTAGCATTACCCCAAATGTGGATGGTTTGGCGAGGACCATGGTGATAAGACCGGTGAATGAAACAACCCAACCAGATGTGGTACGGAGGAAAAGTGTCATGTTCAAGAGCGACTTGCTACCATTAAAGCTTTGAGGTTCTCCCAATTTTTCCCCAGTCATTTCTGACCAGTACCTCTTTATTTTTGTCAAGCTTGAGGAGGATAACACATGCTTGTTCTATAACCTGCCCTTCGGGCAAGCCCATCGCTATGTTTTAACGAGCCTAGCGATAGGGAAACTCGTTCTCGTCTAAAGACAAGTTTGTCGCTATTTAATCATTTTAACGAGTCTAACGACAAGGAAAACTCGGTCCTTTTCATTTTTAGAGAGTCTGAAAAGGTACAGAAAGTTAACTCCAAAATTCCTTTTTCGTCATCTAATCCCTTAAGTCCGAAAAAGTATAAAACAATACATAAGGGATGAGTTTTCGGTACTTTTAACGAGCTGAACAAAACAAGCGCTCGATCTTTTTTTGCAATAATCCCTCAGGTCCAAAAAATATTAAAATCTAGATGAGGGATAGCTCTTCTGGTCATTTTAACGAGCTGGAAGGCCAAAACTCGGCAAACTTTTCATATTTTACGAGTCAGATGAAAAGAGCTCAAAGAAGACTCGTCTTTTGAGGAACGAGTGATACACAGGGATAGCAACTGATTTCAGGTACAGGTTGGAATTTTCCAATCACGGCAGTGTCACAAGGATGGCTAGGTGAAATCACTCTTCGCAGCTGTTCCTCAAAATGGGTAAACAATCATATGGAGGTGAACAATCGGCCAAATGACGGTGGAGGTGACAGGTGCAAACACGACCAAGGCTTTTATGGCTGATGAATTTACGATCACAATGGTTATTTACCGGTTCATTTTTTCTGGATGAGCTTGAACTCTAAGGGAAAGCCTGCTCACAATCTTATGTTTATTTTTTAACGAGCATGAACTATGTGCTAAAACTGCTCGGTTCTGTTTGCATGCCCCCAGCATAATAATGCAAATCGAGGTGCACGCCCCCCAAGCTTCATTTCATTCAACTCGGTGGTTGGAATGAAGGTTTACCTTTGAGAAAGGGGATTTGTTTCATTTTTTAATGAGGTTGACATAGTAAAAGAACTATCCTCATGACTCCTTGTTTCATTTTTTAACGAGGTTGACACGAGATTAGAACCGTCCTCGGAGTCTAGATCCATTAGATATAGAAGGTTTCATATTCCACTGTGTCCACTTCCGCCAGATTACTCGGAGGCGGTAGGGCAAAAGTACCCATTAAGGCAGGGTCTTTTAGGAGACCTACTCCGATATTTTGGAGCGAATGATTCCTTCCATGGATCATTGGAATGCTTCCCGTAACTTGTGAACTGTTGGGGAGAAATGTTTGTTGGTCAACGATTGTAATTCCTCTTTGGAAGGGAAATGCAATCTTCCTGAAGTAGGTCGACACAACTGCGGCCATGGCATATATCCAGGGCCTTCCCAGTAGGATGTTGTAATCGAGGTTTCCATCGATTACCTCAACATCAACTTCTACTGTTTTGCCCCCCAGTTCAACTTGCAAGTTACTTAAAATCCCGTATGGAGTGTATGATCGTCCATCAAATGCTTTTAACGTCATTGACGATTTCGACAAGGGTGGTGAGCCTAAATTTTTCCAGCAACTCATCGACATAAGACATGTAGATGCCCCCTCATCAATAATTGTTCGATGAACAGTTTTGTTGAGGGCTTTCACTTGAATAAGGAAAGCTAGTTGAGTTGGTAACTGAGGGTCATATCCTTTATGATTAAAGGCCACAAGATTGGAATCCATTGGGTCAATTCCACCTATTGCTGATAATAAAGCTTGCTCTTGGGATAAGCAATTTTGCGGTACCTCAAGTGTCGACATAACGGACGGCGATTGGGCCAGGTCCTCTATCTGTGCTATTTTCGCACAAGGATTAAATGTCGATTTGTGTACTGCTCCCTTTTGCGACTTTATCATTGGCTCAGGGGCGATGGGTGGCACAACTTCGGTCAAAGTTGTTGTCGAACTACTAGGTTGTTCATTAGCCTTGTTGTTCGACAGCTTTGGATTCCTGTAATCCTTATTCCTCGTCAAAGCATCATTTTGCTGCTTTGATACAGACAACATAAGCACTTGGGATCGGGAAGCATTTTGATTAGCAACCAGTTCGGTTCTCGGGCTTGAAAACGGATCAGTCAACACAGCTGAGGTTTTTTAACTCTTAAAGAACCTTTTAAGCTCAGCTTTGTATGGACAATCTGCTGTCCAATGATCCTCATCGCATATATGACACCCCGTAGGGGGTTTCCTTTTTCTCCCTTTCTTTTTCTTCTTGCCCCCTGGTTGCTTCAGTTGTTTGCCCTTGTCGTCCGACACGGCACTTACTTCCGAGGCAAGAAGTTCTTGATTTGCATTTTGATTCGAAGTCTTACGGGCTTTCTTATTCGAATCCCTTGTTGACTTTGCGTTTGCAGTGCCAATCACACCATTGCCGGCACGAGAGTCATTATTTGATCCAGGAGGAGGAGGGATTGAAAATTCCGGTCTGGGGGCGTCAGGTATCTTGTCATAGAGCGTGCCAGACTGAGTATATACTAAGTCTAAATACTGGGCACGAGCAATAACCTGCTCCTCTGTTACGACCCCTCCCTTGGCCACATCTTCTGTTATAGCAGGAAGAAGCGACTTTATAAACCACTCAGCTAATAGCTGATCTGGAACGTAAGTCTTTACCATTCTGCGACGACGACACCACTCATGTATATGATCAGATATATGTGTGGCCGTTGTCTGCTTGAAATTGGTTAAGATCTCTGTTCCAGTTTCGTACCTTATAGGTAACTGAAAGTGGGTTAAGAAAGTCGTGGCTAGGGAACTGAAATTGTCGAAAGAGGCTCTAGGTAATTCAATATACCATTTAGCCGCCGGACCTGTCAATGTCCTCTGAAAAAGGCGAAGCCTTATCGAATCATCATTCAAGGTGTTCGACGAACACCACAGATGGAAAGTCATCACATGATTCGACGGGTCTTCGCCAGGATTTCCATTGAATTTAGGAATGTCCGATGGAAGTTTATGCGGAATCGCTGGCCACCAAGGGGCATAAGCAATTGGATCATTCGTCAGCCGGTTTAGATCTGGTAATTCTAGAGTTGCTACAAAGGGCAACTGTTGATTCAGGTTAGGAGGAGCATATCCAGGATAAGATGGAATCGCCTGAGCAGTGGGTCTTTTCATACCAGCATAATGTATTTGATGCTGGCAACTCTGACAAGTTTGATAGCCATAACCGTTATTATACGGTTGTCCATTACTTACAAGGACTTGTTGCTCGGGTCCTTGATATGATTGCTGGAATTGCGGTTGTTGAGTTTGAACCAGCTCTGGTTTTTGGGCCTTTTGCTGTTGTCCAATACTGGATGATTGACCAAGATGAGGAGTCATAGTACTTGTTTGAGCCTGAGCCGCTCCAGATAAGGAGGCACTAACCGGAGGTTGTGATTGAATTGCCGAGACAAGAGGCTGTTTTATGGCAACCTGAGAAACTTGGGGTTGACATACAACAGGTAGCGCTTGTACTTGCGACGCAATCACCATACCAGGTATAGTGGCAACATTCGACACAGGGTGGACTGGTTGCATTGAATATGCAACCCTTGGTTGCTGAGGCAGTATTGGTACCCAACCGCTGGATGTAATTCCAGTTTGACCTGAACTTTGTTGTAAACTCCCATATGGTTGTTCTCCGGCAGAGAACAATGAAAAGGCATACTGCCCTCCATATGGTGGCAATCCAGTACTTAAAGGGCAGATTGGCCTTTGAAGACACATTGGATCAATTTGTTGAGTTTCAACATAAGAAATACCAGATGATAATCCGGATGAAGAAATAGGAACTAACCATGTCGTCGAAACAGTCTCTGATTGGACTCCAGCTTGTTGTTGACAATTTGCCGGGACAGATGGTATACCAGCGAACATCGTCGGAATAGCAGCAGGAGGCTCTGCCGCTGCTGTGTCGGATGACACAGTCCTGGATGTCGACGGTTGTTCAGACATATTTAGTCTATCCAAAAGATTTCTTAGCGATTCTACAAGAACTTTGTGATGAAGGTAGACTAACTTCGAAGATCAACGCATGAATAAAGGGTGATTGTTCCGTTTAAAATAAATTGCTAACGACGCTTTAGACACAACTTGCTTTTTCAGTTTTAAAGAGTCGAGAAAAAGCTAAAGATGACTCTAGTCTCCTTCGATGTTTTAACGAGCCCGAAGTGACAAATGCTCGGTTGGACTTTTTCAGTTATAGAGTTTGAAAAAGGCAGAGGGTGTGCCAAACCTTTCGCGAAACCACAGAATACGTTTTACGGTACGGGTGGTCGATCTTCGTGAATGCTGTGTTCGCTGCATCGCGATCAGTAGGGCGGCCGACACGGCTTCCTAAGGATAAAGGATAAATGCCTATAGGGGTCTCCCAATATACGCGACGGTACGCGGGAGCACAAGTCCGTATTAGTGCTATCGTCCCTCAGGAGGAATCACCCACCTTCGTAGAGATCAACAGTCACTACGTTTAACGACGCCGGAACACGTCTCTACCTAGACCTCTACTGTGAGCGTTATGTTACAAAGCGTTGTTAGGTTCATTCAATATATTTTAAGTTGATCTTGTTTAGCAGTTTGTCTTTCAGGATCACCACGAGATGTATTGGTACAAATTCCTAAATGCAGTTTAAAATGATAAGCAAGCTTTACAATCTTTTAACTTTGAAAATCCTAACTACTGAGGGAAAAGAAAGACATCATCTTTTCACACAGATCACAAAGCACACACTAATGCACTTTCTCCTAGATCAATCATGCAAACTTATCAAAAATGCAAATGCAAAATGCAGGTATTTCTTTTCTCTTTCTTAATGTTGATGTATTACAAAAAGAAAGCTGATGTATAATTTCGAATTCAATTTCAAGTGAAAACAAACAAGCTTGTCTAAAATCAAAAGACACCTTAAGATTTACTTGTTTCGACACTAGAAATATATAAATTCAAACCATATGACGAAAGCAAAAGCTCAATCAGCTATGAACAACAAACAAACTAACTCTTAAGATCACTACGACACTTATCACAGTTCTGGATCTAAGAGGCCACAGCAAGACTAGTTCGCTTTTCGTTATGGGAAACTGTAAATGATGTAAGAAATACACAAAGAACAATCACAGTTTCTTTATACAACCGAGGCGGAATAGTGGCAAGGAAAGTTGGTTTCAGATAGGTACATTGACTGGTAACAGGCTGCAAAAACAAGGGTGAAAACAGGGCAAGAAACAGCAGGAAACCCCAGTAGCACAAGGCAATACTGGTTCAGCGCAGGTAGTACACTGTCAGTTTGACATTCAACGCAGTTCCCGAAGGGGCTACCTGCGCTGAAATGCAGACTGCCTTTGTACAGCCTGCACTGAAGAACGAGACTTGCGTTTTTCACAGTTTCCGGGTCACAGTTTGCTAAAAAATTCACAGTTTTTGGCCAAATCAGAAGCTATCAGTCAAGTACACACTAAGGGATAATTAGGAGGATGAAAAGCTATCACTAAGAGCTTCAGAGTCCTTGTGGATCAGCTCTTCAAATCATAAACATGCCCAGAAACTGAGCTAGAGTAGCTGCCCTCTACTTTGCATCTGAAAGATCCAAATGCAGTTCGATTCGGTACTCCCTTTGTTTATGAAATGAATAGCAAGAAACACAAACAACCAACAAGATACGCTCCCCAGCGGAGTCGCCAATTTGTTGTGGGGAAAAGTATCCGACTCGGAATGACCCTATCCCTACTCTAAGGGTGATAGTACCTCAGCAACAACAGAAAGCAAAGCTATCTAAGATTTCTTCTTTATGAAAGTAAAGAGAGGAGAAAGAGATCCACCAACCGATGTCTTTCGCTAGTGTTGATCCAGTCTTCTCTCCTTGCTGCTTGCTCCCAGCTCCTTGCTCTTTCACTGGCCCAGCTACACAAAGATCCTGCAAAAAGGCAAGAGAGGGAAACTACAAGAAGCATACATTCATAACTGATTCAAGGATTAGAATAAATCAAATACACAAGTACAACAATACATCATTGAAACACATGTATATAGAAGAACCTCAAATGCTTTATTAATGGAAGAAGTAAAGTTCTGAGAGTGTTACAACCATAGAGGCCCAATCCAGCAACACCTCCCAGCAGCAAGAAATCTCCTCTTCACCTCCTTCAAAGCAATCACCCAATAGCTCTAAACTCAAACCAACAGCACTTCCTTGCTTTGCACAAAATTCCAGCCTCCTTAGACCTCATGAGAGAGCTCTATATATAGGATAAATGGAGAAAGGATGAGTCAGCTTGAGACTGACATGAAGCTGCCTTGTGTCCTCTCTCTCTTCAGTTAAACTTCAGTTCTTGAGTCCACTTGGAGATCCTAGCTTCCACTTGGAGATTAAGGACCTCTTACTCATCATAGGGCGAATTTGCTGATCCAAGTGTCTTCTGGAAGCTTCCTGGGCATCTGACACCTTGCAGAATGACTGTGCCACTTGGCCAATCTCGCCCAGCGCAGGTAGCCTTCAGCTCTTTTGACATTCAGCGCAGGTACAGAGTGGGACAGTTGACATTCAGCGCAGATGCTCAGTGGAGCAGTTGACATGAACTTAAAATTGCCTGTTTTTGAGTGTTTTCAGGTGGAGAACTGATCTGAAGTGCTGTGGTTTGCTGACCTTGTTCCTCTAGGGGTAAGAACAACATGTTTAGGGACTTTGGATCCCTGTAATTATCGACATTTCATGCTCCATGCTGCGAGGCACAAAAATGTCTATAGATCCCAAGTCTGGTTCTCGAGGAGGGAGTTATACTCCTCCTCCATGGCGGACTCCCAAGATGGATGCCCAGCAGCCTCAGCATAAGACTGTGGATCAGAAGACTGAACCAAATGACAATGCCAGGAGGGCGATGGTTCAGTGGCAGTGAGGACAAGAGGAGGCTCAATAAACTCTGAGCTAGTCCTCTGCAGATCAGAATTATCCCCCACAAGACCATTTCTAGCAGCTGGTTGGTCTTGTGCATATATCTCACGTAAGCTCCTTGTTCTCTGATTTATGACAGGGGAATATGATTCACTGCTGGAAGCCCGATCTGGGCTTGTATGTGGATCATCATTTGCATGCACTAGATTTGTATCTGAAGACTCTGTCTTTGCATCTGCATGCTCTTCCTCGGCATCTGCATGATCTGTATCTGCATCTGAATGCACTGATTCATCATCTCGGACATGAGGTAGATAAAAAGTGTCTGCATGCGGCGCTTGAGGTGCATGCGAGAGACTTTCCTCAAATTTGACACTTCGCTCAATGATGAGCTTGTCCGTAGAGGGAATCAGGAGTCGATATCCCTTCATACCATCAGGGTATCCAACAAAGATGCACTCAATGCTCTGTGGATCAAGAGCTTTCCTCTTTTCAGAGGGGATCCGGGCCCATGCTCGAGAGCCGAAAACACGGAGGTGAGTGACCTCTGGTTTAGTGCCTCTCCAAGCCTCAAAGGGGGTCTGATCCTTGACAGACCTATGAGGAGATCTGTTCTGGATGTAGTTAGCACAATTAAGTGCTTCAGCCCAGAGCTTATGAGGCAGTGACTTGGCATGCAACATGCAGGAAGCCATCTCTTTGAGAGATCGGTTCTTTCTCTCAACAACTCCGTTCTGCTGCGGAGTGTATGGAACTGTATACTGTAACTGTATGCTGGACTGAAGGCAAAGGTTCTGAAGTGCTGTGTTAACATATTCCCCCCATTGTCTGTATGGAGGGCTTTGATCTTTCTCTCTGACTGTGTCTCAACTAGTGCTTTGAAATCTTCAAAGTGCTCAAAAACTTCAGATTTGTTCCTGAGAAGATACACCCAAGTATACCGTGAGAAATCATCAATAAATGCAAGCACATACCTTGCTTTGTTGATGGAGGGATGAGGAAAAGGCCCCATGAGATCACTATGGATCAGATTT
This sequence comes from Pinus tabuliformis, assembly GCA_031772625.1. Classification (NCBI taxonomy): domain Eukaryota; kingdom Viridiplantae; phylum Streptophyta; class Pinopsida; order Pinales; family Pinaceae; genus Pinus; species Pinus tabuliformis. The sequence continues at coordinate 1,241,572,139 of CM062807.1, forward strand.
AGAGGAGAGGATGCTCTGTGAGTCTTGCCGGTGTCAAACTTTTCTCTGGGATGTTTGCCAAGAACACACCCTTCACAAACACCTTTGGAGAAACTGATATTTGGCAAGCCTTCCACCATCTCATTCTTGCTTAGCTGCTGCATATACCTGTAATTTAAGTGACCAAACCTCTCGTGCCAAAGCCTACTACTATCATCAGCATGTGTAAGCAATAAGGAGGATTCAGATTCAATAAATTCAGAAAATGTATACAGTCTGGCTCCATTGTTTACCTCACCAGTTGCAATTTTGGCATTGCTATGTAGATCATATATGTTCACTGCATCTGGAGTGAATTCCACTCTCTTTCCGGTGCCGGAATGAGTGATCTGATAAACTGAAAGCAGGTTTACCGAAAGTTTTGGAACATGAAGCACCTCTTCAAAGCTTCCGTGTAAAAGTTCCACTCTACCTTTTCCGGTGACCTCAATAGGTGAGTCATCTCCCATGAGGATGGGAGGTCCTTTGCATGCATCCAAAGAGGAATAGACTTCCTTTGCAGCAGCCATATGATGTGATGCACCAGAATCTATAATCCATGCATCAAGAGAAGAATTAATTGCAACTAAAGCATGAAAATTGTTACCTTTCCCGTGTGGCGGATCCTCAGTTTTCTTCTTGGCGCTCTGAGGGATGTGGTCCCCAAGGTTGTGCTTCTGAAGGATTTCTGCCATTTGGTCAATTTGTTTCTTCATGCAAGAGGATTCTGGATGGAATCCTCTTTGACAGTAGGTGCATCTGTTTCCTTTCTTCCCTTTCTCATTTCTTGAGCTGGAGGAGTCATTGAAGGGCTTGGTGTACCCTTCCTTCTTTGGATGGGAATGTGCTTTTCCTTTGTCTTTTTGCTGCTGATTTTTCTGATTTGAATCATATCTGTGATTTTTATTGTGGCTGCCATCATGCACAGCAAGTGCATGTGCTTTTGGAGGTTTGATTTTCCCCATGCCAATGAGTTTATCTTGCTCAAAAATAAGGGACTCCATAAATTCTTTGAGAGAAGGCATAGTGTAGGATTTACCTGTTGCGAGCCTTACTGAATGAAATGTAGACACAAAGACGGAGTATTCCGGTCCGAGCTTTGACATAATAGAGAGAACTTGGCGACTCTCCTCCTTGGATTTGTCAATTCCACAACCCTTGAGTTGCAGCAATAGATCATTATATTTGGTGAAGAAATCTTGAATTCTGTCATAGTTCCGTGGATCCAATGATAGCAGCTCCACTTCGAGCAGATGTCCTTTCATCTCATCCTGTTTCCCGTAGAGCTCTTCAACCTTTTTCCAAATCTCATTGGGAGTATTGCAGGCAGATAGATGAAACTGCAACTCTGGAGAGATGCACATGCATATGGATCTGTGGGCCTCATCCATACGGTTGAGGTACTTGGATTTCTCTATGGCTGAAGTAGGTTCCACTTCTGTAGCCATGGTAATCCTGTACAACCCTTTATGACGAAGGTATCGAGCCATTTGATCCTTCCATTCATGATAGTTGTACGGTGTTAGGATCGATGCTTTGGGAAACTCCATTTTTCTGTCAATCTTCGATCTCCAAGCTGTAATACTTGCAAAATAAAGTACTGGTGCGCCTTTTATCTAGCAACCTGTGGGCTCTGATACCATGTAAATGTGTTAGAAAACCTGCACAGATGAATCTAGCTAGTAAAGGTTGAACACACAGCTTTGCAGAGCAAAAACACTAAAAGAAAATCGAAAGAAGAAAAGAATGATTCAATTGAAAATTATGTTACAATGCTCATGATATAGCATTACTGGGTGAAGATCCCAAGGTAATGACTATAGTGGTGATCAATGAGAAGACTCAACACCTACAACAAGTTCCGGAGATAACTAGTCAGTTGCGGAGTTAAAGAAGGAGAAAATCAAGGAGTAAATCATGCAAAAGGAATTTTGCATGCAATCCCATGCTCTAACTAAAATTCCGCATGTAGATGTGTAGTAGTTCCAACATGCAAAAGGAATCTTGCATGCAGTCACATGCTCTAACTAAGAGTCTGCATGTAGGTGTGTAGTAGTTCCAACAATAATTGACGATTCCATGAGCCCAAATTAGAATGCCTTCATTTGAGTTTCACTAGAAGTATGAACAGATCTACAATGAAGAAAGTGGGATTGTTTTGGGACTCAAGCATATGGAAGGACTGAGTTACAGTTCCATTACTTAAATTTGGAGTTCAATATTAAGTTTTTTAATTTGTCATAGATATGGGTTTGTTATTCTGTTAAAGACAGATCCAAATGTTATGAAATCCTTGGATCCATGCTCTAAATTTTCGAGGAACAATTTGAATAAGGATTTACGTAAAGGAAAAAACAGGGTGCGATTGGTCTCAAGTTAGCTCCACCATTATTGCTGCCTTATTTAAATATATTTGAAGACATTAACATTACGAACACTGACTTGGCCTTCTTTTGGAATCACATTGACTAGGAAATCATGTGGTTTGTTGAAGGAAATGCTTGCGCGCAACAACAACATCATGCGGGCAACAATCTCTTGATATTGCATGTGATATGTTCCTTTACTTTTGACAATGTACTATTCTGGTAGTCAATTTCATGCTTATAATTATTATATTATGTTAAAGATTGCACAGGGCATGTGTGGTGCATGAAACAATGTTATTATTGTTGGAAAACATTAATTTCAACCACCTGTAATAAATGTAGTAGCTAGATTCTTTTGGAGAATTCGACGGATTTCTCGAGAGATAGATAATTTCTTGGAAAAGCCAGAGACTCTAGACACTTCTCTGATGTATATAAAAACCTCTTCAGCAATTCAATGAAGATAGTGTTTTGAGTTTTGTGTTCAGTGTCTGTGTTGGGTTATCTGATTTGGTATCAGAGCCACGTTCAGTGTTGAGAGCGTGGGGTTGTGTGAGCTTGTGAGAGACCAGTGTTAAGAGCGTGACGTTGTGTTAGCTTGTGAGAGATGAGTGTTGAGTGTTCAGAGTTTATTGATGCAAGTGGTGCGGCTGCGAGAGTTTTTTCTGCATTGGAGAAGAGTGCAATTGAAGTTTGCGCTGAGAAAGTCATTGGTAAAGGCGCTGCGAGGAGAAGCAGAGTCAAATTGAGAAAGTTGTTGGCTGAAGGAGCTAGGCGGAGCCGTTTTCTCTCAAGAAAATAGAGCCGAGGATTTCAAAGGAGCTCCGTGGAGAAATTTGCTTGTGTGCTGGACGGAGGGCAAAGCTTGTCTTCGGTTGAAGAAAGGAGGTTTGTGTTTTTGCTGGTATAAAACTGTGTGTGTATATTTCCTTTGAGGAATGTTGTATATGGTTGTAACAAAAAAATTGCAGCATATGTTTTTTTCTGAGAAAATGATAGCCTGCAGTTTGTTTATGCATTCTCTAATTTCTAGTAGAAAATGAGAACATTTCTAATAAGTTGGTTCTAGCTATAAACATGTTTTCTTGAGGACTAATTCTCTAAGACCGTGTTAGAAGAAAAGACTCATTTTTGAAGTGACTTTATAATTTTGGACTAATTCTCTAAGGTCGCTTTGGAAGGAAAGATTCATAATGTATGGTTATATAATGTTTTGTGCTTTTTTTCATTATTATTATGGAGTTATTAAAAAAAAAAAAAATTGTTAAGGAATAAGTAAAAAGTCGTTATTATTAGTGATTAATTAAGGAAATTAATTATTGAAGTTGTGAAAAATTTGTATTATGGTGATTGGTACTTAAGGATTCATAAGCTTATTGACAATGGCTAATGTATTGGTAGAATTTTATTTATTTGACTCTAACAAGTTAGATGGTGAAAATTATGCAGATTGGAAGTTTAAGTTGCAGAGTTTGATGGAAGGCAACAATACATGGGCGATTGTGTCTGGCGCTGAAGTTAAGCCAGTGTGTCTTCAAGCCACAGATGTTGCAATTCAAGATTGAGAGCGATGGGAAAACAAAGCAAAGGTGCTTTTGCGGATGACGGTTAAGGACAACATTTATTCCACACATTAGAGAGTGCAAAACATCCAAGGAGACATGGGACACTCTCAAAAATTTGTTTGAGACAAAGACTACAAATCGAATATTGTATTTAAAGAGTATGCTTCTTTCAATTAAGATGGAAGAAAATGAAAGTGTTAGTGATTTTATTTCTAGAATTAAAGATCTAAAGGATAAATTAGGTGACATTGGTGAATCAATATCTAGTACAGACTTTGTTACTGTGACATTAAATGGAATGCATGATGAATATCAAATGTTTATCACTGGTCTTTCAACTAGAGAGAAGGCTCTTACTTTCACTAGTCTTTCAGCTAGAGAGAAGGCTCCTACTTTTGATCAGTTTGCAGGTATACTTATGCAGGAAGAAGAGCAGAGAAGAAGTTTTAAACAGAAATCTCCCAATTCAGATTTGGCATTGATGGCCAAAGGGAAGCAATCATTCAAAGGCAAACAGTGGGAGAAAAATAAAGGCAAAAAGCCACAGGGAAAATCTTTTCAAGGTACATCATTACCAAAGACAAATGCCAAATCAAGTAGAGATGATGTGTGTTATTACTATGGAAAACCTAGTCACTTTGCTAAGAATTGCATGAAAAAATGTTTGATCAATTTAAACAAAGAAGGCATTGAGGAAATTATGTTGATAGAGATGAAGCAATTAGTCATGACTTTAGCAATCTTAAATTATTTGTGTCCAATGTTGCTTTATCAACAAAAATTGATGATGATAATGCTTGGTTTATAGATTTTAGTGCAGCAATCCATATGTTATGCAAAAGAGATTGGTTTGATACTTATTATGAGATTAATAATGGTGGACACATCTATTTAGGAGATAGTAGATCACATGAAATTAAAGGATATGGTAATATAAGTGTTATGATGCCTAATGGACAACAAAAACAAATTCAAAATGTGGTGTATGTTCCAAGATTAAAGAAGAACTTAATTTCAGTCTCTACTATCACAGATCAACATTTAAAAGTTGAATTTGTGAAATGACATTGTTTGGTAAAAGATGTGCAAGTCAACTACAAGGTTGTTGCAAAATGAATGAGAGTTGGAGGTTTATACACGTTGGATGTAATGAAAAATGGGCATCACGCTTTGGCATCAAAGGTATGGACACTTAAATCATAATGACCTAATGTTACTACAAAAGAAATTGATGGTAAAAGGTCTTCCAATTATTAAGGGTGAACGCTTTAAATGTGAAAGTTGTGCACTAAGAAAACAACATAGGGAAGAATTTTCTGTGCATGAAAATAGAAGAAAACGTGAAATACTTGAACTAGTGCACACTGATGTATGTGGTCCAATGCAAATTAAGTCACTTGGTGGAGCATATTACTTTCTTATATTTATTGATGATAGCACTAGGTACACCTGGGTATACTTTACAAGAAACAAAAGTGACGTGTTTGAATTCTTTAAAGAATTTAAGAGTATGGTTGAAAAGCAAACATGAAAGAGCACTAAAATTCTTCAATCAGATAAAGGTGGTGAGTACACTTCAGGTGCTTTTATCAAATATTGTAAACAAAATGGAATTATGCAACAATTTACTGTACCACATACACCTCAACAAAATGGAGTAGCTGAAAGAAATAATAGAACATTAGTTGAATGTGCTCGAAGTATGTTAAAAAGTAAAGGAATTTGTAATAGTTTTTGGGCTGAAGCCATTAACACGGCTGTATATCTTAAAAATAGAAGCCCTACTAAGTATCTTGAGCACAAAACACCATTTGAAGCATTTTATGGATGCAAGGCCTTTTCTCATATTCCTAAAGAGGATAGGAGAAAGTTAGATGCCAAAGCCATCAAATGTATTTTTATTGGATATTACATTGATCAAAAAGCATATAAAATGTATGATCCAAGTACTCACAAGGTCTTTGCAAGTAGAGATGTTATATTTCATGAGCATGTAGATAAACAAATAAAAGAAGATGAACATAATATATGGCAGTCTCCTTATGAAAACTTTAAGGAAGAAGAAGAAGTTGTGGAATCAACTCAAGTACAAGAACACATGGACATTCCAAAAGACACATCAAGGAATCAAAGTCCACAAAGAAGTGATGAAGGCACTCCACAGAGAAGAAAAGGAGAAGGTACTCCACAAAGTAATGAACCTCTAAGAATGTCAACATGACCGATTCAAGCTTCCATTAGGTATAAAGATTATGCCTTAATGTTTCAAGTAATGACCGTTTTTGAGCCCTTAAATTATGAACAAACCAAAAATCATAAAGAATGGATGGAAGTTATGAAAGAAGAATATGATTTTATAATCAAAAATGAAACTTAAGAATTAACAGAATTACTTGAAATAAAGTCCTTATTGGGTCAAAATGGTTGTACAAGACAAAATTTAATGCAGATGGTAGCATAGACAAGTATAAGGCAAGATTGGTTACAAAAGGTTATTCACAAAAAGAAGGTATAGATTATGAAGATACCTTTGCTCCAGTTGCAAAAATGAATACAATCAGAATAATGATAGCATTGGCAACTAAATATGATTGGAAGTTGCATCAATTAGATGTAAAGTCGGTGTTTCTAAATGGTGACTTAAAAGAAGAAATTTATCTAGTTCAATCAGAAGGATTTGTAAAGAAGGGTCAAGAACATCTTGTATGCAAGTTAAAAAAGGCCTTATATGGACTAAAACAAGCCCCCAGATATTGGTATGAGAAAATCGACAATTTCTTCTTTCAGCAAAAATTTTTAAAAAGTAAAAATGATCTTAATTTGTATGTCAAGACAAATAGAAATGCGGATATAGTATTACTCTCTATATATGTTGATGATCTAATAATAATAGGGACTGCTGATAAATTGATTACAAATATAAAAATAAAGTTATCACATGAATTTGAGATGAAGGATCTTGGTGAGATGCACTATTGTCTAGGTCTTTAAGTATGGAGAGATGATGGAAGAACCTTAATCACACAAAGAAAATATACAAATGAAGTACTAAAGAGATTTCATATGAATGGATGTAAAGAAGTGATGATGGAACAAAAGAGGTGAATGGAACATTGTTTCGACAATTAGTGGGAAGTCTAAATTATCTCACTACCACTAGACCAGAGAATGCTTATGCAGTAAGCATAGTTAGTCAATTCATGGTTAAGCCTCATGAAAGCCATTAGATAGCTAGAAAAAGGGTCCTTCAATATTTAAAGGGAACTATCAATTTTGGTATTGAATATATTAATGCTTGTAATGTTGAATTGACAGGGTTATTTTGATTCTGACTAGGCTAGAAATCTAGATGACAGGGAATCCACCACTGGATACGTTTTCAATATAGGATCGGGAGCTATATCATGGAGCAGTGAGAAATAGGGTACAGTTTCCTTGTCATCCATTGAAGTAGAATATAAAGCATTATGTAGTGGCACCTGTGAAGCTATATGGCTCAGAAGAATACTTGAAGATGTTGGTGAAGGTCAACAAGAACCTACAGTGATCAGATGTGATAATCAAAGCACCATCAAACTGGGGAACAATCCTGTATGTCATGCAAGGTCAAAACATATAGAGACACAATATCATTTTGTAAGAGAAAAGGTCCAATCAAAAGAAATTTCTCTAATATACTATAATACAAATGATAATGTAGCTGACATATTCACTAAGCCTCTTGGGAAGGCAAAATTTGAGTTTTGTAGAAGTAAGTTATGTGTTGTAGAAAATCAAGATTATATTGTAACCCTAACTAAGACTTAGACCAGCAAGGATGACAATTAAGAGTATGTTTACAGTGTTTTATGTATTGTGCATATGGTTGGAATTAAGAGGGAGTGTTGGAAAACATTATTTCCAACCACCTACAATAAATGCAGTAGCTAGCCTCTTTTGGAGAATTCGGTGGATGTCTCGAAAAATAGATAGCTTCCTGGAAAAGCCACAGACTCTAGAAACTTCTCTGATGTATATAAAAACCTCTTCAGCAAATGAAGATAGTGTTTTGAGTTTTGTGTTCAGTGTCCGTGTTGGGTTATCTGATTATTATCACCTCACATTTATGATATATAAATTCAGCAACTTACTAATGGCATTAGAATTTTAATTTCAAAGTTGATAAGTTGTGTTTGTGGCCATATTTAAAGAATCTGGGAGAAAATATTTGGAGCTCATGGTGTGATTCTGGGGGCACATTGAGAACAACTATTGATTACCAGGCTTATTTTCCTTGAAAATTCAAGACCATTCGGGGAGCATGTTGGAGTTTCAGCTTTCAATTAACAAGTTATTGAAAAATTGGAAATACTGCTGTATAAGAATACTCAGTACAGCCCCATTGGTATTTGGCTAATAATGTAACCTGAAACCACATCATCCCTAAACAAATAAATTTGAATATCATATGAACATTTCAGATATTTATTTATAAAATAATGGGAAATGCCAATGTACAAGAAGGATTACACAGTTCCTTCCAGATACAAGGCAAAAAGTACTGGTCCCCAATGTGCTTGGGCTTGACCAAGTTGTAAAAGCACAAGACATTCACCAAACTTAGCCAAATTATCTGTTTTTCCGTGACTCTGCTGACTTTTCAGTCACACCAGAGCACACCCGTGCATAAATATAGGCACTGTTATGTAAACTCACAAGAGGTTTTGTATATTTCCGTATATTTGGAGGGAATTGCAAAAGGCCTTCAGAGAAATAGCCAAAAATTAACCAATCAGACCCCTGGCACCTAGAAAATCTTTCAGATTTCGATGCAGCCAAAAAAGAAGGCACAGAAACGTAGCCTATACTTCTACCGACCGGTAGGAAGTCTTGTGATGGGGACCCAGCCCACGTGTCCCACACTCCCAAGTCCTATGTGGACCTGCACTATTATTTGGTTAATGAATATGGTTTGATTGCGATTTTATGAAGTAGGTGATATTTTATCAACCTACGGTACTACTTTACCTCTCCACGCTACACCTGTCCGTCTCGGGATTTGTCAAACCCTAACTCTATCCTTTGCCCTTTTCCTCGACTAGTTCGCGCTCATTTGGTCATTTTCGCTGTAAGGTTTTGCTCTCTGTGGCTCTGCTCTGGTATTCGGCACTGTATCTGGGGTTTGTTCAGGTGTTCGGCTCCGTCTCGGTGGTATACTCAGGGATTCAACTCCGTCTCTGGTTCCAATCCAACATTCAGCTCCGTTTGTTCAGGTGAGGGTTTTGTTCTGTGCTATATGTTCTTGTTCTCGGCTCGAATTACTACTAACCCTTCACAGCTCCTCTGTGGTCAGGTTGTCACTGTGCTTCTGCGACTTATGGGTTTGGTTACAGCAGGTATGGCTTCACCCCGTCGGCCATACACGGGTCTCTACTCTCTGTTCCTTCTATATGATTTCTCTGAACTGTTTCTGTTGCGTGATCTTGGATATGACCATGACCCTAACGGTATTTTGTTGTGGTGGTTGCAGGTGACCGGTCCCGTGGCCTTGCAAGGAAGTTCGACCGTCTATCCTCCGGGTAGCTCTGTTCTTAACCTACCCTCTTCTGTGGCTCTTAACCTTCACTGTATTTGTTTGTTATGGTGGTGTGTAATTGATAATGAGTCAGGCCTGCGTAATGTATCAACCTGCTTCTGCAATTTAGAGGGTTTCTGTGGTTGCTTTCGGTTAATGACTCGGTCCTTTGTTCTTTCGTTTCTCGGTCAAACTGTAGCAGTGGGTAGGAAGTTTTCTGGGTATTCGTTTACTTGGCCGTTGGTAGTTTTATACCCTGCAATATGTTTACACAGTAAATGTAATAACTTGGAACTCGGTGCTGTTGCTTACCAGTGGTTTGAGGACCGTTGTTTCTTGCTTTGTTTGCTTGACTCTATTCGTTTTCAACTTGGTCTCGGCCTCGGCTGGTCGTGAAACGTTTGAAGCTGGATTGCTCTGTTACTGTGTCGACCTGCAATGTATTTACATGAACAGAAGTATATGTATATGTATTTTTGCCTCTCGGAGTAACGAGACTTGGTTGCTATAGCTACTTGTAATATGTGGACTCAAACAGAAATGTATATGGGTGTATATGCGTGGATCCGTGAAACTCTGTCACGGTTCTTGTTTGGATTTAATGGAATGAACAGGATTTACTATGCATGCATGTTCTATCTTAGAGGACACAAAATTCACAATCTGGAAATTTTTATGTGCACTGAACAATATATGAAGGAAATGAAATGTAATTCTGCTATTACTCTTTTCAATGTTACACTCCAGAACCCCTCTGGTTTATCTTCGCTGTCTTTTTATACAATAGCTCAGCAGTTAGACAACTGTTTGTTAGTTCCATATTACAGTTTTCTTGACAGTTACTTCCAGTTACGTGACTTGGCTATTTGTTAGTTTGCCTGTTTCTTCTGTCCCGTAAGGGTTTAATGCTTACATTGATTTATGGACATTTTACCTAATTTCCTAACAACTCTAGTTTAAGACCTATAACTACAGGCCCTTAACAACTCTAGTTAGGACTTGTTATTACAATTAAAACAGAACAAGTTAAAAAAGGAAATTTAAGCTAATAAACTAAATGTTGTAGTTGACCTTTGAAGAACAAAATAAAATAAAAAAAACTCTGACAGTCTTGCTGTCCATTTGTCGAAATGTTCACTTCTCCCAATCTTCTTCAGAAACTTTGTCTGCCCCTTCTCGGTCTGCGCCCTGTCGACCAGATGCTCCTGCATCATCTTGAGTCACCAGCAAGAACTGTTTCCAGACATGCAGCAATGATCTGTCTTTTATAAAAAACATTCGCTGAAATTACATCTCACCACAACTCACTTTTAATAATGTTCGAATATATTATTTTGATAATGTTTAAATATATTCAAATTAGTTTTTAATATGTCCATGTTATCCCTTATGTATCGAAAATCTTTCATTTAATTTATATAAATTAAGGATGGTTTATCCGCATACATGTTGGAATCATGAATTTTTTTATAATATATGTTGATAATCTAATTATACCTCTAGGAAGTGACACCATAGGTCTACCCTACCTCACCGGGTGGGAAATTTGTTGTTTGGATGCCTTTTCCAATTATAAGAAGCTTGTGTTATGATGTTTATGTCTTGAAGTCAGTGATTTGTATGAAGAAGCCATGTTAAAGTTGGTACACCATTTAGTAAATAAGTATTCATAATGGATAATAAAAAAGAAAAAGGCATAAAGTAAAGCTTATTATATAATATTGGGCAAAGCTTATTATATATTATTGTGTAAGTCATAAATTTTGTTGTGTGATTATAATATTGGGTAATAAAAGTATATAATATTGGGTAAAGTTGAATTTAGTGTGTGATTGCATATTGTCAAGTTATCTTAGTTTGCTAGTGGAAAAAAGTTTAAACACCTTTCACGTGGTTTATTGTAATCATCAAGTTTTTGTGTGATCAATAGAAGAGCCGAAGATGTATGTTTTGTGTGAATTATTTGTGTTATTTTGTGTCTATCCTCCTTTGTCTTTTTAACAAATTGGTGTCAGAGCCAAGGAAGAATCACAAGATCCGTAGAGCCAGCAAAACCAATAAAAAAAGATGGACAAGAGAAGGAGGTCGGTAATTTTTTTTTTAGATTGCAAAATTGTCGTATAGTTAATTAAGTACATTGACCAACGCATCCTAGCACTTTTGTAAATTGTGTTCATCTATTTATTAATACAAAGAGTTGCATACATCAGGGAAAAAAAAGGTCAAAGCATTTTGAAACGTCATGTAGCCGCATTGAAACATTTTCAAAAGGCACGTGACATCCTTTTTCTAACGATTTGGGTTATGTGTTTATGAAAGTTTTTTTATATAAAATGTTTTTATACCATCTTAGTTACATCTAACACCGGATCTATCATGTGTTGAGAGGGATCAAATCCTTTGAGGTGCAAACCTTCTTTTTGGCGTGTAGAACTTGACGAAAGGTTTTCACCTCGAGGGATTTGATCCCTTTCGGCACATGATAGATCCGGTGTTTGATAGATCTAAGTTGGTTCTAGTTGAGGGCAACAATGTCAAATTTTTAGATTATCATTATTATGTATATGTTTGAGATAAAATTTCAAATTCACATTAGGTTTTCTTTGCTTGGCATGACCATATCATTCTCCTTTAATTTATTTTGAGTTGCTTGCCTTAATGGTTTGTACGTCTGCATTTGGATGCATTGAGTGGTTTGTGTGTTTATGTATTTGGATTTGGATGGTAACTTTTGTGAATGTTACAGTGGTGTGATATTTTTATGTGTATGTAATTGTTTATTAGTAATTAATTGGTGATGAAGAAATGAGACAATTTTGTTAATAGTGCAGGAGGATTGGTGCTATACATCTATTTTATTTAATTTTAGGTGTCACAACTTTTGACAACTAATTAATTCTAAATAGTGTTCCTCCAAGTATTACAAAATATAACTTGAAGAGTAGTTTTAATAATTTATTGCGTCAAGATTACTCTTGAAATAATTTGTTTCTTTGCTAATGTTTGAAATAATGTATTTCCTTAAAGAATATTTGAATACATGTAATTGTCTATTAGTAATTAGTTGGTGATGAAGAAATGAGACAATCTTGTCAAAGATTAATTTTCATTTTGCATGAGGATTAATTTTGCACATCTTTTTCATTTTAATGCTAGGCATCACAACTTTTGACAACAAAGTATTTCTTAATAGTGTCTTTATGTATTACTAAATATATCTTGAAAAATATTTTTGTTAATAATCTCCATTGTCAAGATTAACAACATCTAATGAATCTAATGCAAACAATCAAATAGGATTAGAAATATCTACACTAAAATCAATGCATCGAATGTAAGCAATCAAATGAGATTAGAAATCAACATCTACATTGAAATCAATGCATCTAGTGCAAGTTATCAAATAGTATTAGAAATCCACATCTACACTTAAATCCATGCATCTAATGCAAGAAATCAAATAGGATTAGAAATCCACATCTACATTGAAATCAATGCATATAGTGCAAGAAGTCAAATATAATTAGAAGTCAACATCTACACAGAAATCAATGCATCTATTGCAAACAATCCAATAGGATTATAAATCATCATCTACACTAAAATCAATGCATCTAGTGCAAGAAATATTCTTCCCTCTCCCCCCTTCATCTAATCTTGAAAATTAGTTTTAATAATTAACAGTCTCAAGATTAACAACATCTAATCCATTTAATGCAAGAAATCAAATAGGATTAAAAAACAATATCTACACTAAAATCAATGCATATAATGCAAGTAATCAAATAAGATTAGAAACCAACATCTACAGTCTAATCAATTCATCTAGTGCAAGCAATCAAAGATAATTAGAAACCAACATCTACACTAAAATCAATGCATCTAGTGCAAGAAATCAAACATAATTAGAAACCAGCATCTACACTAAAATCAATGCATCTAGTGCAAGAAATCAAATAGGATTAGAAATCACCATCTACATCGAAACCAATGCATCTAGAGCAAGTAATCAAATATAATTAGAAATCAACATCTACACTGAAATCAATGCATCTAGTGCAAGCAGTCAAATATAATTAGTAATTAACATCTCACTAAAATCAATGCATATAATGCAAGCAATCAAATAAGATTAGAAACCAACATCTACAATGAAATCAATGCATCTAGTGAAAGCAATCAAATATAATTAGAAAGCAACATCTACACTAAAACAATGCATCTAGTGCAAGCAAACACATAGGATTAGAAATCACCATCAACGACAAAACCAATGCATCTAGAGCAAGTAATCAAATAGGATTACAAATCAACATCTAAACTAAAACCGATGCATCTAGTGCGAGAAATCAAATATAATTAGAAATCAACATCTACACTGAAATCAATGCCATCTAGTGCAAGCAATAAAATAGGATTAGAAATGATCGTCTACACTAAATCAATAATATAGTGTAAGAAATATTCTTCCCTCTCTCCCCGCTCCATCTATATCTATATATCACTACATCTTTCATTTTTCTCTCTATCTCGCACCCCCCAAACACACACACACACAACTCTCTCCATATCTATCTATCTCTTCCTCCCTCTCTATCTCTTCCTTCACCTCCATCTATATATCTATCTCCCTATATCTGTCATTTATCTCTTTATATCACCCCAAAACATGCACACGCTTTCTCCATATCTATATGTTTCTCCCTCCCTTGTCCTCTCCCTGTCTCTTCCCCTTCACTCTTCTCCACCCCTATATCTCTCTTCCCTCCTCTCATCTTTCCATGTCTCTTTATCTCCTTTATCACTCTCTCTCTCTCTCTTTCTCCACCTTTCTCTTTCCATGTCTTTCTTCTTACCTCCCTCTCTCTTTCCCTCCAACTCCATCTCTATCTCTCCTCTCCCTCACTTCTCTCTCTCCACCTCTCTTTTGTCACACCCTCTCTCTCTCTCTTCACTTTTGTCTCTCTGTCTTTTTCTTCACTCCCTCTCTCCCTCTAACTCTATCTCTTTGTCCTTCTCTCCATCTTTACCTCTCTCCACGAGGGCTTCATTGGGGGAGAAATACCATACACGTGGATTGATATTGGGGGATATATGTTAAAGAAAAAAATGGCATAATATATTGGAAGATATATAGCGAGTGAAGGTTTTTTTATTGGCGAGTATAAAAAATTGAGTTCAAAGTTAATGGAAAAAATATAAGCTGATTAAAAATGTTAATGAAAAATTGATACCTGCAATATCTAGTGGAAGTGGGGTTTTTTAAATTGGGAAGTTGTATTGGGTTC